>VZQC01005691.1:1483177-1708385 GCA_009823505.1 Rhizomys pruinosus
GGTAATATACATGTGCAATGTAAGACCTGTCGCTAAAACTGGAAAACCAAACATATATAGAGGACTGTCTCTTGACTGTCTCTAGAAAAGAAGTCCCCTTGGGGCTGGGGATGCCTAGCGGTTTTAAGAGGCCGACCGTCTTGCAGAGGACCACGCGGTTCTGTCCCGTCACCCACATGGCGCCAGAGAACCCGTCTGAAACGCCAATTCCATGAGAACTCCAGTTCCAGGGGAATCAGGCACCCTCTTTGACCTCCGCAGCAGTTGCATCGACACGGGTGCACACGACCTGCCATGCAGACAGTATTCATACACATTGACAAAATAATACATAATAAAATAAAAGTAAAAAAAAAGAAAGAAAAAAAAGAAGAAAAGAAGCCCAGTATATGTGTAGCAAAACAAAATATATCATTCCATTTTAAATAAAGTAAAAACTCCTCTTTAACAATCAAATAAAAAGATTCTTTGATCCCATTTCTCTATTGAAGTTAAAGGGACAGATTAAACAGTTTTCCTGGTTCTATGCAGCCACTGAATGTTTGAGTCCTGACACTCCCAGCAAAGCCAGACAAAAACTAAAATCACTTTACACCCATTACTTGACAAAAAACAAAGCTGTTTAGCTGGAGCAAACAGTGGGGCAGCTTTAGTTTTCAGTAAAAATTTAAACTTTAGCACTTACAGTTAGAGTTAGAAAAACTAATAAGCAGTTCAGGATATTATAGGAATAAGGTTTTTACTTTAATAGAAACTTAAAAAGAAACTATTAACTTCAGGATATCAAAGATATGTTACTCTAGATTTAGAATAAAGATTTAAGGTCAATATCTGCTGCTAAAGAACTTTGTACTGTGACATAGTAATTACTACTCAGTGTGCTGTGACTTTTCAATTATAACTTGTAAACTATTGATGCTCCTTTTTTCTTAGATGTTATTTCCTTGGTAAAGGTTATCTTGAGATTTCTACATTTTACTTCAAAGAAAGTTCATTTCCTAACTAAACTTTGTGATGTTTTAGCTTTCCTGCTCTGTAGGGCTCTGTAAGGCTCGTCAATGAGTTCTTTTACCACACTATGTAAATGTGAAGCTTTGCCAAATCCTTTGTCCTGCCCTCTCCCAAAAATCACTATATAATCACTGCCCCAATTCAATAAAGTGCTGCAGATTTGGAAAAAACTTCTCTTAGTTTTCATTCTGTACGCCGGTTCAGACCCTGTGTTTTTCCTGCCAAGAGGATCCTGGAAGCCCACGACCCCCGGAGGGCCAGTCGGTAGCACTTCCCCAATCGCCACAGGGCTCTAGGACAACGAGAGTGGACAGACTCCAGATGACGCTGACAGAGCAGCGTCACAGGTGTGCACAGGCGGGTCAGGCTCACAGTCCTACACTGGAATCCCTTCTTTGCCTGCTCTAACTCATTATTGCACCACTTTCCTCCCTCCAAAACAGCCACTCTCATCATCAACATCATACACATGGACATTTCTTTTTTTTTTTTGGTCTTTTCGAGACAGGGTCTCCCTGTAGCTCCAGCTGTCCTGGAACTCACTCTGTAGACCAGGCTGGCCTTGAACTCACAGACATCCGCCTGCCTCTGCCTCCCAAGTGCTAGGATTAAAGGCATGCGCCACCACGCCAGGCTAAAGGTTGCCAGCCCTTCCCCTTCAGTGAAAAGACAAACAGGCAGGAGAGTAGTGGTTTCCAACAGAGACCCACAGATGGATTTTATAGCCTTTGCTGTAAAACTGCATTTCCACTGGGTGTGGTTGCACAGGCCTGTAATCCCAGCACTAGGCAGGCAGAGGCAGGCAGATCTCTGTGAGTTCAAACCCAGTCTGGTCTACATAGTGAGTTCCAGGACAGCTGGGGCTAATGGGGAAACTCTGTCTCAAAAAGCAAAAAAATAAAAGGGCTGGAGAGATGGCCTAGCGGTTAGGAGCGCCGACCGCTCTTACAGAAGACCCGGGTTCGATCCCCAGTACCCACATGGCAGCCAAGAACCGTCTGAAACGCCAATTCCAGGAGAACTCCAGTTCCAGGGGAATCTGGCACCCTCTTCTGACCTCCGCAGCATTGCATGACACAGGTGCACAAACCTGCATGCAGACAGTACATTCATACACATACAAAAATAAATAAAATAAAATAAAATAAAATAAAATGTTTAAAAAAAAAAGAAAGAAAAGAAAGAAAAGAAAAGAACACTTTTCTCCCTTGGGTTCCCTTTGTCTCTGCTCTTGGGCTCTCTTGTGGTTGAGAACTCAAATGGCTGGGCTTCAGCATCTACCATGTTGGAGCATCTCTGTTGGGTTCTCCCCTCAGAGAATCCCACTCCACAGGGCCTAGGGGTAGGTAGCTAGGGGAGGAGGACGTCCTTGAATCTTTCTCTTCACGGACAAATGGAGCTGCCTTCAGTGGCTATCAGCACTGCAAACCCCAGCAGGGATCCCCTGGGCGAGTGGCACCACCTCGGTCACACTTTGCTGGGGAACTGGTCCCCCCCCCTTCTCCCAAGTCCCCTAAGGTCACTACTGTGGCTGGCAGGGAGGAAGAGGGTGCCAGTCATGAGATACATGTGCTACAACATGACCACAAATGTAATTATATTTTAATGATGAAAAGAACACATGCCCCCTGTACCCATGCCTAGTGAAACAAAGGAAACACACAGTTAACTTTCTGTACCTGGCCACTCTGTCCCCAGCCCCTGGGGCAAAGTTCAGCCAGGTGCTGGTCTCCAAGTTAACAAGTCCTTCCATGTCCAGAGACACCTTTATCCTCATTCTGTTGGATGGTGACCCAGCAGGTTGTCATCTGGGGGGTATGTTGGGATTTGTGATAATTGATCTTCATTGTCGACTCTGCTGCATTTTAGAATCACCTAGGAGACACACCTCTGGGTATACCTACAAGGGCAGTTCCACAGTTTTAACTGAGGAGAAGACCTGCCCTGAATAACACCCCACAGGCTGGGCTCCCAGAATGAATAAAAGGAAAATAGAAAGGAGTGAGCACCAACATTCACCTCCATCTGTTCCCATTGCCTCAGAATCCTGCCCTGCTTTGCTCACCATGGTGGACCATCTGCTGTCAGAGCACAGACCAATAAACCCTTCCTCCCATAAGGCGTTTCCATCAGGTATTTTGTCAAGCAGCAAGAGAAGTAATCAGGATGTATTAAACAATCCCATTGTGCTCCTAAGTTCTGCTGTCACAACACTTCATCAATACACATTGCTTTACATTGGTTTTCTCATTGCTGTAAAATGATAGACAGACAGACAGACATTGGTATCTGAGGCAAGATTATTGCTCTGAAGGGGACAGTGATTCACATTCCCACTAGAGTCTTTGGAAGGACCCACAGTCATACATCTCTGCAGGCCCTAAGTGTGTTACCACCTGGTTTTACTGATGGGCAGATGAAAGTCAAGTTTGTTGATTTGGTCACATTTCCCTGATGACTAGAGAAGTTGAGGACATGTCGACCATTAATATTTCACTCCCTTCTCCATCAACTCTTCCTCTGGGGACCTGTGCACACTCACCTCCTCCTCTATGGACCTGTGCACACTCCTCACCTCCTCTATGGACCTGTGCACACTTCTCACCTCCTCTATGGACTTGTGATCACTCCTCACCTCCATGGACCTGTGCACACTCACCTCCTCTATGGACCTGTGCACACTCCTCACCTCCTCTATGGACCTGTGATCACTCCTCACCTCCTCTATGGACCTGTGCACACTCACCTCCTCCTCTGCGGACCTGTGCACACTCACCTCAGTGGTTTTGTTTTTGTTTTTGAAAGATCTATATATGGGGCTGAAGAAATGGCTTAGCGGTTAAGAGCACTGGCTGCTCTTTCAGAGGATCCAAGTTCAGTTCCCAGCACCCACACAGCAGCTAACAACCATCAATAACTCCATTTCCAGGGAATCTGACACCCTCTTCTGACGTCTTCAGAATTGCATGACATATGTGACTTACATACATGCAGGCAATACACTCATACACATAGAAGTTGTGCATAGTGGTACACACTTGCAATCTCAGCCCTCAGGATATTGAAGTAAGAAGTTGAAAAGTTTGAGGTCAGTCTGGGGTACTTAGTAGAACCCTTTCTTAAATGAAAGAATGAATGAATGAATGAATGAATGAATGAGTGAATGAAGAAAGAGAAAAAAGGGGGAGAGAGAGAAATAAGAAACAAGTAATTTGGATATCTTAGATAACATTTTTATTTGTCTGTCTTTGAAGTTCTAGGACCTTGTGTGTGCTGAGCAAGCAGTCTCCCCTCTATCTCTGGGCAACATCTGCAATGTCAATTTGGATTTGGATTATTTATTTTATTTTATTTTATTTTTTATGTATATGAGTATTTTGTCTGCATTTGTTAAGTGCACTCATGCAGTACCTGCAGAGGCCAGAAGGGGTGTTGATCCCCTACAACTGGAGTTGGGGACAAGAATTGGACTTTAACATTGCTTTGTACAGCCAAATGCTCTGCTACTGATCACACACACACACACACACACACACACACACACACACACACACTGCTTTTTAAAAACATATATTTTATTTTTAATTATGTGTCTGTTTGTCTGTGTCTGTGTCAATGAGTGCAGCTGCCCACAAAGGCCAGAAGAAGGTGTCAGCTTCCTGGGAGCTGGAGTTATAGGTGGTTGTGAGCCACCTGACATGGGTGCTGGGAACAAAACTGAAGGCCTCTGAAAAAGCAGTGTGCACTCTACCTGTGAGCTATCTCTCCAGCCCTACATTAAAATGATGGCTTGCCCACAAAGCAAGTCACTCACCAGGTGAGGGTTAGATAGAGGTGAAGGGTCGTGCAGATGCTCTGTGTTCACTCCATCTTTTTCTCTAGCTGAGGATGCATGGAAGCATGTGTGCTCTTCTTGCCCAGCTTCCTTGGCCACATCTGCAGCCTCCCATGGACATGAACAAAGTCTGGGGCTCTGTGGTCACCCAGGCTTGTGTAGCCAGCAAAGCTTGGGACTCCCTAGGGTATCACTCTACCCTGCCTATGGCCCTGCAGGAGAACCTGATGGGATTTCAAAAATTCAGTTACAATTCACACCATAAACCTCATTCTTTAGAGTAAATTCATCCTTTTTAATATGCCATATTCCTTCATCAGTTGATGGTCATTTGAATTGTTTCAGTTTCTTAAGGTCTGATTTTTGTGAGTGGGGTGGGGACATGTGGACGTCAGAAGATAACTTGTGGTACTTGGTTCTTGCCTGCCGTCTCGTGGGGTCTGGGATGGAACTCGGGTTGTCAGGCTTGTGCACGTGTGCTTTACCCAGTGGGCCATCTCACCGGCCCCATTGCCCTTTCTCTTCTTTTTTCTTTCCTTTTTCTATTATGAATAATGCTTCCATGAACATTTGTGTACAAGGCCTTATGTGGATATATATGTTCATTTGCAGATAGATACCTAGGAGTGAAATTGCTGGGGTCAGAGGGTAAACTCTATGTTCACTCTTTTGAGGAACTTCAGACTGCTGCACTGCTTTATACCACACCCAGCAGCACAAGAGGACTCCAATTTCTCCACATCCTCAGAAGCATGTGTTATCTTTATAAAATAAAGATTTATGGGGCTGGAGAGATGGCTCAGTGGTTAAGAGCACTGACTGCTCTTGCAGAGGACCCGGGTTCAATTCCCAGCACCCACGTGGCTGCTAAGAACAATCTTTTTTTTTTATGTGTATGAATGTACTGTCTGCATGCAGGTTTGTGTACCCGTGTCATGTGGTGTTGCAGAGGTCAGAAGGGGGCATCAGATTCCCCTGGAACTGGAGTCAAAAACGGTTCTCAGCTGCCATGTGGGTGCTGGGGATCGAACCCAGGTCCTCTGCAAGAGCAGTTGGTGCTCTTAACTGCTAGGCCATCTCTCCAGCCCCAAACTGAGCATAGTGGTGCATGCCTTTAATACTAGCACTTGGGAGGCAGAGGTAGGCAAATCTCTGTGAATTCAAGGCCAGCCTGGTCTACAGAATGAGTTCCAGGCCAGATGGAACTATAGGGAGACCGTGTCTCAAAAAAAAAAAAAAAAAACCATCAAATTATATTGTATGAATATAATAAATTTCAATTTAAATAAAATTAACTGGATTTATTTTGGACTGGCAAGTGGCCTCAGAAATTAAGGATGCTGCTCTTCCAGAGGAGCAGCGTTTGGGTCCAGGGGATCTAACATCCTCTTCCAGCCTCTGTAGCATTGCACAATACAAACAAGGGTGACTTATACTATACATACGGCCACTCAAAACAAAAAGATAAAATAAAATAAATTTGAACAATGTTTTTCATGTGTGTCCGTAGGAGAATTCAATGAATTCAGTGACTTGGCCAGAAGAGGCATGAATCCTGAGCTGTAGACACTGGGATATGAGCACAGTACCTTAAGACGTAACACACTAAAGCGGAGTACTGTTATAGCAGTACTCACTCTGACAGTGACACAGTACCTGTAGAGCGTACACACACTGACAGCTGGCACAGGTACCTGTAGAGCAGACGACTGACACTGGCAACATACTTTAACATTACACTGTACAGCTGAGCCAGACTGTACACAGTACGCACTCGGAACGCTGAGCACATACCGACAGTACACACTTCTGAACAGCTGAGGCAACGGTACCTGTAAGAGCAACACACTCTGAAACGCTGAGACTCTTCCATGATTCCCCTTTTTTTTCTTTTTTTTTTTTGGTCTTTTCGAGACAGGCTCCCTGTAGCCCAGCTGTTCTGGAGCTCCCTCTGTAGACAGGCTGGCTTGGTCACAAAGAATCACCTCCTGTGCTCTTCTCCTGTGCATGGATAAGCTGCCCCCACGCCAGCTATATCTGCCTTTGATTGCAGCATACCTGCAGTGTCATGGTACTCACCATGTTTTGATCTTTTTCCCTGATGATGATGAGAACAGCATAGCACTGTTCCAACCATCGTGTCTGTTAGAAATATCTATTGAATGATTTACCTCAACTCCTATTTGGTTTTAACTGCAGTTGGAAATACCCACAACACCCCATTCATTACAAGAATGTCACCCCCAAGCCTCTCAGCAAGATATAGATAGTGGCTATATGCGGGGGACACCTGGGGCGAACAGGCTCTCTCCCAGTATGTCTGAGCAGAGAAGAACTGAAGTGTATTCTTCCTCAGCTGCAAGACCTTTGGTTAGGCATACCGCCACTCTGCTACCGAGGATGTCTGGCTGGGGGCTCCGTCACAGGCACCCATGAAACAGTCTCCAGATCCTCCATTTTTTCTGTTGGTTGTTGTTTGTCTTTTACAAGATCTCAAGTTTTTATGCCTGAAGTACAATTTCTCAGGACCTATGATTATTTATATATTTTCCTGGTTATAGATCCTGATTTAAGTGAGAAAACTAGGCCTCCGATGAATTTAAAAGACTAAGGTCAGATGCACAAGCTTCAATAAAAAATTGGCATTGAAAAAAAAAAAAAAAAAAAAAACTTAAGAGCTCAGCAAGTTGTGAAAGTCATTCGGCGGCTGCCACAAGTTCTCACTAAGTAACGGAGCTCTGAGTCTAACCTGCTTTTCAAACTGAATTCTCAGCTCCATCCAGAGATACTCCCTCCAAACATAATCCACTTCCCACCCCCTTCAAATCCATCTCCCCACGTCTGGACACAGAAGGACAAAGAGTAGCTTGAGACTAGAAGGAAGAGGAATGGAAAGGTGACGCTGGCCCCCCCTGGGTGGCTTTCCTTCCTTACAGTTTGCCCAGTATGCTGAGATTGTCAACTTCACCCTCCCTGATGGGACTCAAAGGAGTGGTCAAGTACTTGAGGTTGCAGGGACCAAAGCCATCGTTCAGGTAAGCTTGCCAATGAAATGTTACCTGGTCAGTGAATTAACTCACAGTTCTCATGATACCTTATAAGCCCTGGAGGCAGCAATGACCTATTCCCAGAGAACACCCTGCTCAAAGCTGGGCAGTATGACTCCTAGGGTGGGGAAGCCCATTTTGTCCAGCAAGCCCCTCTCAGCAACTATCTGTCCCACAGGTGTTTGAAGGGACTTCAGGGATTGATGCCCAGAAGACCACATGTGAATTCACAGGGGACATCCTTCGGACTCCCGTGTCAGAGGACATGCTAGGTGAGGGTGGGGCATCAGTGTGGTTGCTCCTCTGTGCCCCACGCCTGACTTCCATGACTAGGCTCTTCACTTCCTGTCCACATGGGTGTTTCCTGCATGCCCTTTGAGGCCAGTCATTACATCTTCTCTGGCTCCCACCCCTAGTGCAGGGACCAACATACAGCAGGTGCTCAATAAAGAAGGAGACAGACTAAGTCACTACAGGTACAGCAGGAAGCCACATACTTGGGGCTAGCCTGAAAAGCACTGTTAAGCCTGGCCTTACCTAACCTGATTCTCTTCTCCTGTGCACCCTGGAACCCCCCTGACTAAAGTCATCAGCCAGAGCAATGGGTTGGATGGACCCAGGGGAGTGAGCAGGGTGACCCCAATAGCCTTACCTACGAAGACTTCCAGGAGAGGAAAAAAGACCTTCCCAAGAGACAGTCACAGGAGTCTGCAATCTGAGATGACTGGGGGCTGAGGAAAGAGGGAGTAGGAGATAATGGGGTGCTAGGGGTGATGGGTGCTAGGGGTGGGTGAGGATGTGGCGCTGAGAGCTCTGAGCACCTTCTTGCACTCAGGTCGAGTTTTCAACGGCTCTGGCAAACCCATCGATAAAGGGCCCGCAGTCATGGCAGAGGACTTTCTGGACATCAATGGTGAGAGACCCAAGGCTCCTGGGTGGCTGTGAGGACACGGTTCCAGCTCCTTCCCAGTCCAGTTATCATCTCTGCCACCAGCTCTTTGAAGTCCTGCCCAGGCCCAGGGGTGGACTGGACCCAAGGCTGGTCAGACAGACAGTTAGCAAAGGCCCTGTGTCTCCAGATCTGCCACGCAACCCAGCACCGCCCTCAGCACTCTGTCATGTCCCTGCGCAGTACCCAACACCGCCTGCTCTCAGCACTCTGTCATGTCCCTGCGCAGTACCCAACACCGCCTGCCCTCAGCACTGTGGCATGTCCCTGCGCAGTACCCAACACCGCCTGCCCTCAGCACTCTGTCATGACCCTGCGCAGTACCCAACACCACCCTCAGCACTCTATCATGTCCCTGCGCAGTACCCAACACCACCCTCAGCACTCTGTCATGTCCCTGCGCAGTACCCAACACCACCTGCCCTCAACACTGTGGCATGTCCCTGCGCAGTACCCAACACCGCCTGCTCTCAGCACTCTGTCATGGCCCTGCGCAGTACCCAACACCACCCTCAGCACTCTATCATGTCCCTGCGCAGTACCCAACACCGCCTGCCCTCAGCACTGTGGCATGTCCCTGCGCAGTACCCAACACCGCCTGCCCTCAGCACTCTGTCATGACCCTGCGCAGTACCCAACACCGCCTGCCCTCAGCACTCTGTCATGTCCCTGCGCAGTACCCAGCACCGCCTGCCCTCAGCACTGTGTCATGTCCCTGCGCAGTACCCAGCACCGCCTGCCCTCAGCACTGTCATGTCCCTGTGCAGTACCCAGCACCGCCTGCCCTCAGCACTCTGTCATGTCCCTGCACAGTACCCAGCACCGCCTGCCCTCAGCACTCTATCATGTCCCTGCGCAGTACCCAGCACCGCCTGCCCTCAGCACTGTCATGTCCCTGCGCAGTACCCAGCACCGCCTCCCCTCAGCACTGTGTCATGTCCCTGCGCAGTACCTCCTGCTGACCCCTGTGCCCTCCACTTCCCCGTGCTCTGTCGCTGCCAGTTCCCCAGCGTGTTGGGAGGGTCACAGCAGCAGACAGAGCCCCTCTCGGGCTCTCGGCCATTCCTGGGAAGGTTTTCCTGACTCCCCCAGCTGCCCATCAGGGTTCTGAGGTAGTAACAGAAGCCCGAGGAAGCTCAGGAGAGGATAGAGCATATATTGCTCACACACAAGGTCTCTGAGCCACTCTCAGGTCCTCCAAACCCCATATGGGTACCTGGGTGCCTGTGTCTGTCTTGCCCAAGGGTACCTGACTTCCTACCATCTATTTCCAAGTGAAAGGACATTTCATTTTTATAACTTTATTTTGGTCTTTTTGAGACAGGGTCTCCCTTAGCCCCAGCTGTCCTAGAACTCACTATCTAGACCAGGCTGGCCTTGAACTCACAGAGATGCACCTGCCTCTGCCTCCCAAGGGCTAGGATTAACTTTTTAATTGCATTCATTTATCTGTGTGTGTGTATGCATGCCATGGTGAGGATTTGGAGGTCAGAGGACAACTTTTGAGACTCAGCTCTTTCCTTCTACTACGTGGGTCCTGGGAATCACACTCCATTCATCAGGCTTGAGAGCAGGTCTCCATCCACTGAGCCATTTTACTGGCCTAGAAATTTCATTTTTAAAATTGCATCTCATTGCCAGGCGTAGTGGCACATGACTTTAGTCCTAGCACTTGGGAGGCAGAGGCAGGAGGATCTTTGTGAGTTCAAGGCCAGCCTGGTCTACAGAGTGAGTTCCAGGACAGCCAGGGCTACAGGGAGACCCTGTCTCAAAAAGACCAAAAAAAAAAAATGAATAAAATAAAACTGCATCTCACACGCACAAAAACCATAGGTGTCTGGGGCACTACATGCACAGTGAGAGCAGGGTTCCACTGGTACAAAAAGTGTGTGGAATGTGCTGCTTGGCAGAGGGGAATGGCAGGGTGAGGCAGGGAATGGCTAGAGCCTGAGCCTGCCTCCACGGTCGCCCGTCCCAGGCCAGCCCATCAACCCCCATGACCGCATCTACCCGGAGGAGATGATCCAGACAGGCATCTCCCCCATCGATGTCATGAACAGCATTGCCCGTGGCCAGAAGATCCCCATCTTCTCAGCAGCTGGGCTCCCCCACAACGAGGTGAGGGACACACGACCAAGGAGCAGGAGCAAGCAGAGCCGTGGGCTCTAGGTCAGCATGGAGCACCCATGCCAAGCAGGGAGTAGGGTGGGCAGCACCCACCCTGGCATGTGTCCCCTGGCGGTTGAGGGTCAGGGCTGCATGAAACCCCATCTTTGTCTCGTCATTGCCATGAGAAGGACTGCCCTCTGCCCCTGGGGAGTAGAGCCCTCGCTGGCTCCAGAGATCCCAATAGACCCAGTGTGGAAGTGCTCATCTGAGCTACAGCCTGCCCCACCCAGTCCTTGTACCAGTGCTGTTCACCTGTGCACCACCACCAGGCAAGAATGACCTGGTCCCTTAGAGTGGCTAGTGTAAAACACTTTCTAGACATTCCTTTCCCACTACTCCTGATGATGTCAATTCTCCCTCAAGTGTCGCCCTCCCCAACATACCTTGGTTCAGGACAGGTGTCTGGTGGCCACACACACTTCAGGCCCCCATGGCCCTGGCAGGCTCTGAAAAGCCCAGCCACCAACAGCTAAGCCACCTAAACCCACTCCAAGACTGCTGGTCACTGGGACTCTGCCCAGCTCTTTGTGACAGGTTCCTGCAGCCTCTTGGTAACCACAGAGCAGACCATCCCCAGCCCAAGAAAGACTGCAGGATTCAGGGTGGCCTTGGCCCTCTGGGCTCAGTCTCCCCCACCAATGTTCTTGGCAGAGAAACTAACTGTTCATCTTCCTCAGTGATGCCCAACTGGGCAGGCATTGGGCTCCAGCCCTCACGGCCTCCCTCCTGGCCCTTCCTGTCTCAGATTGCTGCCCAGATCTGCCGCCAGGCTGGGCTGGTGAAGAAATCCAAGGCCGTGCTGGACTATGAGGACAACTTCGCCATTGTCTTTGCGGCCATGGGGGTAAGGGAAGCTGGAGGCTGCAGAAAGCGACCTTGCCTGGCTTGGCTCCGAGCACAACATGATCCAATGGTCGAGGCTCAGTCCCGTGTCTTGAGAAGTCATCAGAATCCAGGCCGGTCTTGAGGCAGGGACCAAAGCATGGCAAAAAGGATGTGGATGGGCCCAGGAACAGTGACAGGGTGTCCCTTAAGGTAAAACAAAGGCCATGGCATTAGAAGATGGGTTGAAGTTGGCCTGGAGTTGCTCAGGGGACCTGCAGAAACAATACGGCTTCCTGAAGGGGGTACTGGGGGTCCTCAGAGGGCTCAAGGGAGGACGGGGGTGGGGTGTTGAGCAGGGCAGCAGCAGGCTAAGGGAAGGGAGCAGGAAGAGGCCAAGCTGAAGAAGGCTGAGTTCTTGGGGGACCTGCTGAGACCCCCTTGAGCCCCAGGGCCATCCAGGGACTGCACCAGTACACTCAGTGCATGTTAGCCTGGCCAGTCCCCAGGCTTTGCTGAGGTGAGCAGGAAGGGATCAGGCCCTGCTCTTGGCCCAGGGGCCCTGCCTACAGCCCTCCCTGATGCATGTCCAGGTGAACATGGAGACAGCCAGGTTCTTCAAGTCCGACTTCGAGCAGAATGGAGCCATGGGGAATGTCTGCCTCTTCTTGAACTTGGCCAATGACCCCACGTGAGTCCTTCCTATGTTCAGACTGTCCTGAGAAGGCTGCTGCCCCTTTACTAGACCCAGGTTACTGAGATTCGGGACATCCTAGAACTATAGTCATGGCCCACAGCTGGGAGAATACCACCTTGCTGTGCAGAAGGGGAAACTGGGGCCTGGGGCATGTTGTGGGCAGCACACTTGAGAGATGGAGGGAGCCAGACTGGGACCCCATCTGCCACCTATAGCCCCTCCACTTTCCCCACACCTACGTCCAATGGCTGTCCTAGTCAGGCCACCTCATCCCTGGATCACCTACAAATTGTCCTTTACATTTACTTAGAAAAAATGTTATTTTGAAAGTTTAGAAGATGGAATTTAAATCTGAGGTCCACATGGATGAAATAAAAATTCTAATAATTGGGTCTGGCGATATGGTTCAGCAGTTAAGAGCACCGACCACTCTTGTAGAGGACCCAGGTTCTATTCCCAGCACCCACATGGTGGCTAAGAACCATCTTTCAGCCAGGTGTGGTGGTGCACACCTTTAATCCCAGCACTCAGGAGGCAGAGGCAGTGGATCTCTGTGAGTTCAAGGCCAGCCTGGTCTACAGAGTGAGTTCCAGGCCAGCTGGGGCTATAGGGAGACCCTGTCTCAAAAAAAATTTTCTATGAAGGGTATTCCAAAACCAAGTAACTGAGGCTGAGTTGACAGACGAAGGGAGGACCCACAGCCCTGGGACTGAGGGAGGCCGAAGCCGGGAGAGCTTGAGTAGGGCCGAGACAGTTTCTGTCCACCTTGGGTAACAGACAAGAGGACATCAGCACTGCTAGAGCGTGCCACTCCTGGAAACCTTTGTTCTGATTGGAGGGCCCAGGCAGGCGCTCGGCTTCTCTATTCCCCTGCTGCCATGCACAAACCATCTTCCCAGCTGACCCTGCATTCAGCCCTGGGGCTTCATGGGACCTTACCCTAGGCCTCTAGGGCCCTCTGAACACCACCATGCCTGGCCTCCAGCATTGAGCGGATCATCACTCCACGCCTGGCACTGACCACAGCGGAGTTCCTGGCCTACCAGTGTGAGAAGCATGTGCTGGTCATACTGACTGACATGAGCTCCTATGCAGAGGCCTTGCGGGAGGTGAGCTGGCTGACAGATTCTCTCTCCCCTGGTCTCACATTCCAAGGGGTTTACTCTAAGGAAGAAGAGAGCATGGGGCTGGAGAGATGGCTCAGTGGTTATGAACACTGGCTGTTCTTGCAGAGGACCTGGGTTGGATTCCCAGCACCCACATGATGGCTAACAACCACTTGTAACTCCATTTCCAGGAGATCTGACTCCCTCTTCTGGCCTCTGCAGGCATTGCATGACATGAGTGCACTTATTTATATGTAGGCAATACACTCATAGATATAAAATTCAAATAATAAATATACAAAAAAAGAAGAGAACTTACCCACCTGGGTCTGCCCCTCTCAGTGAGTCCCAGCCTGGCCATTCCTTGCCTGTCCCCAGTCTAACCTCCTACCCACCCTTCCTTAGTCCATCCTCTTACCTCCTTGTCATACTACTGGATATTGCAGGTCTCAGCTGCCAGAGAGGAAGTCCCAGGGCGCCGCGGTTTCCCAGGATACATGTACACAGACTTGGCTACCATCTATGAGCGAGCAGGCCGTGTGGAGGGCCGAGGTGGCTCCATCACACAGATCCCCATCCTCACCATGCCCAATGACGGTAGCCTCCAGCAGCCCCTGCCCTCTGGAGCCAATCTTCATCCCATCATCCCCATGACAAATACAGAACTCTTGAGTCCCTGAGTAGGTGATGGCCCACACCCCCACATACACACACACTGAGGCTAGGGCATTTTCTTGCAGACATCACCCACCCCATCCCAGATCTAACTGGCTTCATCACAGAGGGACAGATCTATGTGGACAGACAACTGCACAACCGGCAGGTACTGCTCCCTCCCTGTGCCTATTCCCTTTCTCCTATCTGTCCTCTGCTCCCAAGACACTGAAGAGCTGTGTATCATCCATGTGTATGAACAAATAGGAGCCAGCCCAGGGTCCCCCCAAACAGGAGATACACATGAGGAAACCTGTGGCTCACAGCTTGGCTAACAGCTAGCTTAGACAGCTGTGGGACCTTGAGAAAAAGACCCCAACTCTTTGATTCAAGTTATCTTCTTTGAGCTGATGATATATATCATAATAATGTACTGTACATACAGGATGAAAATAATTATCATAAATTGGCATATAGAAAGTATTTGGGAAACACTTAACTCATACCATTTATTTTCTCACTCTAGTTTAAGCACAAAATATGGGGAACAGGGCTGGACATGTAGCTCAGTTGGTAGAGAGCTTGCCTAGCATGCACAAAGTCCTGTGTTCCATCCCCAGCACTCTATAAAACAGGTGTGGTGACATATGCCTGCAATTCTAGCAATGGGGAGGTAAAAGCACAAAGATAAGGTCATCCTCAGTTATATCAAAAGTTCAAGGCCAGATAGCCTGGGCTATTTGAGAACCAGTCTCAAACAAGCACGTACACACACACACACACACACACACACACACACACACACACACGTACAAAGAGAGACAGAGACAGATAAACAGACATTAAGTTTCAACCTCTTGTCCAAACTATCATTTTTAAAATATTGAGTGTTTCATTAATAAATGTCACCCCATGTCTCTTAGCTCCAGCTTCCTTCATGGGACCACTTGTATAGATCCCTGAGTACCCAAGGGTGTGGTATGGCCACTCACTTCTCTGTAGGATGAGTAGGAGTCTTCAGAGAAGAGGTGTACCAGCAGTGAGCCTGGGCCTGCCACCTGCCACTGCCTTCTGTTCCCCAGGTCTACCCTCCCATCAATGTCCTCCCTTCCCTGTCTCGGCTTATGAAGTCGGCCATTGGCGAGGGCATGACTAGAAAGGACCATGGAGATGTCTCCAATCAGCTGGTGAGGAGAGGGCAGAGGGGTGCAAGTAACCTGGGTTTAGAAGCTGGAAGTCTGAGCCCCACCTGGGCTACAAGTTTTGGCCCTGGCAACTCCAACCGCTAAGCAAGGGGTCCCAAGCCTGCAGGGGTGGGTGATGAGCCCGCACTGCACCCCTCCACCCCTGCAGTACGCCTGCTACGCCATTGGGAAGGACGTGCAGGCCATGAAGGCTGTGGTGGGGGAGGAGGCGCTCACCTCTGAGGACCTGCTGTACCTGGAGTTCCTGCAGAAGTTCGAGAAGAACTTCATCACCCAGGGTGAGGTGCTGCGGGGTCGGGGGGCGAGGTTGGGACCGCCAGGCACTCCCCGACCCAGAGGCGAGGCCCTCATGCTCCTGCGCTGTCCCCAGGCCCCTACGAGAACCGCTCAGTGTTCGAGTCCCTGGACCTGGGCTGGAAGCTGCTGCGCATCTTTCCCAAGGAGATGCTGAAGCGCATCCCGCAGAGCGTGACCGATGAGTTCTACTCCCGCGAGGGGGCGCTGCAGGACTCCGCGTCCAACACCGCGCTCTAGTACCGCCATGCTCCAGCCTCTCCTGCCTCTGATCTCTGGGAAAGAGCAGACCGGGAAGCCCGCTACTCTGATGGGAGCATCTTTCTTTTTTTGGGGGCGGGGGGGGGAGTCTTCTATTTTGAAGGGCATGCTGGAGAAGGAAGCAAGGGTCTTTAGCATATTAAGCAGGCGGTGTACTACTGAATTCCACCCCAGCTCTGTATTTTTATTTTAGAGGCCCCAACTCCAAAGAAATAACTGAGAAGAAAGGTGGGAGAGGGGGGGCGGTAACTGAATTCATGTCCAGTGACAAGAAGATAGACAAGTTTGCTAATTATTGACAGGGCAGGTGCTAGATACATGGGGTTTGTTAAAATATTAAAAGAAAAAACTGGCTGAATTAGTGCCTTAGCAGCTGACAATAGAATTTCTCTCAGGGACGCGATGAGGGTTGTTAAGGTGAGGGCTAGGGTTGGTGTAGTGGGCCCGAAGCTCCGGGTCCATCCAGCACCACCTAACCCAGGAATGGTGGCTCAGGCCTGTAATCACAGCACTTGTGAGGTAGATACAGGAGGATCAGAAGTTTAAGATCGTCGTCAGTTACATAGAGAGTTTAAGACCAGCCTGAGCTATATGAGACCCTGTCTCAAAAAAAAAAAAATACAGTTGACAATAGGGTTATAGTCCAGTGATAAAGTGCTTCCTTAGTATAGGTAAATATGGAACTTGAACTCAGGGGTGGTGGAAGAGGTAAGAGGACAACCAGAGCCACAGACCTTGGTCAACTCTGCCTGGGAGATGCTGGAGCTGAATCTGGCCTGCTACAGAGAGGGAAGGGAAATTCCAAGGAGATACCAGTCGGAGGCAGGGTTGCAGAAGGCTGAGATTGGAGCCCTAACTAAGAAGTGAGTGAAGGGCTGGGAGATGGACCAGTAAATAAAACTCATCTCCTTGCTGAAGTGCGCCCTTCAGGACCACTCTTCCCCTCCTTTATTGCCAAGCCTGACCAGACCCCTGACTTCCATCTCCAGAACCCACAGGATAGAAGAGAGCTAACTCCCTATAGATTGTCCTCTGACAGCCACACACTGGGACCTATGAAATAAATAAATAAATAAATAAATAAATAAATAAATAAATAAATATTAAGTAGTAATATAAATAGGTGAAGAGTTTTCTGGAATCCAGGATGCCTGGTGTCCTTGAAGGCTGCCTGTTCTGTGATGCCACCCTCATCTCTCGATTCTCCAAGGGGAGGAATCATGAACACTTCTTAAAGGAGAAGGCTGGTCGGCTGTCATTTCTCCCAAGACTGATGACCTGAGTTTTATCCCTGGAATCCACGTGGTGGAAGGAGAGAACTGACTTGTGCCAACACACACACACACACACACACACACAAACCCACACATGCATAATAAAGGAGGGAGAGGATGGTTCTGAAGGGCAGTGGTTCAGCAAAAAAATGAGTTTCATTTCTAGACCCTGAAGGAGACCCTAAGAATAAAAGCCCATCCCAAAACACTTCACTGCCATCTTAAGGAAGGCTTTGGCAGTCCAAATGACATAAAGTTGCTATTAATTTAAGAGACATAATTCATACAACACATGGTCCATTTATAACCATAATTTAATAGTCTTTCACCTAAGACTCATGGACATAGAACAAGGGGTAAAGAGAACACCAATGAATCTCTCATTTCTCATCAACGAAGCTTCCTCATGCAACAGAGGGCCAAGAACACAAAAGGTCACAAATGGCCAAAGAAAGCATAGAGAATAAGAGTCTGGAGTGTGTGGGTCCTTGACAGGAGTCACATTAAACTCCACCCACCCAGAGCTCAGGGACAATTTCAGAAGAGAGGTAGAAAGATTTCAAAAGCCAGGGAGGAGGTGTATGACCATATGGAAATAGAGTCCTACAGGCTCCTGGGACCTTGCTCATATGAACCTATAGCAATGGTGTCAGCATGCACAAAACCTAGGCAGAATCAAGCAGACAAACCCCAGCACAGAACTGTGGAAATGGACAGCAGGCTCCAATCTTGGTTGAAGAATTATTGGCAGCTGATTACTGCTAGGTAAGGAAAAGCTGATCTTAAAGGGAGGGATTCTAGATAGGCTGAGTAGACCCTAGAGGGTGAACTTGCACTAAGGGACATCAGGGGACACTAACTTGACTCAATAGGCCTTCACACAAATGACAGAGTATATGAATTCCAGTGGGGGAGGAGGCTTTGGGAGGTTGCCAGTCGGGAAGGGGACATAAAGATGATGAAGACTGATGGAGATGTTCTGTATGAAATACACAAAAATTAATTAGAAACTTACCAAAAAATAGTCTTTCACCTAGCACAGCCACAATCAATTTTAGAACACTTTTGTTAGCCCAAGAAGAAACCTTGTACCGCTAGACCCACCCCCTCCTCCTCTCCCCACCCTCCCATACCCAGGCCTGAGCAGCACTGGTCTATTTCTGCCTCTAGGAATTCACCTCATCTGGGCACTTCGTATACAAATGGAATTTTACGATAGTGGTCTTCTGGGCCTGGCTTCTTTCACTTAGCAAAGCATTTTCAAGGCTCAGTCACACTGAAGCATCACAGTGCTTCATTTCTTTTTATTGCCAAATAATATCCCACAGTGTGAATATACCTCTGTCTCCCCAGTGCTGGAACTACAGGTATACAATGTCATGGCTGACTCATCCATCAGTTTTCAAAATAATGTCTGTCTGTGAGTGTTGTTTCTGAGAATCGTAGCTGCAGAGCTTCTGTTCTTCCATTTCAGAAGTGGAGATTTGATAAAATACATCTCAGGGGTCCAGAGCACATCAGAATTTGGGTCAGATAGCATCCTCAGTCACTCTCTGTCCCATTTTTTGAAACAGACTCTCTCACTGAATCTGGCCCTTGCCAGTTTGGCTAGGCCGGCTGGCCAGCCCCAGAGATCCTCCCCTCCTCAGTGCCGGAACTGAAGGATACTGACATGCCTGACTTTTTACATGGGCTCTGGGGATCTGAACTTAGGTCCTTATGCTTCTGTAACAAGCACTTAACAACTGAGCCATCTCCCCGGGCCCCAGCATTTCATTCTGGGGCCTTCTGGGATCATTTGGACTGTCTTAATACTCAGGCTACTCTGACTAAGTAGCCTCCTGAATCCACCAGCCTCAAGGAAACTGCTCATCTCGAGGCACAGGTAGAAGGGAGAAGATGTCTGCCATCAGGCCTCCGCCCATTCTTGGAAACTGTTCTGAGATTCGTGGGAAGAACCTGTTCAGAGTGGACAGGTAATGGAATGCTGGGTGAAGCAGATCAGAGAGTGGCCACACATCAGGGAACTTGCTTTCTAGAACATGGCTACTCTCCTGTACTCCAGCCCTGGTACAACCTCTCCTCAAGGTTGCCAACATCCCAGATACCTGTCTTCCTCTAAATCTGGTCTCAAAAAGCAGATGCTCCCTCCCCAACCTGTTAGAATCTGCCTTTCAACGTTTTCCTTTCCCAAATAGTATGCTCCCCTTGCACCCATGATGCTCACCTAGAAGCCCCGCTGCCTACCCCTTACCATCACAGCCAGAACTTAGACCCCATGAGAGCACCCCTACTGTTGGCACCCTTCACTCCCTGCCCTACAATACCCTACAATGCTAGCCTGCTACAATACTCCAATGGGCACATGCCAGGCCACACAGAGAAAGTAAGGGTCAGCGCCCATCCCCAGCCCTGTGCAGGAATGTTCCCCACCAAACAAGCCAGCCCTGGTGTCTAAGCATAATTCCTCAGTTTCAGGTACTGGCTCCCACCCCAGCAGTGCAGACATGAACTTCAATGTCCCCGGGGGTATCACAGTGCCCCAGCCCACAGCTCCTTTCAGGGGCCATCAGACACCAGTCTCAATGATTGTACCTGTACCAGGCTTTAACCCTGGGAGCTTCTTATTAGTTAGGCTTCTGCTGAAAGTGGCAGAAACCCAATCTAAACAATATTAAGCTTCAGAAAGACTCTAGAGGGCTGACAGTGCTATGGGGAGAGTGTAGGGGATGGCACTCCTCCAGAACCTGTGACCATCGCCTCCTCACCCAGCTGTCAGCCTGCCTTCCCGTGGGTCATGGAAGCCACACCCTCACCTCTCCCTTCCTGGTGGAGTTCGGATCTTTCTCAGGTATTTTATGCTGTCTTCCCTCCTGATCGAGTTTCCTTCAATCACTGTGACAAAACACTCTGACCAATACTAACTTGGGGAGGAAAGGGTATATTATTCTCAAATCTCCCAGGTTACAGTTCATCACTTAGGGAGCCCAAGGTAGGAACTCAGGGCAGGAACCTGGAGGCAGGAGCTGAAGCACAGGCCATGAGGAATCCTACTTACTGGCTTGCTCCCCTGGCCCATGCTCAGCCTGCTTTATAATATAGTACAGAATGATCTGCCCAGGGGTGGCACCACCCACAGTGGGCTGGGCCCTCCCACATCACTCAACAATCCAGAAGATGCCCCACAGGCATGGCCATAGGGCAGCCCAATGGAGGAAATTCCCCAATTGAGATTCCCTCAACCCAGGTATGTCAAGGTGACACTAAAGCTATCCAGCACACCTCCCTCTGGTCCAGTGTCCATCCATTGTTCCATCAGGGCATCTGCTATCCAGCACACCTCCCTCTGGTCCAGTGTCCGTTGTTCTATCAGGCCATCTGCTATCCAGCACACCTCCCTCTGGTCCAGTGTCCGTTGTTCTATCAGGCCATCTGCTATCCAGCACACCTCCCTCTGGTCCAGTGTCCGTTGTTCTATCAGGCCATCTGCTATCCAGCACACCTCCCTCTGGTCCAGTGTCCGTTGTTCTATCAGGCCATCTGCTATCCAGCACACCTCCCTCTGGTCCAGTGTCCGTTGTTCTATCAGGCCATCTGCTATCCAGCACACCTCCCTCTGGTCCAGTGTCCGTTGTTCTATCAGGCCATCTGCTATCCAGCACACCTCCCTCTGGTCCAGTGTCCGTTGTTCTATCAGGCCATCTGCTATCCAGCACACCTCCCTCTGGTCCAGTGTCCGTTGTTCTATCAGGCCATCTGCTATCCAGCACACCTCCCTCTGGTCCAGTGTCCGTTGTTCTATCAGGCCATCTGCTATCCAGCACACCTCCCTCTGGTCCAGTGTCCGTTGTTCTATCAGGCCATCTGCTATCCAGCACACCTCCCTCTGGTCCAGTGTCCGTTGTTCTATCAGGCCATCTGCTATCCAGCACACCTCCCTCTGGTCCAGTGTCCGTTGTTCTATCAGGCCATCTGCTATCCAGCACACCTCCCTCTGGTCCAGTGTCCGTTGTTCTATCAGGCCATCTGCTATCCAGCACACCTCCCTCTGGTCCAGTGTCCGTTGTTCTATCAGGCCATCTGNCAATGCCACGGAGGTCAGAAGAGGGTCTCGGATTCCCCTGGAACTGGAGTTCTCCTGGAATTGGAGTTACAGACGGTTCTTAGCCGCCATGTGGGTGCTGGGGATCGAACCCGGGTCCTCTGCAAGAGCGTCGGTGCTCTTAACCGCTAGGCTATCTCTCCAGCCCCCAACTGGAGGATTTTATTGACTACCAATGCCCAGGCCCCACACTGGGTCAATTTATCTGAACCAGTTGGTCTAAATGTTTTGTGTTGATCTTTTTCCCCGAGTTGATATTTTTCCCCAAAGGGTGACTCTAACGTGGCATAAAGATTGTAAGACAGAGGGCTGGAGAGATAGCTCTGTGGTTAAGGACACTTGATGCTTTTGCAGAGAACCCAGCCTCAGTTCTCAGCACCCATATCAGGTAGCTCACAACTGCCAGTGACTCCATTTCCAAGTGTTCTGACACCCTCTTCTGGCCTCTGTGGGCACTTATAGCATGTGTTACACAAATACATACTTAGGCCCATATACATACAAATAAAAATTTTTTAAAGACTGTAAGATATGGGCTGGAGAGATGGCTCAGTGGTTAAGAGTGCCGACTGCTCTTGCAGAGGACCCGGGTTCGATTCCCAGCACCCATATAGTGGCTAAGGACCACCTTTAAGTTGGGCATGGTGGCACATGCCTTTAATCCCAGCACTCAGGAGGCAGAGGCAGGCAGATCTCTGTGAGTTCAAGGCCAGCTGGTCTACAGAATGAGTTCCAGGCCAGCTGGGGCTATAGGGAGACCCTGTCTCAAAAAAAAAAACAAAAAACTGTAAGATATGATAGGGCTGGAGAGATGGCTCAGCAGTTAAGAGCACTGGCTACTGTTGCAGATGACCCAGGTTCAGTTCCCACCACACATATAGTGGCTAACAACTGTCTGTACATCCAGTTCCAGATGATCTGACTTCCTCTTTTGGCCTCTGTGGGCACAACAGGACACAAGTACACTTATATACATGCAGACAATATGGCCGGGCGTGGTGGCGCATGCCTTTAATCCTAGCACTTGGGAGGCAGAGGCAGGTGGATCTTTGTGAGTTCAAGGCCAGCCTGGTCTACAGAGCAAATTCCAGGACAGCTGAGGCTCCAGGGAGACCCTGTCTCAAAATGACCAAAAAAAAAAAAAATGCAGACAATATGGTCATACACATAACATAAAATGAAATATTAAAAAATTTTTATTTTTTACGTGTGTGAGTGTTCTGTCTGCATGTAGGTTTGTGTACCCGTGTCGTGCAGTGCCGCAGAGGTCAGAAGAGGGTTTCTGATTCCCCTGAAACTGGAGTTAAAGACAGTTCTCAGCCACCATGTGGGTGCTGGGGATCAAACCTGGGTCCTCTGCAAGAGCAGTCGGCGCTCTTAACCACTAGGCGATGGCTCCAGCCCCTATGACATATTTTTAAATAAATAAAAATTTAAAAGACTGTAAGGTAGAGTTAGAGGCAAGATAATCAAAAGTTCAAGGCCAGCCTTTGCCATATGAGACCCTGATCCGAAAGCTAAAATATATAATAAGGTTAAATTTTTTAAATGTTTTATGTGTGAATGTTTTGCCTGCATGTGAGGGCACTACATGTATGCATACAATGCCTACAGAGTCCAGAAAAGGGCATATTCATTCCCCTTCATAGTGTGTGTGTGTGTGTGTGTGTGTATGTGTGTGTGTGTTCACATGTATGCATCCCAAAGGTTGATGTCAGGTGTCTTCCTCAATCACTGTCCACATTATTTTTGTCTTTTTTGAGACAAGGTCTCCCTGTAGCCCCCAGCTGGCCCTTTGTAGACCATGCTGGCCTTGAACTCAAGAGATCCACCTGCCTCTGCCTCCCAAGTGATGGGTTTAAAAGTGTGGGCCACCATGCCAGGTCACTGTCCACATTTTTGAGACACAAAAACATGGGCTAGACTAGCTGACCAGCAAGCCCCAGGGACCCTCCTTTTTTTTACCTCTCCAGTAAGGAATCCACTCCTTTTTTTTTTTTTTTTTTTTAATGTGGGTGCCAAGAATCAAACTTAGGTCTTCAGGCTCACATAGCAGGTCTGTTACCAAACAATCATCTTTCCAGCTCCTCTATTATCATTAAATTGTATTTGAGACCCACTTGTCTGTGTAGCCTTAGCAGGCCTGCTATGTAAACCAAGCTGGCCTGGAACTTGCCTCTCCTCTCCTTTCCTGCCTCTGCCTCTGGAGTGCAAGACTGAAGACTTGCCCCATCATGCCTAGCACTGATTTTTTTTTTTTATGTGTATGAATGTACTGTCTGCATGTAGGTTTGTGCACCCATGTCGTGCAATGCCGCTGAGGTCAGAAGAGGGCGTCGGATTCCCTTGGAACTGGAGTTAAATGGGGTTCTTAGCCGCCATGTGGGTGCTTGGAATCGAACCTGGGTCCTCTGCAAGAGCAGTCGGCGCTCTTAACCGCTGAGCCATCTCTCCAGCCCTGCACTAATTTTTTTAGATAAGATCTGGCTAAGTAGTCCGGGCTATCCTGAAATCCTTATTCTCCTGCTTCAGCCTCCCGAGTGCTGGCATACCAGGAGGGCCCCACGGAGGCCCCACTAACCTTCCAATTCTACTTCCAGAAATCCATGCTAGGAAAAGAAAGAGTGGAGCCATTTTGCTCTGAGAAGTCAGTGTGACGTGGCAGTGTCCATTATGTCGAGCTGTGGGGACGTCATAATTTAGTATGTGGAAGGGCAGGGGGAGAGAGTTCATAAAGCAACCTTACAGACAAACCTGCCATGTGTGCATGTGGCTACGGGTCCTGCTTTCCATGAGCAGAAATGGTAACCCTTCGTTTCCGTATTGGACTCTGTTTCCTCTGCATGTGACTGGAGCCGAGACTGACTGCCAGGCGTGCCCAGTGGGTGTAGAGTTTCCAGCGAGGCCCATCCAAGTCCCTGGCCCCATCCCTCGGACCGTTGCGGCATCCCGGAAGCGGCCATGGGCCAGAGAGGCACAGCCCAGGGGAGCCGGGTGGCTGGCGTGCACAGCCCCTCAAAACCCTGGGCACTGGGCCAGAGTTCCAACCCTCCCGCGCCGGCTGCCCGCCGCTCCAAGCACTATCCCAAGGCAGGGATCTTGGAACTGGGAAACGACCTGCGGAGACTTGAAGACCAGCCCTGGCCCACCACGGTACCCCTCTGTGTGCAGCAGGCTGAGCACAGCCTTTTAAGGGCAGCAGGGAGCAAGCCGGAGTCTTCGCAGCCAAGGTGGGCCAGGGCACAGCCCGGGAATCCCCGGGCGGGGAGCCTAGGTGGCGCTGCCCTCAGCCTGCGGTCATTTCCAAGGTCCTCAACCCTCCCTTCGCCCACACCCCACCGACTCTAGCCTTTCCGAGTTCCCCGACCACAAGCCCATCAGGAGCCACTCCGAGATGTTCGCAGCATCCGTGGGCAACGTGGATTGGCTTCGGTTCTGTCTCAAAGCCGAGCACAAGGAGATCAGGGCAGACGAAAAGGTAAGGCTGGGAGCCTGGAGGCAGGGACTGAGATTCCCCAACACGCAGCAAAGTGCTCTTCATAGAGAGGCCACCTGATGGACATCTGTCGCTGGGGCACCCCACATGTCCTTTTTCTGCAACCACGGTCTTAATTCTCCCACCTAACGTTAGGTTTGGAAGCAGGGAGATTGCGAATGAGCTCCACGGACACAGGGAACAGAGAGGGCAACCAAGAGACCAGCAGAATTGTGGGGTCTGGTCCTGTCCCCCAACCTGCTGAGCCTTCCCCTGTGCTCTCTACCCCCAGGGCTTCACTGCCATTCACTTCGCAGCCCAAAAGGGCAAGCTTCCGTGCATTCAGGTCTTGGTAGAGGAGTACGAGTTTCCTGTGGATCTGCTCACCAACAACCATCAAACCCCCCTGCACCTCGTCATCCACAGCAACAACAAGTCCCAGATCCTCCCCTGCATGGACTACCTGCTCAGGAAAGGGGCAGCCATCAACTCGTGAGTCCAGCCTGCTGCAGGAGACACACACCAAGTCTGGGTCAGGCAGGCTGAGGGGCTGTGAGGACATCGCTCCCTATGGGCAGAAAGCAGTCAGGAAGCCAAACAGGCATCCTGGTCAAGGGACTGGACATTGGGTGCTCTTCTAGCTTTGCTAGTTATAGGCAAACTGTGGGCAGGCAAGCCACTCGACCTCAGAGCCCTGGTACCCACCCACACTCGGGAGCACAGGTCCTAGGATCACAGGCATAGCGTGCAGGATCCCTACTGAGAGTGCTTCACAGACATCAGTGGTGGTGGCTCTTCCTGGCCTGGGCTTTAGAAGACTGGAAGATGTCCAAGTGTTGCTTCTAGTGTACAGCTAGGTTTGGGAACTGGCAATGAGTGTCTGTGGCTGAGAGTTGGAAGGTAACAGTGCCCGTCCCATGAGGCATGGCTTGTCAGACTCTGTCTTCTTGTTCACTTGGAATACTTACCAAGCATGACTTGTTTGTTAACAAGCACCATCTCCAAGCACAGGGCAAACAGAACCTCCTGCACTTCTTCCCTTGGTGTCTTCGTGGAGCTGACTTTCTAGTGCAGGAACAGAGAGTTAGCTATGAAGAGAACAAACCGGGATGATCTACTTTAGAAGAGGCAATGGCCCCTCAGGAGGTGACGTTCCCTCTCCCCACCCCTTCTCTCATTTAGCCCAGGCTTCCCTTGAACTGGTTATGATAGCAAAGGATGACCTTGAACTTGATTCTTGTAAATCCACCTCCCAAGTCCTGGGATCACAGGCAGGGCATGCAGGATCACATCTGGATCTACGAAATCTTGGGGATTAAACCCAGGGCTTTGTGTATGCTAGGGGAGATGGCTCAGTGGGTAAAGTGTTTACTGCACAAGCATGAGTATCAACATTCAAACCCCCAGCACTCTTGTAAATGCCAGCTGAGCATGGTAATCCCAAGCCCATGGGAGCCAAAGACAGGGAATCCCCAAGCAAATTTTCTAGCTAGACTAGCTGACTCAACAAGCTCTGGGTTCAAGTGAGAGACCCTGCTTCAATATAAAGTGCAGAATGACAGAGGGAGACACCCAAAGTCAATCTCTGGCCTCCACCCAGAAGCATCATATATGTTCACACATCCACACACAAAAGTGCGCCCACATATATGTGAACACATATGCACACTACACACATAAAACTAATTTCAACTGAGGACTGAGCCAGCATTCCCAAATGCCAGGAAGGAGTCAAGCTTGGTGGTACACATCTGTAATCCCAGCACTCTGGAGTTGAAGACCATCCTTGGGTACACAGCAAGCTCAAGATCAGCCTGGACAAGAGACTCTGTCTCTAAAATTAAAACGTACAAGATCAGGAGCTCTAAACCAGCCCAGCTCTCCTTCTGGTAGTTCTTTTAAAAAATTATATATTGGGCCAGGTGTGGGTGGCGCACACCTTTAATCCTAGCACTTGGGAGGCAGAGGCAGGTGGATCTTTGTGAGTTCAAGGCCAGCCTGGTCTACAGAGTTCCAGGACAGCTGGGGCTACAGGGAGACCCTGTCTTGAAAAGACCAAAAAAAAAAAATTATATATTGGGGCTGGAGAGATGGCCTAGCGGTTA
The DNA here is from genome assembly GCA_009823505.1 of Rhizomys pruinosus. Taxonomy (NCBI): domain Eukaryota; kingdom Metazoa; phylum Chordata; class Mammalia; order Rodentia; family Spalacidae; genus Rhizomys; species Rhizomys pruinosus. The sequence goes on from VZQC01005691.1 coordinate 1,510,184, forward strand.
AGAGCATTGACTGCTCTTGCAGAGGACCCGGGTTCTATTCCCAGCACCCACATGGTGGCTGAGGGCCGTCTTTAACTCCAGTTCCAGGGGAATCCGTAGCCCTCTTCTGACCTCTGTGGCATTGCATGACACAGGTGCACAAACCTACATGCAGACAGTACATCCATACACCTACAAAATAAATAAAAATTTAAAAATATATTAAAAATTATATATTAATTTTATGTGTATGAGTATATTGCCTGTATGTATGTAAGTGCACCCATGTTTGTGCAATACCCAAGGAGGTTAGAAGAGGGTGTCAAATCCTGTGGAGCTGGAGTTACAGACAGTTGTGAGCCACCATGTGGGTGCTGGGAATCAAAACCCTGGTTCTCTGTAAGAGCAGCCAGTGCTCTTAACTGCTCAGCCATCTCTCCAGTCCCTCCTTCCAGTAGTTCTTAACTGTTTATACATACCTAATAGATCTTTACCACTCATGTAGTCCAGTACCTCCCCCTTTATAGAAAAGGAACTTGAGGTCCAAAGAGGAGAAGGGACAGGGTGGTGGCAGAATGTGTCCTGGAAGCTGATTTGCCTGCCTGTCTGATGCCCTTGCCCTTCCCTTCTGCCTCTTTCCTCATGACGGACCCCATAGCCAGACATGCAATGGCTCCACGCCTCTGCACCTGGCTGCCCGTGATGGTCTGCTGGGCTGCATAAAGTTCCTGGTGCAGCGTGGAGCCAACGTCCACGCCCGAGACACCATGGGCTGCAAGCCCATTGATTACTGCAAATTATGGAATCACCGCACCTGTGCCAGGTAAGCCTGTGAAAACCATCCTGGCTGCTGCCCCCTCCTGGTAGGGCCCTTCTCCAGAGCTGAGCCTTTGAGGGGAGGGGTGGGAAAGCCAGATAGCAGGAAGATAAATTGAGGAAAGAGACTTCATGCAGGATACTGTCAGCATGAATTTTGCTAGGTGATCTCACTCCTTCAGGTTGAACACTGCCCTCCTTCCTTGTCCTGCCCCCCCCCCCCGGGGCTCTTCAATATTCAAGCAGAAAGGTTCCCAGCCCCTCAGACACTCACTCTCAGGATAACTGGGGTGTTCTGCTCTCCCCTACTCTGGCAGTTTCTCCCACCCAACCCTGCCCCTTAGAACCCAACCCTCAGAGAGGCTCACTGTGAGACGACATGTGCTCTTCCCTTTCCTTGGTCAGGTTCTTGAAGGACGCCATGTGGAGACAGGACAAGAAGGACTTTGCTCAAGAGATGGGGAAACTGAAGCAGCTCAAGGGGAAGCTGATCATACTGGAGCACAAATACCTGACTGAGTCTCAAGTAAGGGGGGGGGGGCGTAGGGCCGGGCAGCTGCTGGCTGGGCAGGGGGTTCCTTGCCTTGGAGAGAGGAGTAGCTGAAACATTATCAGAAGGAGCCCTCACTCCCTAAATCCTCCCTTATAAACCACTCCAGGTCAAAATTCTTGTCCTATGCAGAAAGTAAATGCAACCTAAAATATGGGGCACTCAGGCCCTCCTGGGGCCCCATCCTTCTAGGATGAGGATCTCTAATGGGACTGGGCACTGCCTATCAGTGTGGAACTCCCACACTGACTAAAAAGAAAACTTGTTGCCGGGCGTGGTGCTGCACGCCTTTAATCCTAGCACCTGGGAGGCAGAGGCAGGCGGATCTTTGAGGGTTCAAGGCCAGCCTGGTCTAGAGTGAATTCCAGGACAGCTGGGGCTACACAGAGACCCTGTCTTGAAAAGACCAAAAAAGAAAAAGAAAACTTGTTCTTCCTCTCAACAGTTAACTTCCTCTCACTGTGCACTAGACACCTCCTAGGCCCTGCAAGCCCAAAGACCAGTCAGGTGTGGTCCCAAGGGTGCTAGGGAGGCAGAGAGGGGAAGGTCCAGAACAATGTCCACATAGAAGAGGGAAGGGCTGACCCACACAAGGAGCTGCTGTGTGGAAAGCCTGGGCACACAGGAGCATCATGAATGCAGAAAACAGCCAAGTCAAATAGAGGATTGGGTATGAGTGGGAGATTGACAAGTTAGAGGTTTGCAAGAAACCAATGAAGGACCCTGGCTTGGGCAAGGGGCCAGGCAGTGTTAAACATAAACCCCCAGGACAAAGCAGGAAACAGAATGATGCTTGGAATCATAAATGAACCCTAAAGGGCCTTGCCACCCCTCTGGTTCTATCCCAGCTGCTCTTCTGTCCATGGAACCCTAGTTGTCCATGACACTCAGCCCTCACAGTCACCAGGTGTTCTGTGACACTAACCTTACCCAGACCTCCATTCCAGGACTCTTCTTGTTGACCTCAGTTAGATCATGTGACCACTCCTGTCTCAATGAGTGGAACTAAAAGCAAGCCAGATGCTACTTGACTTGGGTCTGGGGCAAGGCTGATCGAATTAGGACTCCTGGCTTAGCCTAATCACAGCCTACAGCAGGTGCTGGGTCAATCTCTCAAGCGCCTTTGATTGCTTAGCAACCAAGTGGGCATGAGATACTGAGACAATAAGGGCAGGAAGCTCCTGTGGAAGGTTCAGTGCCTGTGGTGGTAAGAGCAGAACTTCAGTAAGTCCTCAGCACCCAGCCTGGGAGCCAGACACTCTGTCCTCCCCGAAGTCACTTTCCAGAAGCCTATCCAGCTTAACTTCACCCAATGCTGGGCCTTCAGGCCCTTCCTGTCTTCTCCCTCCTGGGTCAAGGATACAGTGTGAACTTCCTATTTGCCTTTTCTCTGTCAAACCAGGGGTACCTGAGGGCAGGGCTATCTCTACTAATAGGCTGGGGGTGGCTCTGGGGGAGGGTCTGCGGAACAGAACTTTCTCTCTCCAAACCTTAAGCTGCAGGTCCCCTACAAGAGAGGCTGCCTCTTCAGCCTGGGAGCTCAATCTGCACAAAAGATGACTCCATCAAAACAAGGTTTACATAAGGCAAGATCTTACCAATTAAATCTGGGATTTCCCAGGGTACTAGCCACAGAGTCTTGTGCCCATAAGGGCAGGAGCAGACTGTGCCTGTCTTGTGCCCTCTGTTGTTGCAGAAAGAACAAAGAATTCTGAGAGAAGCTGATTTCAGAAAGTGGTGCCAAGGCAAGCTGCAGCCCCTGTGCCGCACCATGCTCTCCGCTGAATCCAAGCAAGAGGCTGGTGCCCAACCTTGGTTCTTGGCCCTCTCCAAACCCCGAGGATCCCAGTTTTCCAAGAGGCTTCCATCCCGCTGTGGAGCTCAACTGAAAAGCTTGTTCCAGCCGGTGGTGCAACCCATGCCTATCTACAAAGAGCCCATCAGTCCGCCCAAGATGTGGAATCTTAGTAATAATCTTAACACGTATCCGACCACCAATATTGGCTGGCCACTGAGTATCCGCCTGGGCGTGCACCCCGATTCCCATCAGGAGCATGACTTCAGAAGATTCCTCAATGTGATTCGGAATTCAGCTGGGGGTGCTTGGCTGCGAACAGTGCAAGGCCACTGGGTGACACCCGTGCCCCAGGTGCCTTTCCAGGTGATGGTACGAGTGCTGTACCCAGGAGTACAGCCCTGCAGGATGAAAGTGCCCCAGGGCTTCTATCCCCTCAGCATTCTCAACACACCTCAGAAGCGGCGATTGGGTGACTCATGGACCCACACAATGGCCATGACCCTGCGTGAGACATTCGATGAACCCTTCCTGGCAGCTGTGAAAGCTCATGGTGAACAGGCTGCGGCTGCAGAGGCCCTGCCCTCCAGGCGAGCTCTCACATAAAGCTGCTGCGGAGCCTCCCAGTCAAGGCTGAGGTGTGAAGAGTCATGATTTGGTGGGGAGGACATTCCTACTCCCACTCAAGAGCAGGAACCCTCTTCACCCCTTCCCCTTAAAAGTAGAGATCCCAGGGCTCCCTTCTGTCTTCAGAACTGCCTGGCTCCCTGGGAAGTCCATAACAGGGCAGAGTCCAAGGTTCAGAATAGAGGGTAAATAACTACCCTGAGTCACAATAATGTGAAAATGACACTCTGGTCCCCACGTCCTCCTTTAACCTATCTTAGTACACCAGGGACAAGGCTTCCAGGACAGGAGACCTACAGGAATTCTGCCACCATTCAAACTCAGTCCTTCCTTGGTGGCCTCAGGCCTCACTCCCGTCTGCTGCAGACCCTGACTGGGTTGGGCACAGCTAGTATGACACCCAAAAAATGTCTCTGCCTCTGTACTGCTGCCCTTTGCTCCCTGGCCCACAGAGGCGTCCACGGCTGCGGTTCTGGGAAGCTGGCAGCACTTCTGTCAAGGAAGGCCCTACAGCTTTGATGTGAGACCTCTCCAGGAAGCCATTCTGAACCCCACCGGTCCCTTATGACATACCACAGCTTGCTCATTAAACAAACATTTATTGAGTGCTTTCCATAGGCCAGGTGCCAAACCAGGCAGTTGATACAAAATTTCAAGGGCTATCCCTGCCCTCAAGGAGCTTCCAGTCTAGTGGAGAGACAGACCGTACTTCAGGCCAGTGAGCCCAGGATATGTGGTGTGGTAGAGTGGGACTGGAAGAGGAGAGGACATTCAAAGCTCCTTGGAAGAAATAAAATCTAAGTCAAGATCTGACAAAGTTCCAACGTCAGTAAAGAAAGGGATCAAAGTGGTGGGGAGCCCTGGTCTCTGCACAGGAGGCAGGGCCAGGGCACAGGCAAATGATGGGGCCGACAGGGTCTGGCTTTACCCTGAGGGCAGTGAGGAGCAAAAGTCTGGGGTCAGGAATGACTTGGTCAGCTATGCATTTTAGAAAAATAACCCCAGTGGGCCTCAGGATAAACACAGGAGACTGTCGCAATAAATGATGAAAGATGGCAGTGCCTCAAACCAAGAGATGCTACAGGAGACTGCGATTAGGGCACAAAGAGAAAGCAAACTTCCTGCCCAACTTGTGGGCCATCTTGGGACCAGGGCAGGTACTATAAAAAGGCGTGCAGATGATGGCAACGGGTGCTGAGTGGAGTTATCTTTGTACCCAGAAGGTGGCAGAACTGTGACTCGGAAGGCAGGAAGGAGCTGGGCTGGAGGTTAGCCCTGGCTCACTCCACAGTATCCCTGAAGCCACCAGAATGGAGTCAAGGAGCCCTAGTGTGCACAGGTGAGAGAGCCTACAGAGACTAAAGGCCAGAGAGGTAGAGGGACAGCCGGCCACACAAGTGCCAGGGAAGCATGAGTCAAGAAGCAGGGATGATGAGCTGCGTCAACTACCCCAAGATCCACTAGGTACCAAGTGCAACTCTGCTGGGTTTAACCTGGGAAGGCCCCTGGCCAAGCACTGACCAGCAAGTAGAGTGAACAAAGTAGACAGCAAGGCCAAGCAGGGCCAGGTGTCCGCCCACTGGAGAGACACCAACCTGTATGACAGGAATGAGCCTGGTAATCTCACTTGCCGCCAAAGAGCAAAATTCAGGGAAAGGCAGGCTGAGACTCAACAAAAATGCAGAAGCCAATGAGATGAGAGGTGCCGGCAGGCCTCTGGGCACGAGACAGAGAAGCTGTTCACACATGGCCTTCTCTGTGCTTGTCCATCTCTGTGCCTGTCGGCCTCACTGTGAGGTATAGGACATGGCCGGTGGAGGCTCTCGTGGGGACTTCATTCCAGTAGGTACTGTTGAGCCCTTGCAAGGCACTGTAACTGGAGTGCAAGGTCAACAATTGCTGGTCTGTGCCCAAGATTGGGCCTACCTTCCCAGAAGGCAGAGCTCACATGCCTCCAGGAGCCAGGGGCACACAGGCCAGTGCCAGGCCTGTGTGCTCCCAGAGTGACAGCCTCTTGCAATCCTATTTCTTAAGAAACAGGCCACAGCCCAGGCTGTCTAGAAGCCAATTTTTATTTTTCCATTGAGCCTGAGATAGAATTTACCAAGAAACCTCTCTGCTTTCTCAGAGGAAGACCTATAACTAGGACGCTGTAGATGTCGTCTGCAATTCTACCCAGTCCTAAACTGTCTTTGCTCCTACTCCTCTCGCCAATCACGGAGCCTCAGGAGGGAAGAGGCAGAAGAGGGAGAAACCTAAGGAAGGTGCCTCTGCCTTCTCCTCACCTGCTCCCTCCCACTTAGGACAAGAGTCTCTTCAGATGGGCAAGACCCAGAAGAGGAGTCCCTAAAGCAGAAGGCTAGCCCAGCCTAGGCAGAAGGTTAGGAGCCAGAGAGGAAGATGAACCCCTGGGGCATTAAGGCAAACAGTGCCACCTAGACTCTTTATTCAAATGGGAATCGGCATTGGACAAAAATCACATTTCAACAGCAAAATCCACTTCTCCTGGAAGTGCCAAGCCTCAGCCCCTCCCTACGGTCATCTGCTGGAAGAACTTGTCAGTGGCTGATCCCCAGCTTCAAAGACCCTGCCATGCCTGCCCTGGCTAAGCCAGACCCTCCCAACCCTAGGGAGGAGAGGGCCGGTGACACGGCCTCCTGGAAGCAGGCTCTGCTACCCTCCCTTGTGTCCCTGGCAGTATCCGAGCCCCCTCCAACCTCCTCAGAGGGTGGGGATGGGCTGCCCTGGCAGAAGGTACCCTCCAGGCTCCTGGGCATCACTAGTCTAGAGGCCCAAGGGTCTGGCTCTGCTGGTCTTGCCTCCATATGCCCTCCACGAAGGGTCAGTATATCTTCTGACGACTGGGTAGGATGGCCTCCTTGATGAAGGAGAAGACAACCAGGATGCCTAAGCGTTTGCCCCGCTTGCCTTTAGTGAAGTAATTGGAGACCACGTCATCTGTGGAGATAGGGATATAAGAGAGTGTGCGAACGTGTATGTAGAAACAGTGCTTGTCACCCAGAGTCCCGATGCTTTGTCACAGGGCTGGGTACCAGTGCCCCCACCTGGCCTAACAAGCCCCTCCTCACCTCCTGGTTGCATGGTGGAGGGCAGGACATTCTCCCCAGCTGAAAGTGACACGAAGAATGCAAACGGGATTATCCACAGGCAGAACGTGAAGTAGGCCAGCACCTGGTGACAGGAAAGACTGAGGAGGGAGAGCCCCAGGGGTGCCCCAAAGGCCTGCCCCATTCCTTCATGGCCAGCAGCCAGGAAGCAGGACATTCTCAGACACGGAGAGCAGTCAGGGGAAGAGGGAGTCTGGGTGTGACTGAATGCAGCCTCTCCTCAACGTGGCCGTGTTTATCCCTGGCCTGTCAAGCCCAAGGAGTCAGCATTAGACAAAACCTCCCTGGGAAGGAAGAACTGGTCAGCAGGCCCCGGGGAGCTGAGGCCAGGGCCTGTAATCCAGCCCTGCCACGAGGTGTGTGTCACACAGGCCAACCTGGTGCTCCCTCTGGGCTTGAGGGTGATCTTGTTGGGGCACCCAAAGAACTCGGTGAGGGAGGGCAGTGTCCACCTCCCTCAGCCAAAGGGAACCCTTCCGTTCCTTAGCCATCCTGTTTTCATATGTGTGCTAGACACTGGACACACCTTACCTCAGAGAAAGGATAATATTCTTCTGCAAAAAACTGAAACGCCAGGTAATGGTTCACGACCACTAGTCCTGTGGGGATAGAGCGTCAGTCACTGGGAGAGTCGGGCATGCTCACCAACCCCAGAAGGCCCTTCAGTGGATCCCTGGGTCTCAATCCTGACTCTTCACCAACTCAGAGCCTGGCTTTGGGCCAAGTGAATGCTGTCTCTCTAACTCAGTTCCCATCTGTCAAGAATGGGGGCTCAGCCCAATCTCCCCACTGTTCAGGGCAGCAGGAATAAAATCTAGGTGGGCTGGAACAGTCTGCCATGTTATAAAAACAAGTCCTCAGTGCTAAATAATCCATGACATTATGCGGGTGCTCTTCCATGGGCGATTGGGTGGGCAGATACTCCAGAGGACTCCACACTGCCGCACAGAGGAGGCCCCCTCAAAACAGAGATGGGGTGCAGTCAGGGTTACTCAGAAGGGGTAAGGGACAATAGTCTGCACTGGAATGCTCTGGTCCTATACACTCCGCTCTAGGGTTCAAAAGTTCATGAAGAGTGAGTGAATGAGCAGACCCCGGGGACAGATGCTCAGAGACACACATCTCTGCTTGCTCCCAAAACAGGGTAGAGGAGACACACCAGAAAGACCATGACCCCTCACACCCACCTCGCAGCAACCTCCATGTCTCTTTTTCTGTCTCACCTCATCATTCTTCAGTGAAGATGGCAGCTCTGCTACGCCACACGCTAAGGCTAAGGACACTGAAGGGGAGATGCTGCCTGTGCCTACAAATCCCTCAGAAACACTCGGGTATCCAAGGGCAGCCCAGGGGAGTGCCATAAGAAGCCAGAGGAGTCTACGGCCATGCCACCCTGAATGCGCCCGATCTCGTCTGATCTCAGAAGCTAAGCAGGGTAGGGCCTGGTTAGTACTTGGATGGGAGACCGCCTGGGAATACCGGGTGTTGTAGGCTAAAAAATAAAATAAAATAAAATAATAAAATAAAATAAAATAAAATATAAAATAAAAAAGAAGCCAGAGGAGCCTGCTGAGGCAGGAGCTCCTTCCTGGGAAGACACACAAGGGTCCTCGTCTCCAATGAAGGGCTCACACACAAACCCCTACTGAACAAACTCGGAAGTGAACTCCCACCCAGGCACTGAGAGACGGAATGCCTCAGCGCTAATGCTCTGCCCTCCTGTGGATAATATTCAGATTTTTCCCTGCACATAGGAGTCTAACCCTAAAACACACCCCACACCACTTAACTCTGGCAAGGGCAACAAGCACAGGCCCTATGACCAATCACTTTGCAAAACCTTATTAACATCTGGACACATCTGTGATCAGCACCATGGGTAAAATGAGTCCAACAATTGAAGTAGTTAGGGCCCAAAGAGGGGAAAAGACTTCCGAGAGACAGGAAGTGGTGGTGGAGCCAAAGCAAGGGGCCTGGGGTCCAAGCCTGTGCCCTTGGGAACTGCTGAGAATGTGGTGAGGAAAGGGAGCCCCCAGGCTCAGCTCGAGGGAGATGAGCCAGATGGGACTGTCTACCCACCAAGGACAGGCTCCAGACGTTCTTAGAACTACTCAGACTGGAGCCAGACCCTAGTCAGGCTTTAGAGACCTTTGGAGTGAGAAGCCAGTTTTCCTAAGCAGCCTGGCCTCCTGGAGGAGGCCGGGGCTGCCCAGTGCCTGGGACAGAGCGGCCCACACCCAACCATGTCCCTGATGTCCCCTCTCACCGCATGACAGGATGAAGTTGGGTGAAGTCAGCATGATGAAGGGGAAGGTCTGGAGGAGGCCAAAGTAGACAAGATTGGTGAAGAGGCCCACGCCAATCATGCTGGTGGGGAAGCGCTCAAAGGTGTAGAGGCCGATCAGCACTGCCGTGGAGAACTGGAACAGGCAGAGGTGCTTGGTGCAGGGAACCTTCAGGGCACCTGCCTGGACTCCCAGCACCCCCTGCTCTGGGAAGCACCACACCCACACCTTGGTCTCTTTGGTTCACAGTCATAGACCTCCCCAGCTAGACTCAGCTCCCAAAGAGTGGCATCACTGAAGATGATTCCTCAGATTTCAAAGAATTCCACAGTAAGAAAAAAATATTTTACATGGCAAACCCAAAACATATACCTGTACGTGTGACAGAATTCAAACTCTAGCTTTTTCTGTTACCTGTAATAATTTTTTTGAAGCTGGGGATGGAACCCAGCTACATGCATTCTAGTCATACCTCTGCCAATGACCTTTACCCCACCCATTTTTCTTTTTTTCTTTGTATGTAGAACATGACCCACTAAATCAATTATACAACTCAATAATGAAATTAGCCTGCAATTTGAGAAAGGCTTCCACTGTCAGTGATGAAAGAATTCCTAATTGCTGTACCAGCCACACCCATAGGCTAAGCCTCTGAACCCAGTCTCCACCACAAACTCCAACCCCAGGCTATGCTCAAAGTGAAAGGAGCTGTAGACAGCAGGTGAATTTAAAAGTGAAGGACTTTCCTGTCTAAACATACTCCCACCCCAACACCAGCCTTCCCCGTGGCTACTAGAGGAAATCTGCCTGGTCATGAGCAGCAGGGACCCAATCTTCAGGAAGCCTCCTGTGAGGCTGGATTCAGGGCCAGGGCGAACTGGCCTGCTCCCTCAGGACAAACACTTGGATTAGAAAGAGGGCTACAAATACGCACTGCAATCTGCCCTTAAGGTCCTTCTGAGTTCAAAATGCTGGGAGCAGAGCCCAGGAGGGGTCAGAGACCTTAGGAGACAGCCATGTGCAGGCAGAGCCATGGTAACATCAAGGGAATACCTCTGTTGTCACTTTAAGGAATGCTGGTCTGCTGTCAAACAACGCTACAAGAGGAAGGCAGCCACCAAGATGTAAACCCAGGAGGGTTGATCCAAAAGCCAGGGTGCAGGGTGAAGGGTGCAGGTGGAGCAAACTGCAGGCCTGGGTTCTCAACATCCAGGCCATCCTCTCAACATCCACTCCTGCTTCTGAAGCCGGGCAAGCCCTGGGTGATGCCAGGGGCAAACTGTCACTTACCCAGATCATGTACTTTATGATTCTGCTGGTGGCCATCGTATATTCTTCTATCAGTTCTGCCAAATAGTAGAGTCCAGCGGCTGGCAAGTTGGTCAGGAGGGGACAAGCAAGGAAAGATCAGCCAGGGTAACTCCCATGAGCCTACTCATTGGGCTGAGAACCGGGTCCCCACCAACCCTGTCCAGACTCCATAAAGTAAGGAAAAAACTAAGCAAGCTCTGGGTTGCCCTTCCGAATCTGGTGAAGTAGAACTCTGCCAGAACAACCACGGAGAGACTGGATTTGACTCCACCGCACAACGGTAATCTCTGGCCCAGAAACCTTAAACTTAAATATTCAGTCAGTACCCTCGGGACACTTAGTATTGGCCAGGCGCCGTGTTAGAACACAGCAGAGTGAAACAGACATGGGCCCCTTCCCTGGCCCAGCAGGAGGATCGGGGGGGGGGCGCTTAGGAACTGGGGAAGAGAATCTCCTTCAGAGCCATGCATCCCCTCCCCGAAGTGAGGACTCAGCCCAGGTCCAGCAGGAGCGTAGGGAGCAGCGCTCGAGCCCGGCTTAAGCGGTTGGCTGACCCGAACCTGGCCGGGCCAGACGGGGGTGGGGGTGGGGTGGGGGTAGAGGGCTTGGCGGGCCGGGGCAGGGCTCTCACCGACGGCCAGCGTGATGAAGGCCACCTGGATGAACAGCGACAGCCAGCTCAGCACGTACATAAACCACATGGCGCCCCCCGTGCCGCCGGGACGGGCCTGCGCGCTCCGACTCCGGCGACACGGAGCGGCCGCCGACTCCACTCCCCGCGGACGCCGAGAGGAGCCGGGCGGAGCGCCGCTGCCCTGCGCCGGCTGAGCTCACGAGCGCCGCCAACCGACACGGAGGACCGCACTCGCGCTGCACCCGGGTTATAGGAGTAAAGTTCCTAAGTGCTTGGCCTAACCTTGTTCATGATGGTCATGGATCTGACTTTTCTGGAGAAGATGCGGGACAAAGACGATTATCTTTTCCCAGGTCACACAGCTAAGAAGCCGCACAGTCAGGAAAGGGGTGCCTTTTAAATGGTCACTCTCAGGCCTACTCCCTAACACAAAACCCCTGAGAGAGGTCCCCACCTAGTGGCTGACACAGGCGTGCAAAATAGTTCCCTGCGAAAGCGTACCTCGATTGTTTTATTGAAAGTCTCAAGGTCCAGGATGACCCTGAGCTCCTGATCTTCCTGCCTTCGACTCCTAAGTGCTAGGATTACAGGTGTATGCTACCATGCCACACACACACACACATCTTTTTTTTTTTTTTTTTTTTTTCGGTCTTTTTGAGACAGGGTCTCCTTGTAGCTCCAGCTGACTGGAACTCACTCTGTAGACCAGGCTGGCCTTGAACTCACAGAGATCCGCCTGCCTCTGCCTCCCAAGTGCTAGGATTAAAGGCGTGCACCACGCCCGGCTCCTATTTTTGTCTCATAAAAATATGGGCTGGAGAGATGGCCTAGTGGTTAAGAGCGCCGACTGCTCTTGAAGAGGACCCAGTTTCGATCCCTAGCACACACATGGCGGCTGAGAACCGTACCCAGTTTCGATCCCTAGCACACACATGGCGGCTGAGAACCGTCTGTAACTCCAATTCTAGGAGAACTCCAGTTCCAGGGGAATCCGACACACCCTCTTCTGACCTCCACGGCACTGCACGACACAGGTGCACAAACCTACATGCAGACAGTACATTCATTAAATAAATAAATAAAAAATAAATAAATAAATAAATAAATAAATAAATAAATAAATATTTCCTCAGGGCTGGGAGAGATGGCTCAGCATAAGAGGCCAACTGCTCTTTTTTTTTTTTTTTTTTTTTGGTCTTTTCGAGACAGGGTCTCTGTAGTCCCAGCTGACCTGGAACTACTCGTTATGACCAGGCTGGCCTTAAACTCACAAAGATCCACTGGCCTCTGCCTCCCAAGTGCTAGGATTAAAGGTGTGTGCCACCATGTCTGGCTGCCAACTGCTCTTACAGAAGACCTGGGTTTGATTCCTAGCACCCACATGGCAGCTAAGAATCATCTTTTAGCCGGGCATGGGGGTGCAGGCCTTTAATCCCAGCACTTGGGAGGCAGAGGCAGGCGGATCTCTGTGAGTTCCAGGCCAGCTGGGGCTGTAGGGAGACCTTGTCTCAAAAATAAACAAACAGGAAGAAGAATGGTGGTTGCCAGGGCTGGAGACAAGAGTAAAGAATTGTTTAAGGGGCTGGAGAGATGGCCTAGCGGTTAAGAGCGCTGACGGCTCTTGCAGAGGACCCGGGTTCGATCCCCAGCACCCACATGGCGGCTGAGAACCGTCCTAACTCCAGTTCCAGGAGAACTCCAGTTCCAGGGGAATCCGAGACCCTCTTCTGACCTCCGCGGCATTGCACGACACGGGTGCACAGACCTACATGCAGACAGTACATTCATACACATAAAATAAATAAATAAATAAATAAATAAAAGAATTGTTTAATAGGTGCAGCACTTCAGTCTAGGAAGACGAAGTTATGGGGACAGATGGTGGTGACAGCTACAGAACAATCAGAACACTCACTCCTATCACAGAACTCTGAACCAAAAGCCAGCTAAGATGGTCAACTCTGTGTCACGTGTAGTTCACCACAATAAAACACAGAAGTAAAAAGCAAAGCAGGCTTTGCTAGCCCGCTTCCATTCTTGGAAGTATCTTTCTCTTCTTTTCTCCCCTTAATTTATTTTATTATTGTTACCGGTGTGTCTGTGTGACTGTTTGTTCATAATGTGTCCCTGCAGACCTGTGCATGCCATGGAGAGTGTGTGGTGGTCAGAGGACAGCTTTGTGGCATCTGTTCTTTCCTTTCACTTTATGCTGGTTCTGGGGTCAAACTCAGGTCATCAGGTGTATGTGTCAAGCAGCTTTGCCACTGAACCATCTCATCAACTCTTCCTATTTCTTTTTCTACATTTTATTTATTATTTTTACTTTGTGTGTCTGAGTGTATTGCTTACACTTGTATAAGTCCATCCGTGTTGTACAATGTTCGCACAGGTCAGAAGAAGATGCTGGATCCTCTGAAACTAGAGTTAGGAATGGTTGTTAGCCAGCATGTGGGTGCTGGGAATCAAACTGAGTCCTCTACAAGAGCAGCCAGAGCACTTAACCAATGAGCCATCTCTCCAGCCCCCTTTCTCTTTGTTAGTAAATAATCTCTATTTCTATTACCAAAAAACGCCCAAAGCCATGACACTGAAATGCAAGTACAAAATATTTTGAAAACCAATGTGTGCCATAACGGCATGTATGCTTCTTTATTAAGGAATGATATAGCCACATTTAGTGGGAAACCTGACAACTGTCTTCAGCGATGGCAAAAGAAAAGCACAGGTAAATGAATTTAAAAATTTTTGAGACAGGGTCTCCCTGTAGCCTCAGTTGTCCCAGAACTGAACTCGATACGTAGACCAAGCTGGCCTTGAACTCAGAGGTCTAACTGCCTCTGCCTCCCAAGTGCTGGAATTAAAAGTGTGCACTACCATGTCAGGTTCAAATTTCAAGATATTTTAGTCATATGAGTAGAGCCACAGACACAGCTGACTGCTGACTGCTATGAGTTTGGTCCCTATATTCACAGTGGAAGCACATGTAATATTTCATCTAGAGGCTAGTGCCAGAAAAGATGAAAACTTTTCCCCTTATGACTTTCCAGGTTCCTTGAATCTGTCTTCCTGAACTTTCCATCTGATGATTGCTGAGAGATACCCAGACTCCCAGGTAAGAATTTTCACAGGATGTGCATAAGACTGTGCTGTCTCAAACTGGGAGAGACTGAAAGCAACTACATAGTCACTCATAGTGTGTTTAAGGCCTGCCTGGGCTACATAAGATCCTGGCTCAAAAAATAAAAGTGGGACCTAGAGGTGGCTCAGGAGTTAAGAGCATTTGCTGTTCTTCACAGTACTGGGGTTCAATTCCCAGCACCTACATGGTGGCCCTGTCACACTATTTTGGACTTTGAGGGCATTCTACACATACCAGTATATATATAGGCAATCAAAACACTTGTACAAATAAAAAAGAATAATTTTTTTGTCTTTTTGAGACAGGGTCTTCCTGCAGCCCCAGCTATCCTGGAACTTGCTATGTAGACCAGGCTGGCCTCAAACTCACAGAGATCCACCTGCCTCTGCCTCCTAAGTGCTGTGATTAAAGACATGTGCCACAATGCATGCCAAATGAATCATTTTTAAAAAGGTTCTTTCATGGAGGGAGGAAATGTGAAAGTGTGAAAGAATTGGAGATAAGGGAAACTCCAAAAGAGTATGACAGGACCACCATGTAGGTGCTGGGAGTTGAACCCCAGTACTGTGAAGAACAGCAAGTGCTCTTAAATCCTGGGCCACCTCTGGGTCCCACTTTTACTTTTTGAGGCAGGATCTTATGTAGCCCTGAAACCTGAGTGTGCCCCCTTGGCTGTCCTGGCTGGCTAGCATTGGGACTCCAGGACTGGGTACTGCCACTTGCCTTGTTTTAGAGCCAAAATTGGCACTGGGAAGCCGGGGCTGAACATCTGAATTTCCTCTGAGAGCAAAAAGGGGAAATTTCTGAGAGCCAAGAAGCAAACAGGAAGAAGCAAACAGGAAGAAGCAAAGGGCACTTTCTCCAGCTGCTTCACCCAGCCCAGTCCCACAGGGCAGGGTGTAGGAGCCCTGGGGACCAGGCTGAGCAGGGGTCAAGGTGAGGAGGGCCTTAACTGGGGGTAAGGATGGAAAGGAGCAGGGGGCCCCATTCATTTTCAAGGAATCACTAGAAGGGTAAAAGGGTTTGAAAAGTTCAAGGCGGCTGAGCAGATTGCTGACTTAGTCATGGGCCGACCCTAGCTGGCACATGTTTTCATTGTAAGGTTGCTCAGAGCCTTTCATTTTATTCATGCATATATTCGTGCATCACAACTTAATGTCCAGATATGTGGAGGAAGCTAGGTATTCCACACACATCTCTCCCTCAGAAATCAATGACTGACCCTTTTGGCTAAGATCAAGGGCAGAATATGGGAACTGCTGGCAATTCCCATGCATATACTCTGCACTAGACACGACCCGGAGTGATTCAGAGAAGCTGACCCAGTTAGCATCACATCTAGGGCAGGGGATGGTATCATTACTGTCTCCATCTCACAGACAAAGAACTGAGGCAGTGAGCTTAAAAGACACAGAGCTAGTACCCAGAGGATCGGGGATTTGAATCAGGGCACACTGGTTCGAGAAACCATGTCGATCTCTGCAGTTAGATCTGTCTGCCTGTCCACTTGAGATCTGCCTTTTGTCCTGCCTCAGCTACAGGTTTTCTCATCTACAGGTTTATCCTTACAAGGACTAGTAAACACTCCTTACAGCCACCTTCAGTTCCCTATACTGTGTTTGCTAACTCATATCCCTCTCCACTGGGTTTGAGGCCGGGGACATTAACCTGGAGCCCTGGTCCCAGTGGCTTAACCTCCTCGGAGCCTGTAGATCCCCCTGGCTAGGAAGACTAGGAATGCCACTAGAGGAAAAAGTCCTTTGCTGGGCTCCGTTTACTGCTTCCCTCTAGTGGCGACCAGAGGATCTGCAGAAGAACCCAGCCAGGAGCAGTTTCATGGCCTCCTGAAAGTTTTGAAGAACAGGGACTTTCCTGCCAGATCGATCTATCATCTATCTATCTATCTATCTATCTATCTATCTATCTATCTATCTATCTATCTATGTTCTATCTTCTATCTTATCTATATTTCCTATCATCTATCTATTTATTTATTTGAATGTACCGTCCGCGTGTAGGTTTGTGCACCCATGTCGTGACCGAGGAGGTCAGAAGACGGTGTCGGATTCCCCTGGAACTGGAGTTCTCCTGAAATTGGAGTTACAGATGGTTCTCAGCCGCCATGTGAGTGCTGGGGATCGAACCCGGGTCCTCTGCAAGAGCAGTCAGCACTCTTAACTGCTAGGCCATCTCTCCAGCCCCTCCTGCCAGTTTTACAGAGAGGACTAGCTGGAGAGGCTTGAGATCACCCACCACACACACATTGCATACACTTGTAGACAGGGCCGGCCTCAGCACTGGACCTCTACTGCCCCCTACTGATCAGGCTGCAAAAAATAGTATTGAGGGAGAGGAACCCAGAAATCAGACACTAGGCCTGGAAAACCAGGCTGCCTCACAGACCTGTTGCTTCCCAGGCCTCACAGAAGCATGGTGATGAGGTGGGAGATATAAAATGACATGTTCCTATCCATTCTACTCCATCTGTGCTGGATAGCTTCGTTGCCAACTTGACACACCTGGGAAGAAGGAACTTTAATTGGGGGATTTCCTCTATCAGATTAGCAGGTCTGTGAGGCATTCTCTTGACTGTTGAGTGATAGGGGAGGGCCCAGCCCAGTGTGGGTGGTGCCACCCCTGGACAGGTGGTCCTGGGTTGCATAAGAAAGCAGGCTGAGGGGCTGGAGAGATGGCCTATTGGTTAAGAGCACCGACCGCTCTTACAGAGGATCCAGGTTCGATCCCCAGCACCCACATGGCAGCTGAGAACTGTCTTTAACTCCAGTTCCAGGGGAATCCGACACCTTCTTCTGACCTCAGCGGCATTGCAGGACACGGGTGCACAAACCTGCATGCAGACAGTACATTCATACACATACAGAAATAAATAAAAATTAAAAAAAAAAGAAAGAAAGCAGGCTGAGTGCAGGCCAGAGGAGCAAGCTAGTAATCAGCATTCCTCCATGGTCTGTACTCCAGGTTTCTGCCCTGAGTTCCTGCCTTGACTTCCCCTGAAGATGAACTGTGAGCTGTGAGTCAAATAAAACTTTTCTTCCCCGTGTTGGCTTTGGTCAGAGTATTTTATTGCAATAGAAAGCTAACTAGAACACCACCCCAAACACAACTGTGTCACTCATATCTATTCTCTATTATGTTTCCTTGTGAAGTCCTCAGCTCCCAGAGAGATAGTTTTCCCTATGATGATCACTAAGTAGCAGGCCTATTTTTGGTTTTCTGCAGCAGGTTAACTAGCACAAAATCCCACAAACCATGAAAAGCAATGACCTCTGCATGTAATCCACAATCCATATGTCTGACTCACTGAGTCACCAGGGGTTCTCCCCCATCCCCAATCGAATGCTCCACCTGTCGCATGTCGGAGCTGTGAACTGAAGGCGGTTCCAGTGGCGTGTCCTCGAAGTCTCTGACCACTGTTCCTACACAGCCTGGCAGAACAGCACACAGGGGTGCTTTGGGTTTGGGAGGGACTGAAATAACTCAGTGGGAGAGGGTAGGACCCTAGCATCTTGTTAAAGCAAGAGTCTAAAAAAAAAGTCCAGAGCCCCTGTGTTTAGGCGGCAGTTGGAAACGCATCTGCCTCTTCCCCGAGAAGGGGACCCCGCTTTAACCACATGCTAGGGCAGTGGAACTCAGGTTCATGCTTTCTTTTTCATGTTTTGAGACAGGGTCTCCCTGTAGCCCCAGCTGGCCTGCAACTAGCCCTGTTGACCAGGCTGGCCTTGAATTCAGAGAGATCTGCCTGCCTCTGCCTCCCAATGCTGACATTAAAGGCATGCACCACCACACCCGGCTTAAAGACGGTTCTTAGCCACCAAGTCGGTGCTGGGAATTGAACTCAGGTCCTCTGTAAGAGCAGTCAGTGCTCTTAACCACTGAGCCATCTCTCCAGCCCCAGGTTCTCATGCTTTTGAGGCAATGTTTTACTGACAGCCATGTCCCCAGCCTCCATTTAAAAAAGTTAAAAATAGGGCTGGAGAAATGGCCTAAGAGCGCCGACCGTTCTTGCAGAGGACCTGGGTTCGATCTCCAGCGCCCACATGGCGGCCGAGAACCGTCTGAAACTCCAGTTCCAGGAGAACTCCAGTTCCAGGGGAATCTGAGACCCTCTTCTGACCTCCGCGGCATTGCACCACACGGGTGCACAGACTTGCATGCAGACAGTACATTCATACGCATACAGAAATAAATAAAATTAATTTTAAAAAAAAGTTAAAAATAGGGCTGGAGAGATGGCTTAGCGGTTAAGAGCGCCAACTGCTCTTGCAGAGGACCCGGGTTCAATCCCCAGAACCCACATGGTGGCTGAGAACCATCTGTAACTCCAGTTCCAGGGGAATCCGATGCCCTCTTCTGACCTCCGTGGCATTGCCTGACACGGGTGCACAAACCTGCATGCAGACAATACATTCATACACATACAAAAATAAATAAAAATAATTTTAAAA
Source organism: Rhizomys pruinosus (assembly GCA_009823505.1). NCBI lineage: Eukaryota > Metazoa > Chordata > Mammalia > Rodentia > Spalacidae > Rhizomys > Rhizomys pruinosus. The sequence goes on from VZQC01005691.1 coordinate 1,528,914, forward strand.
ATTAAAAAAAAGTTAAAAATAAAATAAAATACGGAGCAAGCTAGTAAGAACCATTCCTCCATGACCTGTGCTTCAGCTCCTGCCTCCAGGTTCCTGCTCTGAGTTCCTACCTTGAGCTCCCTCAGTGACAAAATGTGACCTGGGAGATAAGAGCCAAATAAACCCTTTCCTCCCCAAGTTGGTTTTGGTCAGAGTGTTTTGTCACAGCAATGGAAAGACAAACTAGAACAGAAATTAGTACTGGGGAGTAAGCTATTGCTGTGACAGACCTGACCTTGGTGTTTAGGGGAGGATTATGAAGGTGTTTGGAATTTCAGGCTGGAAAAGCCTTTGAGTGATTAGAGTTTATTGCTGTGGAACTTGGAACAGTGATGCTGAACGAGTTGTAGATGATGGAGGCCTGGATTGTGAAGCTTCAAAAGGAAGCAGAAACCATCAGGAGAATTGAGAATCTGTGGGTTCTGGTCAGCTGGGTCTGAAGAATAAGCTGTAAAGAGACCAGAACTTGAGGCGAAACCTTTGTTTAACTGGGAAAACCTGATGCTGGTTAGCTGGGGCTGAAAAGTCAGCTGTAAGTAACAAGAGACCAGCATCACTGTGGTGAAATCTTCTGGGAAGAGTTTCCTCAGGGTCAGTACACAAGCTGTGTTTCAGAGAGGGCCTGACTTTCCATCTCAAGCCAGAAGTAGGACTTGGTAATGTGTAAGAGTCTCCTATATGGTTCTGGTGTTGAAATGTGAAGGGGTCACAGAGAGCAGCTGAGGCTTGGCACTGTGAGAGGTCAGGAAAGGCCATTGGTGAAAGTGCACCTCAGTTGCAGTGAAGACCCCAGGATTGCGGGGGTCATGGAGAGAAGCTGAGGCTTTGCACCAGGAGAGGTCAGAAGAGACCATTGGTGAAGGTGCTGCCTCAGTTTCAATGGAGACCCCAGCTTTTTGGAGATGCCAGGACCATGGGATGACCACCAAGAGCAGTGGCAGGTGTGAAATGGAGTTGGCCTGGGCCTTCGATATGAGCTGTGTGTGCCAAGGACGGCAGAGTCAGAGAGGGGGAGCTGCCGAAACCCTTTGGAGCCCAGAAGATTGTGAGTGAATCCCAGGTGCCCAGCCTTGAGCTACTTTGCTGAACTTAGGTTTTGTTTAGATGTGCCTGATTCTTCCCTTTGAAATAAGACAGTACTTGTTTTGGATTTTACAGGCGCCCACAGTTAAGAGACTTTTAGCAGACTGCGAACATTTAAGGACTGTAGGGCTTTTAAGGTTGTACTGTCTTATGTTGTGATATTAATGTTAATATCATGCCTGGGGGACAAGAAATGGAAAGGTGGTGGTTTAATAGTGATGTGTTTTGTGTGTCAAGTTGACACGGGGTCAATTGTGCTGGATACCTTTAGTGTCAGTCAACTTGACACACCTGGGTTGAGGGAGCCTCCATTGGGGAATTGGCTCCTTTGGACTGGCCTGTGGCCACGTCTGTGGAATATTGTCTTGATTGTTGAGTGATATGGGAGGGCCCAGCCCACTATGGGTGGTGCCACCTCTGAGAAGGTTGTTGTGTATTGTATAAGAAAGCAGGCTGTAGCGGTTAGGAGCGCCACCGCTCTTACAGAGGACCTGGGTTCGATCCCCAGCACCCACATGGCGACCGAGAATCGTCCGAAACTCCAATTCCAGGAGAACTCCAGTTCCAGGGGAATCCAACACTCTCTTCTGACCTCCGCGGCATTGCACGACAAAGGTGCACAAACCTGCATGCAGACAGTACATTCATACACATACAGAAATAAATAAAATTTTTAAAAAATTAAAAAAAAGAAAGCAGGCTGGGCATGAGCCAGGGGAGCAAGCCAATAAGAACCATTCCTCCATGGCCTGTGCTTCAGCTCCTGCCTCCAGGTTCCTGGTCTGAGTTCCTACCTTAGGCTCCGTCAGTGATGAAATATGACTTGGGAAATGTGAGCCAAATAAGCCCTTTTCTCCCCAAATTTAAAAAAAGTAAAAATACAAAACACCAAATGGCTCTCCATCGCTGGCCTCAGTCTGGTTGTGGATCTGGAACCCAATTCTTTGGCAGAAGCAGTTGGCCAGAGTAATAAACAGGATCACTGAATCCAAGCCCCACAGTTAGGGTGGCCCCCACAGGATGCCCTCCTTGCCTTGGCACTCCCTTCCTCTCAGAGAGGAGAGAGGCTAGGACATGTCATCTTTCTGTGGGCTTTTGCCTCAGTTTGCAGGCTCCTCAGCCTTACCCAGTACCCTGCCTCTACATCTGGAAAACTCCTATTCATTCTTCAACACCCAGCTCAGATATTTCCTGAGCAAGTCATGGAGTACACTCATGGTCATACTCCCAGCACCTATACAGGGCCTGGCCCAGAGGTATATAAGGTAAGCACGAGCCATTCTGTCTATGAGGCAGGCCCCTGAAGCCATATTTATGCCAGGTCACACATCTCTTTCCACAACTGGATAGAGGTCTGAGAGAAGCCAGGTTGGCCCTGTACATGCAGTGCCACCATGGTGCTAGCCCGCCAACCTTTCTGTGGCCACCTTATCCCACATGGGAGGCAATAGCAGAAGCTGTCTGAGTTGAGAAAGCACCAAAGGTAAAGCTGACTTTGGGAAAGGTGAGGTTACTGTGGTCTGTGCCCCCAGGTCACAGTTCCTAGTCCTTCCTGTTTCAGCTGCTCCCACAGTTGGGCTGTCCTTGCCAGGACTGAGTTTCTGTCTCCTGTAACCTCCAGAGCTCAACTAGCCTGGTATTTGGGGCTTTTTGCTGCACCAGCTTCTGACTCCTGGGTGGCTTGCACTTCTTGGGTGGGCTAAAGGTATGAAAGCCACAGTCCCTTAAGCAGATCCTCTTTGATGTATCCAGCCTCAGCAGATTTTCAGGCCCCATTTTCTCAGCTCCACAGGGCAACTGAGAAGGAGCAACTGCCCTAGGGAGAGGGGGCACAAAGCACTTGGGCCACAGAGTCCAGAGCCCAGAGCCTTCCGGCTCCTGTTCCACTACAGAGATGGTAGCCGTTGGGGAAGCCCTGCCCAGCCTGCCCTCATCTTTTCAGCCTCCAGAGAACAAAGGCCACTCCCCTGGAGCGTCCTCAGCCCCACCCGTCTCCACCAGGAGCAGCCATTCCTGTTCAGACTTCTAACATAAACTGTCACTCAAATCAGCCCTTCGAGCCCCTTCTCTCTGCCTATCCAGTTCTTATCAGATCTTTTAATATTTGCTTTCCAGTACTGGGGGTTGAGTCCAGGGCTTTGTGCATGCCTGGCAAGTGTTCTTCCACTGAGCTACATATCTCAGCCTTCCTCTTCCCTGTCTTTGAAGACCTGGTTGATGTCATCTTCAGGGAATGGTCTGGCTGTCCCATGCCACTTGAACTCCTTTCTTCCCTGGCTTCCTGTTTGCACTTTGGCCCACTGTCCTCATGGAACCATCTCTCAACCTCCTTGTGCCTTCTCTTGCTCTTAGACAACTTTCCAGGAGTTTCTACCATGGGTCACCAGCCAGTGTGAGAGGTCTGCTCACCACAGCCTGGCCAGACCCCAGGTGAGGCTTGAAGGAGACACTTAGAAGGCTGTTCTGTCCCTGCGAAAACACAGCTCTCACCTTAAAGGGAATAACAGTTTATTCTGGGTCAAATATGAGTGATCATGGCCTGGGGACCAGATTCAAGTCACCCTAAAACCCATGTTCCGGGGCTGGAGAGATGGCTCAGCGGTTAAGAGCACCGACTGCTCTTGCAGAGGACCTGGGGTTTATTCCCAGCATCCACATGGCAGCTAAGAACCATCTTTAACTCCAGTTCCAGGGGAATCTGATGCCCTGTCTGACCTCCCCGGCATTGCACAACACAGGTGCACAAACCTGCATGCAGACAGTACACTCATACACATCAAAAATAATAAATTAAAAAAAAACATGTTCCAACATGGAAACAGTTTTATCAAGTTTTTAGGGTAGCAGAACAAAGGTCATAATCAAGATACTGTAACAGTATATTGGTGGAGGAGCTGGAGAGATGGCTCAGTGATTAAGAGCACTGGCTGCTCTTACAGAGGACCAAGGTTCAATTCCTGGCACCCACATTGTGGCTAAGAACAGTCCACAATTCCAGTTCCAGGGAAATCTAATGCCTTCTTCTGACCTCTGTAAGCTTTGCACAACACAGATGCACTTACACACATGCAGGCAGTACATTCGTAAACATAAAAATACTATATATATATATATATATATATATATATATATGTCAGTGGAAACAGGTAGGTGGGTTACAGAAAAGCGGGGTGTCTTTGTTACAGGCTTCAGATGCTTCTCATGACTTTCCGTTGGTAGAAGCTAAGGGTCTGTTTTATATTTCAGAAAAGACTTTGCTTGATACAAGGACATTAGGTCACACACAGAAGTAAATATAGTAAATGGCTATAAAGGCAACTAGAGGTAGCCCAAGATAATTTAGCCCTGGACCTGCAAGATTCCAACTCTTCATAAGCTTGGCTGTTCTAATCAGCCAGTGAGCCTTGCAGAATCTTCAGCACAAATGTGGCCAGTTTTCTGGGAACTTCAGTTCACAGTGCACTAGAAGTTGTTAACACCCTCTTCTCATCTGCCTCCTCACCACATCTGCCTCACCACCACTCTTCTTGCACCTGTGGGGGCAGGTGGCCACAGGGATGTGAATCTGTGGCCACAGTCAGAGGTCAATAAGAAACCAGGAGCTTCAATCTGACCCCACGGGTTCCCCTCTGCATAGCAGTTTGGCTGTGCTGCCACCAGGAGCCGGGAGCAGTGAGTAGATGAAGAGAGATTCATTCCCTTTGTGGCAGGAAGGAATGGAGTCAGTTTCATCACTAAGGGAACCACTACAGCCTCAGAAAGAGCCAATGGATTCTACAGAAGTAAACAAAGGCACTAAGCCCAGGGGAGGGATTGGCATAAGGTCAGGTAGCCTTGTGTCTGGGCTGTTGGCTGGCTGTCCACCATGAGCGGGTCCAGTGCTCATTCTGTCCTCCAGGAAATAAGGTAGACCTAGCCACCTGCATAGCTGTATCTGTGTATGTGTGTGAGAGAAGCTTCGTGCAAATCTGCCAACCTACAGCATGAAAGGGCATTTCTGGAGAGTGCCTGTATCCCTCTTCCATTGCCATCTGCAGCCCCTGACGAGAGTGGAGCTGGCAGCTTCTCCCCCAGGAGCCTCTGGGTCATTTAGGGAAGAGAGTGTTAAATACCAGAGAATGACAGGGGAATGACACTGGCTCACAATGTCTTCCAGAAAAGCACATACACAGAGAGGCCCCCAGAGTGGTCAAGGCAGGGGCTGAGCTGAGTGCCCAGGTAGGGGTATGGTATAGACACACATGGGGTGTGATCAGACATAGAGGCTAACAAGATGCTCCCAGATTGGCTTGAATCAAAAACAAAGGCAGATCTGCAGCACAAAGCCTCAGGCCTCTGCCTGACATCCTCTGGACTTCAGGCCATCCGTCTTATGGAGCAGTTTTCTCCCAGTTGAAATATTTCATTGTAAAGGAAAGTTTGTTGAGACTTAGGCAGTTCTAAAGGAAGATTGAGATTCAGGAAGTAAACAACTTAGGAGTTAAGGAACTCCCTGAAGTTAAGGAGATGCACATAGCCCTTCCCTCTGACAGGTTATATAAGCAAAAAGGACTACTGAAGAGACTCAACATGTGGAGCTGCCTGTGACACATAGAGCTCTCCACGGTTCCAGCTTTCCTGAGTTGTCACTCATGTTGGGATGGGCTTTCAGTGATCCTGCTGCCCTTTGGTAGTCCCTGCACCTGTAAGTAACCACCCACCCACACGCCTATGAGTAACCCTAATAAGCTGGATGGTTCGAGCTTGGTTGATATTCTTCCTTTGGTTTGTTGCAGTTCCCCTATCTGGTGTGAGTATATAAGGGACTAAATCCCTGACAGGCAGACAGGGCCACTGCTGAGCACTAAAGATGGCTTGCTTCCTGCTTCTTTTTGGAGAGACAAAGACCTGGCAGGCTTTTTCACCTGCTGGCAAGGTCCCCCTCCAGCTGACAAGTCCAGAGCAGTTCAGATGAGAACAAGGCTGGACTTGGACATATCTCAGCTTTGAGCTACAGCCTATTGGATCTCTCCGTTTAATCCAAAATTAGGGGAAGGGACCACCAAACCACATGAAAGCCTCCCTGGGGCTCTGGATTTTTTTGTTTCTGAACCTCTTCTCCACTTGTGGAGAGCGTTCTTTCTCTCTCTCTCTCTCTCTCTCTCTCTCTCTCTCTCTCTCTCTCTCTCTGTATGCATCATGTATGTATGTATGTTTCTATGATTTTGTTTTTGAGATAGGGTCTCTCTGTAGCCCAGGCTGGCCTGAACTCACTATGGAGAAGACCAGGCTGGCCTGGATCTCAAGGAGACCCAGCTGCCTCTACCTCCTGAGTGCTGGAATTAAAGGCATGCTCCACCATGCCCAGCTGTTTCTATAACTTTTTTGGTCTTTTTGAGACAGGGTCTCCCTGTAGCTCTGGCTATCCTGGAACTCACTATGTAGACCAGGCTGGCCTTGAACTCGCAGAGATCTGCCTGCCTTTGCCTCCCAAGTGCTGGGATTAAAGGCGTTCACCACCATGCCTGGCTGTTTCTATAATTTTTTTTTCTCCATCCATTTCATTTTTTTTTTTCATTTTTATTGGATGCTTTGTGTATTTCATACATCATTTTCCAATTAGTTCAGGCATATTTCCCTTCCCTTCCCCCCACCCCACCCACCCCATCCCAGATCATGCATTCTGCCATAACTGTCCTTGCATCATTCACTGTTTTTTTTTTCATTTTTTAACAATAAGTGATAATTTATGAGTACAAGCACTCCTTCATGTATAAAACCAGTTTGCAAGCAGTTTGTGCCCAAACCCACACAGCCCCATGGTCCCACATCCAGCAGGGGGGCTTGTATGTTCAATCAAGTTGATCAAATGAGTGTCCAACTATAATGCTGTAGTTTAACCATTCACCCCAATCGCAGCCCCTTACATTCTACATGCCCCCTCTTCCACAGATTGTTCCCTAGGCTTAGAAAAGGGGCACAGGTGGATGAGAAGCAAAACAGTCTACTTTCTCTGGAGCTGTTGTCTTGGACTCTGGTCAATTCTGGCTGTTTCCTTTCATGGGCTGACAGTTTGTCCAGGAATAACCTTTCAATCCTACTAATGAAGCACAAGCAATTAGATATATAGGTATTTAAACAGTACTAATTGTTATGGTAGGTTATTTTGGTATAGACACAGATGTTTGGATGGTATGTTAATCCATGAATTACATTTTTTTCTGTTAAATATGACAGGGTCTTACTATGGCTTATAACATCTCCTAACCATTAGAGGATGTAAACTTGTGGCATCAGCCATGGGTTATTCCTCCAAGGAGAGAGCTAATAGCCAATTAGACTTGGGATATACAGGCATATGGCTGCCTCTGCTGCACAGTATTTCCAGGCAGGTGAGGTTTAGCTGGTGCTGGCAGAGGAGTCTTGCTTGGCTCAAGGAGACCTATATTTGCTTTATTGGTTTAGTGGCCTTTGGTAACACTCTCTGGTATTCCAGAGACCATCTGTACACTTGCATGTGTGGTCTCAATACATCTTTCCCATGTTAACATCAGGTCTTCGATAGCAGGGCCTTATTGCCTCTTTTCTTGCAGGTATCCTAGTTTAGAGGCAAGCCTTTACCTTTTGTGGGGGCTTGGATCCCCTGGCCAACATCTCCTTGGTAGAATAATCCATTGCTTATGTCAGAGCTCCTGTATTAATATATCTTGCTTAAGTGCATAGCTTAAGGAGACTTTAGCATTATATTTGGTTCTGAATAGAGAATAATCCTTTTCACAGTTCCTATGTCTATTAGTCAATTAAAGAAGACAGTTTAACTGGTTTTATAAGAGATTACCTCTATAACAGTTGGCTCCAATTTAAGAGAGCTTGCTGCTTGTTGCTTTCTGCTGTGTATGGGACTTTTTTCCTGGCTTTTAATTCTTTAGTTATCAAAGAAAATGAACCTGATCAAGATCCCTAGGCATTAACAAGTAGGTGCTTGTTCACATCAGATAGTGTCACACAAAACACACAACACTTCCACAGTTGAAGGAGACTTCAACTTCTTTGACATGGTAACAATTTCACCCAACAATGCCACTTCCCTTTCTTTACAGCCACCCACCTTTCCTTGAGGTCACCTTAAAGGGACTAGCCTAGCTCTCCCTCCCTTGAGCCTAAGAGGCTCTGTGTCCAGGGCTGTGGGGCTTGGGAGATGGAATTCAAGGTTAGAAGCCAGATTTCCATGATTCTGCTGGAGTCTCCAGCCTGCCCTTGCACAAAAAGGAGGTGGCAAATAATGATAGCAGGCAAGGAAGGCTGTCATGCCAGGCGTCTGACTCTGAGAAAGTCTGGTCTGGGCACCATACCATGATAGGGCACCATGATAGGACTGTGGCCCTGAGAAAGCCTGGTCTGGGGTCTGCAGGGTCACCTCCAGAACTGTGGGCCAGAACTGTGGGCCATCCATTCTACCCTTTGCCAACCGTCCTATGAGTCTCCATACTCATGGGCTGCCTTGCCTCTGGCTACAGAGGGTGCAGTTTCAAGGCCACCTTGGGTTGGGATCCTAGGGTCATGCTAATCTTTGAAAGCTCTGATTGCCTCCCCTGGGCACCCATGGGTACCAAGTGCACATCGTTGGTTCTGCATAGAGCATACTTGCTGTGGACAATCTCAGGTGCTGTCTGTGTAAGCATGGGAGGCTGAGGGAAGGGGTCAGAGCTGGCCCTCAGGGCTAGGCTAAGCAAGTAGGTTCTTACTGAGAGCTGTCCCCTGACACTCCATCTATACCCCCACAATTTCCCTCCTGTCCAGCTCCTCTCATTCTGGCCCTGTTCCCTGCCCTAGTCTACAGCCCTCCTCCTCAACATCAGTTAGCTACCCTTCATTCCCAGCCACCTGCTTCTCAGAGAGGCGTGCCCCAAGGACACCAGCTAACAAGCAGCCTGCATCCCACCGCAGGCTCCACGGTTCCTCATAGAAGGTCTTGGTACACAACACAACAGATGTGTGTTCATTTCCAGCCTTCCCCCTGGACTACAAGCTCCACAAGGACAGGGACCATGGCCTGCTTAATCCAGACTTCCAGGTATACACAACAGTGTACCCAGGTCATAGACACATAAGCCCTAAGTGGCACTCTTGTGCATAAACACACATCCAGCACATGCCCACACATGCATTTGTGAGCAGAGGCATGCTTGTTTGCAGGTCTCACTGGCTTGGATCCCCTAGTGGAAGTGTTGTCACCCAAGGTCCCTCAGCCAGGCAGCTGGGCTCCACTCAACCACCTGGTGCTAACTTGGCCTGACACTCTGGCTGCACACAGGACCTCCCATGGAAGCTGTGGCAAGCCCACCACCGTGGTGCAAACTGCTAATTGGCTCTGTGTTGGGGCCTGGGTCACCGCTCGGTCAGCCGTGGCTGATACCTTCTTCCCACTTGTCTCAGGAAAGGCTCTGCTGTCCCCTCTGCTTAGGCTTCTGCAGGCCACTGAACCGCATATGCCTGGCCGTGTGGGACAGACCCGGCCACACAGCTCCTTTGATGGTGGCCCCCACCCCACTATATCCTGAGAGGTGGCAGAGAGAATTCAGCAAATAGGACTGGCTTAGGTGGGCAGCTGCTGTGATAACTCAGGAAGGGCCTAAGCCCAGGTACCTGTGCATAAGCTGACCCGGTGCCTAAAAAGCTACTGTCAGGAAGATGACTCCAGGAATTCTGGCTTTCCTTTGAGGTTTCTCTTGAAGTACACATCCTCACCCAGGGGGATGTAGTAGGAGAGGGCAGGGTCCTAGAGGGTCAGAAGAGAAAACTTAAGTTCATCCCTGCTTAGGTGAGTCACCAGGTCTCTAAGCTTGATACTGTGACATCCCTTGGCCCTGTGTCCAGGGCCTGTCAGTGGACTGACTTCAACATAGAAACAGCCCCACACCCATCTCTGGGATTCTAGGGCTCTGGTGAAGTGAAAGTGGCTTCTCCTCAGCTGGGGCTGGGATCCTCAGGGAGTGCTGGCTTACTGACTTTCTTTCCAAAGGGGTTTGAAGGTGTATAGAACCTGGGCCACAGAGCTCAAGGTCTGGATGCTTCAGGGGGACACTCCCATACCCAGTTTTCAACCCTCTAGAACCTGGCCCTTTCACAGTTTACCAAAGCCCAAGCATTTTTTCTTTTCCTTCCTTCCTTCCTTCCTTCCTTCCTTCCTTCCTTCCTTCCTTCCTTCCTTCCTTCCTTCCTTCCTTCTGGTCTTTCTTTTTTGTTGTTTTAAGACAGGATCTCATTATGTAGCCCTGGCTGACTTGGAACTCACAGAGATCTACCAGCCTCTGCTTCCTGAATGCTGAGATTGAAGGCACGTATCATCATACCCAGCTCTATATGTTTTGTTTCGAGAGAGGATCTCACTGTATATCTCAGGCTGGCCTCAAACTCTCCATACTTCTGCCTCGGTCCCTGGAGGGCTAGAATTATACCATTAGCACACACAGGCATACCACCATGCCTGCCAAAGCTGAAGGTTTTTAAGGGTCTGAATCTACTCCTAGTTTGGGATTAGAATAAATTCTAGTGTCAGGGCCAGCCTCAAATCTTGCCTCCTCCACGAAGTCTTCCTGTGCTGCCCTTGCCTGTCTTCCAGCCAGTGGCTGTGTTCTTGCCTGTGGTGGTTTGCATGAGTGTCCCCCATAGGCTGTAAGTATTCAGACATTTGTCTCCAGTTGGTGGCGCTGTTTTTGGAGGTCTTAGAAGGTGTGGCTGTGCTAGAGGAAGTACATTATTGGGGGCAGGCTTAGTGAGTTTAACAAGCCTCGTGGTCTACAGTTGCTCTCTCTCTACTTCCTGTGCTCATTGCAAGATGTGACCCTCGGCTTGCTGCTCCAGCTCCAGCTGCCATGCCTCCCACCACAATGGACTCTAATTCCCTGGAACCATCAATTGTAAGCTCAAATAAACTCTTCCTTTTATAAGTTCCTTGGTCATGGTGTTTTATCACAGCAGCAGAAAAGTGACTAATACATTGCCACATCTGCTCCCATCAGGAGCCTGCAGAGTCAGGGCAAATGCGTGCTTCAGCATGCCTTTCCTGCCTTTCTTCCCCTAGTACCCCAGCTTGGGATGTAGATAGGGAGTCTTACATACAAATAAGCACACAAAAATGCAAACACACACACACACACAAGCACACAAAAATGCAAACACACACACACAAGCACACAAAAATGCAAACACACACACAAGCACACAAAAATGCAAACACACACACACACACACACACACACACACACACACACAGAACCTAGGTCAACAACCCCAGTGGCTTCCCTTGATATTTGCTAAGCGAATATACAAGAGTTCAGGGCTAGGAATGTGGCTCAAGTAGTAGACTGTTTGCCTAGCATGCATGAAGCCCTGGGTTCAATTCCTAGCCCCATGCAAACCAGGCATAGTAGCAGACCCTGTAATTCTAACACTTGGGATGTAGAGACAGGAGGATCATGAGTTAAAGGTCATCCCTAGCTATATAGCAAGCTAAAGGCTGGCCAATGCTACATAAAACTAAAAAGAGTCAGTAGGCAATATATCTCTCTCCTGCCTTGGTCCTTGCTCTGGGTCTGGAGAGTTGAAATGCCAGAACAAGCTGGAACATGTCAAAGTCTTGTAGAAATAGAATCTAGGGACAGAAGGAGTAGAAGGTGCCCTCCTCATGTCCCCTATGTAGGCCCAACTTTGTCCTCAGGCTCCCCAAATGATGAGATGCTGCTTTCAGAAAATGGCCGACTTGCTGTTGGTTCAGTCAAGATGGGAAAAAAAAGTCCATGCCTGGCCTCAGTTTGAAGCAGCTGGGAATTCAAAGGTTTAGGCCTTTGCTTGGTTGCTTCCTCTGGTTTTTATGCAGCTGCTCCAATGTGGTGAGATGTCAAGTGCTCCTGTTCCCATGCCATCCCCTGAATGATGGACTGTGCTCTTGAGCTTTGAGCCAAAAACAAACCCTTCTTTAGTTGCTTTTGCCAGTGTAAGTAGGGTGGTCCCCCGAAAGAAAGATGGACTTTGCACATCAGATGCTTTTTCACATATAAGAGCACCCACCTCCCCAAGATTACACATTTGACTTGTTGTCCTTCTAAGGGAATGGTGGAGCCAAGGATCCAGTGACCCCACCCAACCAGCCAGCTCACCCTGGGGAGGAGCTAAAGGTATATAAGCAGAGAGTTGTAGGAGTGGGCCTCTCCTGCCATCGCCATCTAGTTCAGAGGTCACAGAAGTCCCTGTAGGGACTCGAGATAAACATGAAGGGAGGGAGGGCAGGAACAGTTCTGAAAGTGACAGAAAAATAACTAATGGATTTACAGAGTATCATATGGTCATGTGACAGTATGGTCTTCTTTCTTTCCTGATTCCTAGAGGATGAGGACTGGAGGGAGAGCCCAGAACTCAGGAGGAGACAAGTATCAACACCCTGACCTTGACAATGGGAGCAGTGCAGACCTAACAACCAGAAGGCTTCTGGGGCCTAAGGAAGCTCAGATGTCAGCAGACTGGGTGCCAATCACCAAAGGCACTCAAGGGATAGACATCCAGACAGCAGATGGTACTGGAAGCCCTGCTGACCACTGCTGCTGCAGCACTGCTTGGCACTGAACCTCACATGCCACCCAAGGAGACAAGAGAAGGTGGCCATTGTGGGGCAAAACCAATTGACGTGACCAAGTTCATCTGTAAGTGATGATATTAGAGAAAGCGCAGTTTATTGGTAGGAAAGTAGTTAAATTTTCACATGCTGAGTTTATAAACTATGAGAAGGAACATACTTTCATAAACAGACCTATACACTGATACACACACATCTCATGTGCATAAAGGCTGGCCACACCTAAGACAGGTACAGTGGTGTGTGTCTGTATACTCAGGAGGAGGAGTCAGGAAGAATTGCTTGAGCTCAGGAGAGCAAAGCTAGGTTGAGTAAATAGCTGACTCAAAATAACAAAAACAAAGCCGGGCATGGTGGTGCATGCCTTTAATCCTTACACCTGGGAGGCAGAGATGGGCGGATCTCTGTGAGTTCAAGGCCAGCCTGGTCTACAGAATTAAGTTCCAGAGCAGCCAGAGCTACAGGGAGACTCTGTCTCGAAAAGACAAAAAAACAAAAAACAAAAACAAAACCTAAAACAGCAGCAGCAATAAAACAAAAAGCTCTAGCCAAACATAGCAGCACATGTCTGTAATCCCAGAAGATGGAAGCACGAAGATTGCTAGGAGTTTAAGGCCAGCATGGGCCAAGCTAGACAGTGACTCAAAACCAAATCTTAACCACCAAACCATCACCACCAATATCCATAAGAGCTTCATAACTGGTGGCCTGATGGTAAGTGTTCACCAGCCAGCTTTCTTGAATAACACCCTGATTGGCATTAGTCACTGATTTTTATGGCTTACACACTTCATCACAATGTTTGCCATTGCTAACGTGTCTCAAAATTTAGCAGGAGACAATGTGCACAAAATTGTGTCTCTGTGAGCTGGTGGAAACTGGCTCAGGCACAGGTCATATTTGCAGCCATGCACAGCCCAAAGGTACCTAGATGCACAGGACACCCTAGACTCCTTCAAGGACTGACAGGATTGTTCTAATTACGTAGACTCCTTAGAGCAGAAAAGTACATATAAATGTTATCTCACACACTTGTTCAGTCACTCAGAAACATGTACACAGACAACTTTAGATGCATAGATATGGACACACCTATACAGAGACTGGCACAGACCAAAACATATAAATTTCACATATAACTCAGGAAGAGAAAACAACCTGGTTTGCTCTGGCCTGGAGCCTCAAGCATCTGGAACCAACTCAGATCAAGGCAGACAATGTTGTCCTCTTCCCTTCTTTTGTCTTCTCTTCTCCTCCTTTTCCTCTTTCTCCTTCCTTCTTTCTCCTTTGAAGCAGGATCCCACCGTAACCCAGGCTGGCTTCAAACCTGCCATGTAGCAAGGATGATCTTGAAGCAAGCTCCCGTTGCCACCTCCCAAGTGCTGCAATTACAGATGGGCACCACCATTTTCACTTCTTTCTCTTCCCTCCAGGGCTTCAGAAACTTGAAAGGTCAACTATTACAACCACTTAGCCCCACATGTTTCTGCTCTCTGTGATACCCCCATCTCCACTCCTTGATTGGTCTGGAAGAGCCCTTCCATCTCCAAGCCAGAGGCTTACCAGGCTAAGGTGGCTCCCCATCTGTCTCTTTGTTGTGGTAGTAGAGACAGTGGCATCCAGAGCTGCTCCATCCCCAGCAGCACAGGGAGAGCCTGGATCTCTCCCTGTTGCTCCCATTGCCCCTTAACACTTCCTTGCTTATCTCTTCCCTTTTAAGTGGCTCCCGCTCTAAGCTTTCCCCTTCCATTTGTCCTGCTCTGTAGAACCTGCTAGGCTGTTAAACACAGAGCGGTCACATACATACTGGAAAACTACCATGAGATCCTTCCCAGACCCCCAGATTGCATGTCTAGCTCCTGTTTACTCACTTTGCAATTTCACTTCTTTTTTTTTTTTTTTTTCATGCCTTTCTCTAAAAACCATTTCTGCATAGAACCTGCTTGCTCTTCCATTAGGTCACAGTGGATCACCTACCACAACTCCCAGTCAGGGCCATGCCTTGCCGTCTGCTAGCACCCTCAAAGCCATTGCAGGACCTCCTAGCACATGTCTGGATACACAGCAGTGAGCAGCAACAGATGTGGCTGTGCTGAATGGGCTAAATAATAGAATCTGTTAAGGACCTTGGGTGGAGAATCCTCTGCTCCAAGTCATAAATGGATTTGTCATACTATTTTCCACTGTCCCTCTTCTCAGCCCTGTCCTGCCTCTTCTGACACTATGGCCTCCCTGAGTTCATAAGGACAAAGGAGAAGAGATAGAGAACAAAGCTGTGGCTTGCAGATCCTTTCCAGAACATCATCAATCTTGTGAACATCATGGGAGCAGTTGCTGGGATGTCGCAAGCTGAAGTAAAGGGGCGTTAAACCTTTACAAAGCTACTCAGAGGCAAACAAACAGCTTCCTATGTTGCAACATCCTTATCTCCCTACAGTTGTAGCAAACACCCACACTTATAATAAGCATCTATTATTTGTCTGAGCCTAGGCTAATTTAATTTCAGAGCGTCAATTTTCCCTCTTTTATTTTAGTTAATTTTTTATTTTTGTATGTGTATGAATGTGCTGTCTGCATGTAGGTTTGTGCACCTGTGTCGAGCAATGCCGCGGAGGTCAGAAGAGGGTGTTGGATTCCCCTGGAACTGGAGTTCTCCTGGAATTGGAGTTACAGATGGTTCTTACCCGCCATGTGGGTGCTGGGGATTAAACCCGGGTCCTCTGCAAGAGCAGTTGTCGCCCTTAACCGCTAGGCTATCTCTCCAGCCCCAATTTTCCCTCTTTTAGTATGTGGTTAGAAATATCTTGTCATTTTCATAGTTTTTAGCAAGACAAAAAAGGTACATAAAAAGCTTTAAAGAAGCCAGGCGTGGTGGCGCATGCCTTTAATCCTAGCACTTAGGAGGCAGAGGCAGGCGGATCTCTGTGAGTTCAAGGCCAGCCTGGTTTACAGAGTGAGTTCCAGGACAGCTGGGACTACAAGGAGACCCTGTTTCGAAAAGACCAAAAAAAAAAAAAAAAAAAAAAAAAAAAGCTTTTTAAAAATTTTGACTGCTTCGAAAAAGACCAAAAATACAAAAAAATTAAAAAAAAAGAATTTTTGACAGATATCATACGATATAGCTTGACGTTTATGTCTCTATTTTTCCCTCAGTTCTAAGATTTAAGGAGAAAGAATAAATCTTTTTTTTTACTTTATATTTCTTATGTGTATAAGTGTACTCTGCATGTAGGTTGGTGCACCTGTGTCATGCAATGCCAAGGAGGTCAGAAGAGGGTGTCGGATTCCCCTGGAACTGGAGTTAGAGACAGTTTTTAGCCGCCATGTAGGTAGCTGGGAATCGAACCCTCTGCAAGAGCCGTCGTGGTGCTCTTAACCGCTGAGCATCTCTCCAGCCCCAAAAATCTTTTTTTAAGTACAATTAAAACATACATCATCTTGCTATGTATTTTAGGAATGTAGTTGATGTTCTTTTTACCTGCATGCAAGTTTATGGCTAAACTGTGAATCCCCAAATGTGTTTGGAATTAGCCTATAATTTATTTTCAGACTTTGTAAATTTGGTATGTGTATGGAGTGTAATAAAAAAATAAAATAGAGAGGCTGGAGAGATGCCGAGCGGTTAAGAGCACCAACTGCTCTTGCAGAGGACCCCGGTTGCGCATCCCCGCACCCCAATGGCAGCTGAGAACCTCCTTTGACTCCAGTCCCAGAGGAATTCGACACCTTCTTCTGCCCTCCCGGCATTGTATTACACTGTGCACACCCTCCTGCAGACAGTACATTCATATACATACAGCGAATTAAATTAAAATAACTAAAATAAAATAAAAAAAAAAAAAAAAAAAAAAAAAAAAAAATGGGCTGGAGATATGGCCCAGCGGTTAAGAGCCTGACTGCTCTTAGCAGGGACCCAGGGTTCGGATCCCCAGCCCAACGATGGGTGGGCTAAGCCACTGCGCCTGATAACTCCATTCCAGGAGAACCTGGGGGTCCAGGTGAATGAATCCGACACCACCCTATAACCTCTGTGGCATTGCAAAACACGGTGACAAGACCTACATACGACATGTACATTCATACACACAGAAAATAAAAATTAAATTTTAAAGAAATGTTTGTTGTTGACACAAAAAGACATGTGGCCTGGATGTAGGTATCAGTGGGATGCAAGGCCTGGGTCCAAAACCCTCAGTTCACCCTAAACAGAAGAATTACAAACAATGGGTTGCATTTTTATCTTTTATTCAGTGCACTATTTTCTTTTTTATGGCAGAGTAAAATTTATTTTGGCAAAACAACATTCCCAAAAAAGGGCCCATCCTGTCCGAGGGGTGATGGGGCAGAGGTGTTTTTTCTATTTATTTATTTATTTTTTCTTAATAAAATAAAGTAAAAGTTGTGATCGTGAATATTAAGGGAATACAATGATTAATGAGGAGCACAGTGGGCCAGTGAGAGAGCCTAGCTAAGAGTCCGAGTCTGCAGAGGACCCGGGTTCGACCCCAGCCCCACATGGCAGCTGAGAACCAGTCTGTAACTCCAAGTTCCGGAGAACTCCAGTCCAGGGGAATCCAGACCCTCTCTGACCTCCGCGTGCATTGCACGACACGGGTGACAGACCTGCAATGCAAGCCGAACATACATTCAACACATACGAAAAATAAAGTAAAAAAAAATTAAAAAAAAAAAAAAGAGCACAGTATTTTTTGCAGAACAATAACTTTCTCAGTTTCCATACAATTAGTTAATTGGGGTGCTAGCATCCACGTCGTTTGGTTTTTCTGGGTTGTGTTTACTTCACTTTAGCCATGATAACTCTAGCTCCATCCATTAGACCTGCAAAGCTCATGAATGTCATCTTTCTTTACCGCTGCTCCATTGTGTAGATGTACCAAATTCGTCTTTTTGGTTTCCCGCGGCATAGCGTTCTTCTTCTTATGCTCTTTTTTCGGATTTTTCCTCATTTGTCTGATGGGTTGATGGTTCAGCTCGCTAACCCTGGAGAACAAAAGATAAACAGTTTTCAGCACAGTCTGAGGGCATTGTTTGTTCCAGCTCTTGCTATGAAGAGAGCTGAAAAAACATGGCTGTGCAGGTAATGTACTATTTTCTTTAAAGGTCAATCATTGGCCAGTTTCATAATTGGACAACTCAGTGACCTTGAAATATTCTGGTGTCCTGGGCTGGAGAGATGGTTCAGGGGTTAAGAAGCACTGACTGCCTTGGCAGAGGACCCAGGTTTGATTCCCCACCCCACCTGGGTGGCTAAGAACCTCTTTAAGTGGGCATGGTGGCTAAACACGCTTTGGATGCCCAGGTGTGGCACGCCGGAGGCAGAAGGCAGGCGGATCTCGTGAGATTCAAGGCCACGTGGTCTCCAGAGATGAGTTTCCAGGCCAACTGGGGGCTATAGGGAGCCGCAGTCCTCAAAAAATATTTTTTTGTTTTTGGTCTGGATGGACAGGAACAACACCAAATAAGTCACAAACATGAGTTACACATACAATTTGAAATTTTTTTCTAGTTTGTTGAGTTTATTTTTTTTAATTTTAATTTTTTATTTCGTATGTTGTATGAATGTCTGTCTAGCTGTAGGTTTGTGCGGCAGGGCCGGAGGTGATAAGGGGGCGGGGGCGTTCTGGAGGGGGGGAGGCAGGGACGTTAGGTGGTGGGTTTGCACCATGTTGAGCGCCTGGAGGACAGGAGCAGATTCCCCTGGAACCGACTCCTAATTGGAGTTCAGAGTCTGGCGCTGGGTGATACGAACCCGGGTCCTCTTAAGGACATTGTGGCGACTCTTAACCATAGGCCCACGGTCTCTCCAGCCCTAGTTTGTATTTTTAAAAAATCTGAAGAACTAGTAAAAACAATTTTAATGATATGAAAACTTAGTTTACTATATCCAATATGAAAGTCATCTAAAAGTTAATATTTTACATTCTGCAGGGGGGGTTTTTTGTAGAACACGCCAGTGAAATAATTTTTCAAGTGCTTACGTCACACTGTTGAAAACAAAAATGAGCTACAGGGCTTTGGATGCAGCTGAGTTGGTAGAGTGCATCCTAGCATGCACAAGTCCCATGCGTAATGACCTCCAGGGCACATAAACCAGGCATGGTGGTGCATGCTTGTAATTCCAGCACTTGGGAGGGAGAATCAACAGGATAAGAAGTTCAAGGTCATTCTTGGATACATGGGAGTTCCAGGCCAGCCAGGACCCTGGAGGTTTAGGAATCTTTTGTGTCTTTTAAGTTTTGTTTCTATTTTTTTTTTTTTTTTTTTTTTTTTAATTGGTTTTTTAGACCAGCTTCTCTGGAGCTCCAGCTGCCTGACTATCTGAACCAAGGCTGGCTTAACTCACAGAAACCGCCTGGCCTCGTGCCTCCCAATTGCTGAGGATGAAGGATAGGCGCACCACGCCCGGCTGTTTCTATTTTTAATTGTGTGCTGTCTCATGATGTGGTCCCTCAGAGGCCAGAAGAGGGCATCAGATTTCTTGGAACTGTAGTTACTGGGGGTTTGAGCTGCCAGACTGAGAACTAAACTTGCGTCCCTCTGCAAGAGTAGTTATGCTCTTTCAATAACCTTTGAGCAGTCTCTCCATCATCTTCAAACTGGAGGTGAGAAGTGGCAGCAATTATGTCTAACTCTCATCTGCTAGAATTTGGAACTCATCTGTCTGCAAACCAACGTGCTCTTTTCGCGTTTGTTTTTTTTTTTTTTGTCGTGTTTGAGACAGGGTCTCACGGTAGCTTCACTGTCCTTGAACTCACTATGTAGACTGGGCTGGCCCCCCCTTAGCCGTGCCTCTGCACTCCCGTTGCTGGGATTAGAGTGTGCCACCACACCCCCCTGGCTTGTTGCACTTTTCTGACAAGTGGTACAAAGCTGGAGGGAGGTTTGTAGGTCAATAATACAGGACTTGGGGAAGTAGAAGGCAAAAGATGAGTCATCCTCAGCCAAGAGTTTGGGTTAGCCTGGAACAGAAGACCCGTGGTTGCAGCGTGGGTGGCGCATGCCTTAAACCTAGTACTTGAGCGAGGCAGGCGGATCTTTGTGGAGTTAAAGGACAGCCTGTTCGTGCAGGTGGAGTTCCAGTAGCATCGTTGCTACAGGTAGACCATGTCTCAAAAAGACAAAAAAAAAAAAAAAAAAAAGACCCTGTGTCAAAAATAATTAATAATACAACCAGATTAGGTGTCTGTCAGGGAATGAGGTTCCTGGTCCAAGATTCTTCTACAAGAAGGAAGGAAGAGCAGGGGTAGGACAGGTAGCAGGCCAGCCTTCCCGAGGTAACACCTGATGTTCTGACAGCCCTCCTAGACCACACACAGAACCATCGGTAGGAGCCAGAGGAGGCACGAGGAGGCACGCAGGCGCTTGTCTCTCAGACCTGCTAGTTGTTTTTTTTTCTTTCTTTCCTTCCACTGTACATTTTAGAACAGGGGAGCAGGTGGAGGCCTGGTTAATACCAGCTTTCAGCAGACTGAGGCAGAGGGCTAGGTCTGAGGCCAGCCTGGTTACGTAAGAAACACTGTCCAAAGGAAGGGGGCTGGGTTCGGTTTAATGAAGAGTGCTTGCTAGCACGCAGGAAGCCCTGGGTTCGATCACTAGCACCGCATAACCTAGAGGTGACAGGGCGGCCAGGATTTTTCCACTCTGGCTCCGCGTACTAATCGCAAAGCAGGTCCAAGGCTCTGACTGGCATGACGGGAAGGGATTGGGCTTCGCAGGCGGAGCTCGGGCCCCCGCCCTCTGGAGCTGGAGGGGCACCGCAGGCATTCCGCCCGGCGCCGGGCATGCGTCAGCTTCTGCTGCCCCACAAACATCCGCGCGGCTGCCAGCAGCTTCCGGCGGCCGTGGTGAGGCCTTGGCTCCCTGCTGTCCTCTCACACGCCCTTCCGGATTCTCCGCTGAAGTTCCGCCTCGGTGTGGGGAAGCACAGCACTGGAAGAGAGGCGCGGACGGAAAGGAGCGAGGACCGCCGGCCCTGCCCACTCCGGGCTAGGGCAGCGAGTGATCACGTGACGCGGGGCGGTGCCAGGGCGGAGGCGGGACGGAAGTCGCAGCTGCCAGTGAGGCTGCCTCCGAGGGACCCGCGGCAGCGACAGCAGCATGGCTGCTCTCTACGGAGGCGTTGAAGGGTGAGCCGGGGCCAGCGGCGCGGGCGCGGGCGGGGGTGGGGTGGGGGCTACGCATCCAGGGCCGCGGCGCGCGTGCTGGAGGCAGCCCAAGCCACGCCGTGCGGGGGGGGGGGCTTTGTGTTCCAGGACGGGACCACGCCCCTCCCTGCCGGGAGCCGCGTACCTTGCAGATCCGGGTGCCGGCCCCGGAGAGTTGTGCAGAACAGGTGTCGGGTAGGAAGTTGCCAGGCTGCAGTGGAATTTGTGAAGGAAGCAGAAACCTGGACTGAGATTTGTAACAGAGAAATCTGAGCCGCCCGGCAGAGCCTGTCCTGATGGCTAGGACCTTCCCGGCCGGCCACCCCCACAGGCCTTCGGTCCCTGCGTTTCGCTGCTCAGAAGCCGGTCGGGTGGACTTCGGGTAGCAGCTCTGCTCCTGGGCTTGGCTCTGCGTGAGCTGTCTGTCCCCTCTGGGCCTCAGTTGCCACAAATGTAAAGCGAGAACAAGGGTGAGGCTAACAACCATTCTGTGAATGCGGGTGTGTCAAATCAGGATCTGCTAGAAGGTGGGTATTGTGTCAGGGTCGCCGCAGGTCACTGCTGACTTGCAGACCCCAAAGTCTCATGAGTTCAGGTGGAGTCCCATCCTGTATTTGTCACACTTAAAAACAAACACGTGGGGCTGGCTGGAGAGATGGCTCTGTTGTAAGAAGACTGACTGCTGTTGTCGAGGACCCGGATTCGGATTCCCAGCGAACCCACATGGCGGCTAACAACCAGTTTCCTGGGGATCTGACTTCTGACCTCTGCAGGCATTGCACAACCCGGGTGCACTAACATACATGCAGATAATACACTCACACACATACAGTAAAATAACAAAATATATTTTAAAAAAAGAACAAGGAAAAACTTTCAGGACAGTATAGAACTTTGTACTCAGCCTTGTTATATTTATCTGAAAAGTAGAACTGAATTTTGCTAGTTTGTCAAGAGGTTGTTTTGGATTTTTATTTATTTTTTTTAATTTTTTTTTATTTATTTCTGTATGTATATCAATGTACTGTCTGCATGCAGGTCTGTGCACCCGTGTGGTGCAATGCCGCGGAGGTCAGAAGAGGGTCTCGGATTCCCCTGGAACTGGAGTCCTCCTGGAATTAGAGTTTCAGACGGTTCTCAGCCGCCATGTGGGTGCTGGGGATCGAACCCGGGTCCTCTGCAAGAGCGGTCGGCGCTCTTAACCGCTAGGCCATCTCTCCAGCCCTGTTTTGGATTTTTAATGTGCCGTCCCATGCATCAACTTCCCCCTGATCCTTATGTCATCCTTGAGTTTGATCAGCTGATTGTCTGTGTCTTTCTAAGTCTATTCCTGGAAATACAGGTCAATAAGACACACACATCCTACCACCATAGACCCAGGATTTAACTTGGGAGGGTTTGTTGCCGGTCTATATCAATTTCTCCCTGCCATCCGGTCAGCATTTCTCACAGGGTGTCTTGAAGACATTTGCAGCCGGAGTTGGGTCTTGAAAGTTGCTGTTAGCCCTTAAGAGAGTGAGAGGTTCCTGCTCTTTCTTGATGTGTTTACCATTTGTTGCTTCTGCTGGGCTCTGCTAGCTGGAAGGGTAAAGACTCAGGTCATCCAGCAGAGCACATACTGTCATGAGAAGCAGACGCTAAAACTTCATGTACTCTTGATGCAAAGCAGATTTTACTAACAGGGGCCTTAGCTAACATTTGGGTTTGCCCACATCAGAGAAGTTGTGGGGTTCAGGTGAAGAACAAGGCCCATGTCAGTTACCAGAGTGGAGATACTATACCTGAGGTGGGCTTGGCATGGGTGATTGGGTTTGGCCAAGCTGTCTCCACACTGAACTCTTCCAGCAACAGGGTTCTGTAAGGTTTGCTTCATCTGCAAGTTTTTCTGAACAGGACTGAGTGCCCTCTTGTGTTCTGTAGGGGAGGCACACGGTCCAAGGTCCTTTTACTCTCAGAGGATGGGCAGATCCTGGCAGAAGCAGATGGACTGAGCACAAACCATTGGGTAAAAGCCATGCAGAAGGGTCCAGAGGGCGTGGTTCTCATTTTATGCTCTGTAACTGATGAGGTGGTGGCCGGGGCTCATGGCAGCCGGTAGGGGCAACACAGGTCCTACAAGCCTTTGTAACTCCTCCTTCCCTGTTGGGGCCAGCTGATCGGCACAGACAAGTGTGTGGAAAGGATCAACGAGATGGTGAACAGGGCCAAACGGAAAGCAGGGGTGGATCCTCTGGTACCTCTTCGAAGCCTGGTAAGTCTGCTGGAGCCTGGGTATTAAGGCAGCAGCAGCACTGAGAACAGGTGGCCAGTGTGGACTGGATGAGTTTGGTGACTATAGAGGAAAAGGCCTCCAGGGCTCAGGCCTTTAATAATCTTGTCCCTTTGTATGGTTTCAGAGGCCATCTACAAGCTGCGAGTATGTCTTAAGGGATTGGGGAAAGAGATCTATTGGTGCTTTGGTTTGAATCTCAGCTTTGTTTCTCAACATCTTTGTGACTCTTAAGCCTTACTCTCTCTAGGCCTGTTTCTTTATTTGGAAACTGAATACTCAAGAGTTGCTGGGAAAGTGAGATTAATGTGATAGGTTTCAAAGTGGTCAACACAGTGTAGCCTGGAGAGCGCATTAAATGTTAGCTCTTATTCCCAGCTCAGATCTTCCTCCCAGATTGTTCTGGCTCTGGTTGTTCCCCAGATAGGCCAGGGAGATATACAGACACAGCCAGATCCCATGTATGTTGAGCCGAATTGCCTTCTCTTTTTCTCATCTTGCTCCTCTGCCTGTGTCTTCCCAACATGCCATTGCTGAATCTCTCTTTCCTTCACTCATCCCCAGGCCAGGCTGTTCCTGCAGGCATGGCCTTCTGAAGGGTCATTGTGGGTAGGAGGGCTGGGCTGGGTGAGCAGGGCATCCCCAGACAGGTGAGCAGGAGGCCAGTGTCAGGAGAAGGATTGAGAAAGGAGTCGGGTTAGGGCTGCTCCCTGTCTCCTTGCTCACCTCAGTCCCCTCCCTTGTGGCCTAGGGTCTGTCCCTGAGTGGTGGAGAGCAGGAGGATGCAGTGAGGATCCTGATGGAGGAGCTGAGGGACCGCTTTCCCTACCTGAGTGAAAACTACTTAATCACTACCGATGCTGCTGGCTCCATCGCCACAGCCACACCAGATGGTGAGAAGGTGAAGGGAGGGGTGAAGTTAAGAATGACCTTTCCAGCCGGGTGTGGTGGTGCAGAGGCAGGTGGATCTCTGTGAGTTCAAGGCCAGCCTGGTCTACATAGTTCCAAGATAGCTGGGGCTACAGGAAGATCCTGTATCAAAAAAGATATATATAAAAAAAGACCTTTTCCTGTGGGGAAAGCCCCTTAGCTATAGCTGGCAGAGCCTCTCTTTACAATAACCTGGAAGGTGCTCACTGTGATGCTCCTCCAGGTGCCCTTTCATGAACATCATTTCCAGGTAGAGCAGGGACTTGGGGGACAGAGGAGGAAGGGAAGGACAGTTTTCTTGGTGGGAAGCAAGGAGTAAAGCCACAGATACGATTCTATTGCGGAGGAGGAGTCTTGTCTCAAAAACTAAAAATAAATTAATCAAATACTGAATATCAGTTCTGGTTTGGCAGTTCTTCTATGTTGGAGAAGTTAGGGATGTTTCTTGGGTTTTTGTTCTCTCATGTACAAGTGGTCATGATTTTGTGTGCACCTTAGGGCATGGATTGTCTCTGTAAGAAAGATGTCTTGTGTAGTCTCTGGCACATCACATAGTAGGCACTCAGAAAAGCCAGGGTCATCACATGAAGCCTGAGGAGTTCAGAGTTGGGTTCCTAAGCTCTCCACTATGTAGGAAGCACCTAGTTCTGGGCTGTTTGCTCTGTTAGGCTGGGTGCTGATCCCTCAGCTAGGGGCTGGCTTCTGTCCTGTCTTTTGCAGTGGGAAGCGGCTGCTCTGTGCGGGGCCTTGGCCACAATGAGACCCTGTGCACTCTCCCCAGGTGGGATCGTGCTCATCTCTGGGACAGGCTCCAACTGCAGGCTCATCAACCCTGATGGCTCTGAGAGTGGCTGCGGTGGCTGGGGCCATATGATGGGAGATGAGGGCTCAGGTGAGCACACACAGGGCCTGGACCTTCTCTTCCTATGGCTCCTCTTCCCTTTGTGCCTTTTGGGCTCTCAGGACAGTTCATGAACTTAACTGTTTCAGAGTTCAGGGATGGTGTGGTGGTTAGAGACTCATAGAGCTGAAGTCTTGCTCCTCAGTGGCCTCTTGTGCCCAGAGTTCAGATTTGTGGCATGGTGGTGTGACCTGTGTTGACTTTTGGAGGCCTGTGGGAAGGGTTGAAACTATGAAGGCCATAGCTGGCCTGGAGAGGCCCTGCTAGTGGGGAAGGGGCCACACCTTTCAAGGCAGCGTGGGTATGTTTCCATGGGCATCTTTGGGTCTGGGTCATGCTGTGACTGCTGGTATGTGTGACAGCTGGCTGGACTTGTCTTTGAGTGGGACCTAATGTGATACAGGCTCACCCACTCAGGCTCCTCACCAGCTTTCCCTTGTCTGAGTCAGTTAGATAGTTTGAGTAAACACTTCCTCCTTCACTGGGAACCACTAAACAGATCTCTGACTGGTCTTGGGCTGAGTTCTTCCTGGTGAGGAGACTGCCTCAGAGACTGGCTGTCTTCTTTGCCCTTTCTGCTCCCGGCAGCCTACTGGATTGCACACCAAGCCGTGAAAATTGTGTTTGACTCCATCGACAACCTGGAAGCAGCTCCTCACGATATTGGCTATGTCAAGCAGGCCATGTTCAGCTACTTCCAGGTATTGCCTGCCCCTCTGGTCATGTACACCTTCATAGGACCTCGGGGACTCCAGGCTGGAGGGGCTGCAGGGCAGAGGGTTGAGGGTCCCCAGGGACATGGGATCAGCAAGGTAGAGAGGGGGTGGGTAAGGACGGGATTCAGAGTGGCGTGGGCAGTGCAGTCAGTCCAGCATGCCTGCCACTTCTCAGGAATTTTAGTAGTTTTTACAAATGTTTTGGGGGGGCATTTAGTATGTTTTTGTAGCTGTTCAGATTTACCCTCCCTTCCCACAATAAAATGTACTCTGGAGTTACGTGTGTGAAATTGTTGGTGGAAGGAGGAACCTTTAGTGGTCAGATGAGTTTGGGATATATGTTTCTTGGTTGCAGTACTTCTCGGGGCCTTTGGTCTGCTAATGTGTTCTGTGACTCCAAGGGAGCATTGCAGTGTGCTGTTCTTTAGATTGTGTAACCAAAGAGATCTTTCCAAGAGTTCTTCAAGCAGTGAAATTGATGTTGGGGAAAACAAACTTTTCTCAGTGAGAAACCTCAAATCTCCCTATACTTTCTAGAGCTTAAAAAAAAAAAGTAAAACCATTGTAGTTGTTTCACACATTAGGAAGGCTAGCTTGGGGGACAGACTAAGGGTTTTCTTTTTGGCTAGTGACTGTTCTGTGTCTTCTCTGTGTCCTTCAGGTGCCAGATCGGCTAGGAATCCTCACCCACCTGTATAGGGACTTTGATAAATGCAGGTTTGCTGGGTTTTGCCGGAAAATTGCAGAAGGTACTAGTGGGACAGGGCTGTATCTGGCTTTGTTTCCCAAAGGCATCTCTTAAGAGTGGGGTGGGGCCAGGGCCAGTGGCCCTCTCACCAGACAACCTGAGTCCTGTGTCTCACCTTGGTGGTGGTAGGTAGGATGAAGTCAGAGGGCAGGGTTGCACTGGATTACCTGTGTTTTTCTTCCTGATGGCCATGTGGCTTGTGCAACCTGCAGACCTGGGTTTGAGAACTTTATGAAACTGTTATCCTTTGAACAAATTTGGAAAATTAGATGTGAACTTAGATTTGTTGGCTTCGCGGGAAGCCTCCATGTCTGTGCTCCGCTTTCCCCCAGGAGGCTGGCTCTCCCCAGGGCAGTCTAGGATGTGTTTATCTCAGAATGGAGGCTTCCACCATCAAGCCAGGGCAGGGCTGGCCAAGGGCACTGCCATGAGAATCAGCAGGCTTCTTGGGCAGAGTCCCTTAATCCCAGAGCTGTGGGATTCATGGGGACAGACACAGTAACATGGCACAGAAGTCACTGGAGTCTAGTCCTGTGCAAGGGTGCTCTGCTGGGGGCTGCCTTTCCTAGGGCATAATGAACTAGCGCAATAGGGGCACTGGAGAGGGAGCTATCTGGGGTAGTAGGTGGAGTCTTGCTTTACCCACATGCTGTGAGATGGGCATCCATGCTAACATTGACTTAACTAGCCCTAGAGGTGCCTGAGCTTGCCACCTTACCTTAGAGAAAGATGGGCTAAGGGCAGGCTGTCTTCTGTATTCTCCAGCTCTTTCTTCCTCCCTGCTCCAGGTGCACAGCAGGGAGATCCCCTGTCCCGATACATCTTCAGGAAGGCTGGGGAGATGCTAGGCAGACACGTTGTCGCAGTGTTGCCTGAGATTGACCCGGTGAGTTGAGGCAGGACATGAAGGTGGATGGCTGCTGGAGCAGGTCTGGCTCTTCCCTTTGTTGATGGGACTGTCTCATCGAACCCTGTATTTTGCATGTTATTTTAGATGAATTATAGTATGAGAAAAGTTGAGTCTATAGCAGAATACTTTGATTGGGTGCCATTTGTATGTGGCAAAATGGTTTCCTGTGGTACTGTCCCCTCCCTTCTCTCCATCCTCCCTGATGTTTAATCCTTTCCCTCTTCCTCTCTGCCACACTTTCATGACCCTTTTTCCTTTTGCTTCTTTTCGGGAGTCTTTCCTGGCTAGAGGGAGAATATCTGGTTGGAAGTCACCTTAGAGAAACACCCCCCAGGCACTAGTGAGGATTGGTCTGTCTACAGCATCCATTTTCTGCCTTATCTTCCCAGGTCTTGTTCCAAGGGGAGCTTGGCCTCCCCATTCTATGTGTGGGCTCTGTGTGGAAGAGCTGGGAGCTACTGAAGGAAGGTGAGTGTGTGCTAGGGTGAGGGCAGAGGACATGGGCGAATGGGGCTGGGCTGAGCCCTTCCATGTGCTGTAAGCCCCTCCATGTTCTGTGAGCCCCTGCATGTGATGTGAGCCCCTCCATGTGCTGTGAGCCCCATTACTCTGTCCTATTCAGTTTGACACTGGATGGGGATTGACCCTAAAGTGTATGTATGGTAAGCTTGTGCTTTACCATGGAGCTCCATCTCTAGCTTGAACTTCTGAAATGATGTTCTAGTCCAAATGATTTATTTATTTATTTATTTATTTATTTTTTGGTCTTTTCAAGACAGGGTCTCCCTGTAGCCCCAGCTGTCCTAGAACTCACTCTGTAGACCAAGCTGGCCTTGAACTCACAAAGATCCGCCCGCTTCTGCCTCCCAAGTGCTAGGATTAAAGGTGTGCACCACCATGCCGGGCAATGATTAATTAAAAAAAAATCAGAGCTAAATTGCCGGGTGTGGTGGTGCATGCCTTTAATTCTAGCACTTGGGAGGCAGAGGCGGGCGGATCTTTGTGAGTTCAAGGCCAGCTTGGTTTACAGATCAAGTTCCAGGACAGCTGGGGCTATATAGAGACCCTGTCTCGAAAAGACCCCCCCCCAAAAAAAAATCAGAGCCAAATCTAACTTAGAGCCCTAAACACCATGCAGTAACCTCCTGTGGTGACATCCTTAGTCACCATCATTCTGGCCAGAAGGAAATAAATACAACATCCTAGCATGGAACCTTGCCTCAGTTAATTGCATGGTTTCCATTAGATATCCTAAAACAGCTCAGGGAACCCGCTGGAGTTCAGTACCAAGGATTTCTGGGTGTTGCATGCACTTTACTTTAAGGGAAAGCAGGTCCTGTGGACTGTTAGCTCCAGGACCCACAGCTGTTCTAGAGCTGGATACTCGGCATGTGAGTCCCTCTAGCACCTCTACTGAAGAGCCGTGACCTGAGTATGTGCGTCCCCTCCTCCCCACTAGTATCCACATATGCTGGGGTCTCTTCTCAATCTTCCTGTTCTTCCTCCAGGCTTCCTCCTGGCGCTGACCCAGGGCCGAGAGCTACAGGCGCAGAACTCCTTCTCCAGTTTCACCTTGATGAAGCTGCGGCACTCCTCTGCACTGGGGGGTGCCAGCCTAGGGGCCAGACACATCGGACACCTCCTTCCCATGGACTACAGCATCAACGCCATTGCCTTCTACTCCTACACCTTCTAGGGACTGCCTGGCCTCACAGCCCAAGCCCAGCTGACATTGGGTGTTAGAAGGGAGGAGCCTTTATAAACTTGTCAAAAAAAAAAAAAAAAAAAAAAGAAGAAGAAAATAAATGCACTTTACCCCCTCCCCAACTGGATGGTATCAAGCCTGTTGCTGTGCGTGACCTCAGTTACTTTTAGCAGATAGCCTAGCAGGCTTAGGGTTTAAAGTTCCACTCCAGGTCCTTGGTCCACGTGCATTCAGCAGGTTTTTGGGCAGATGACTCACCTGTTCTGAACACTGCCCCAGCACCCTGTTGCCACACGACATGCTTTGTGGTTGCCAGGATCCTGTGACCCTCCCAGGGAGTTACCTAAGATGTATCACACCCTCTCCCAAGACTCCCCATAGAATTCAGGGGATGGGATGCAGGTAGTCTCAGTTTTGACCTCATAGGATTGGGTAGCTGTAAGCAAGCAGGGCATTTTGTTTCTTGTATGAATGGACTACTGAGGGCTAAGTAGGTGCTGCTTAACTAGGTGGCCTGGCTCTGGTTACAGCATGACACTTTTCCCTCAGACCTCTTCATATCTAGACCACTTGGAAGTGCTGCTAGCTCTTCCTCTTTAGTTAATCCTTCTAGGAAGTACAGACCTGTCCAGGTGTGTTTTAGTTAATCCCAGATCCAACTGGGATTAACTGTTACAGAAGGCATGGATGTACATCAGTTCCAGAGTGTTAACATCTGAGTTCTGTTGTCTTTCCCTTCACCCTAAGGGATCTACCAAGTGGGTCAAGGTTGGGGTAATAACAGGTAAGGGATACCTTTTGCTTCAAGAGACAGGGTTTCACTCTTGGCCCCTGCTGGCTCTTAACTCCTGGCCTTAAATGATCTTTGTCCCTCAGTATGGGGTTTTCCTTTCTACTGTCTTGTAATCTGTCCTCACATCCAGCTTGAACCAAACCCTTGGGGTTTGGGAGTTGTCTAGTACCTGACTTGGTAAAAAGCAGAGGGCCAGCCTGACAGTTACATGCTTTTGTTGTAGCATTCTCAGGACTATGCTCAAGAGGCATCTCGATGAAATGACTTCATAAATTCTGAGACCTGCTTATGTTCTTCAACTACAGTGGTCATTCTTACTATTGCCAGGCCCACAGTTCCAACAGGTCAGTGGAGGGTTTAGAGCAGGGCAAGTACAACAAAGGAAATGTTACTTGAAGTATTTTTTTTTTTTTTTTTAGTACTGGGTTTGCCAAACACTGCAAACTACATACACCCATGTGTACCAGTTTCCTGTCACCGCAGGGGTGGTTAAATTGCTTGTCTCCAGTGAGGCTATTAAACAGGCTTCAATACTGGAAAATGAACTGAACCCTTTCAAATGTGTATTTTTGTTCCACTCAAGGTATTGGGACTCATGAAATGGCACTTCCATGGCTATGTCAGCCGTGGCAAAGCAGAGTGTGTGCTCTGTGCTGAGGCAGGGCTGTATTGTCTTCCATTTGCCTGTGAACTCCAGGAGGTAGCACAGCCTCATGGGTTCCTCCATTCGGCCAACATTTACTGAATGTTCTCTAGTTGGTTGTAATGAATACTCAGAGTACACCCTTGGACTAAGACTACAACTCAAGTTTGAGGTCCTACCCAGGCTCCAGTATCACAGAGAAATCCTTTTATAACTAGTAGTGAAAAGTAATGCAGCTACACATTTTACAAGATTTAAAAATTTTTTATTTTATGTATGTAAGTGTTTTGCTTGCATCTAAGTGCAGCATGCATGGTGCAATGCTCCCTGGATGTGGAATTAAATGGTTGTTAGCTGCCATATGGGTGCTGGGAACTGAACCAAGGTTGGCTGCAAGCTGGTGCTCTTAACCACTGAGCAAATTTTCTAGCCCTTACCCATAAATGTCTGTACTTCATTTTCATTTGGTGAAACTTAAAAGATGGGGCTGAAGTGCTCATTCTTAAAGGATGGTGCCCCCTAACAGGTTGACTCTAACCTGCCTCACTGATAGTATTTGAACAAATGGGTGAGTCTGTCCAGATTTCCTTCCCTAATTTTGGGAAGGTGATAAGGGTTCAAAGCAAAGCCCCTGGACCTTAGTCTGATGGTGTGATCCCTCACAATGATCAAAAAAACAAAAACACCTTAAATTCATTGGCAAATCAAAGCTAAGTGTGAGGTGAATTAAAATGCAAGTTACTAAGCTTAAAACTCAGAGCAGGTTTATTAACCCTGCAGCCCAAGCCAAGGTGATGCAAGGTGGGAAGCAGGCCCTCAGACTTTGTCAGGAACTGAAGGCAGCTACCAGATCGGTTTTCTATGGAGGAGCTGGCTTTGCCCAAACAGAAAAATAAGTTCTCTTTCTAGCTGGAACTTTTTTTTGTAATTATTTTATTTTATTTTTATTATTATTATTTTTTTTTTTTTGGTCTTTTCGAGACAGGGTCTCCCTGTAGCCCCAGCTGTCCTGGAACTCGCTCTGTAGACCAGGCTGGTCTTGAACTCACAAAGATCCGCCTGCCTCTGCCTCCCAAGTGCTAGGATTAAAGGCGTGAGCCACCATGCCTGGCTTTTTTTTATTTTTAATGTGTATGAGTGTACTGTCTGCATGTAGATTGGTGCACCAATGTCATGCAATGCCTCAGAGGTCAGAAGAGGGCGTCGGATTCCACTGGAACTGGAGTTAAAGACGGTTCTTAGCTGCCATGTGGGTGCTGGGAATCGAACCCAGGTCCTCTGCAGGAGCAGTCAGTGCTCTTAACCTCTGAGCCATCTCTCCAGCCCCATCTAGCTGGAACTTTTTGCCACAATGCTGAGTGCCCATTTTAATCTGATTTTTGTAGCACAGCCCAAAGGACACATCACACTTTTCCAAAGGATAGGTCTCTGAGACCCAGATGATATTCCTTTGTAATCCTATTTGGAAGGGAAAGTAGGCAGTGATCCTCCATCTGAAGAAATCCTCCACATCACACTATGACCCCCCTGTGGTGACAGTGACCCAAGCTTATAAAGAAAGTTCCCACTGCAAGTGGATTTTATTCTCAGTATTTATTGAGATTTTCAACAGCTGCCATTGGGTTTGTAGAACAAAATTTTAAAGTAACTTTTTCCTACTTCTGTTTTTTTTTTTTTGGTCTTTTTGAGACAGGGTCTCCCTTTAGTCCCAGCTGGCCTAGAGCTCACTATGTAGACCAGGCTGGCCTTGAACTCAGATATCCACCTGCTTCTGCCTCCCAGGTGCTAGGATTAAAGGCATGTGCCACCATGCCCAGCTACTTCTGATGTTTTTATGAAAAATGTTTTGTAATTTTAAAACCTTGTCCCTTCTCCAAAAGAAATATTAGCGATTGCCAGGTAATATTTAGTTTTTGTTTTTTGGGGTTTTTTTTTTGGGGGGGGGGATGAAGGAGAACAGCTCTTAAATACAACAGGGACAAGGGTACAAAGTCTGAGGGTACCTTGCTTCCTAGGCACAGCTGGCACCTCATTGTGGGTACCCACACAACTTCTGGGCCAGGAAGACCTCCATTGAGCTTATGGGTCCACAGGCTGCACTCCATCTTCAACCTCCACTGCCAGCACTCCTTCCTCATCACGTGTACTGAATCCTCGCAATGCCTCCACCATGGCATCTCACTTCCCTCACGTGTGTCCAGCAGAGGCAGTACAAACTTCTAGTACCTAGGGACACTACTGTCTGTAGAAAATTAAGAGACCCCCATATCTGGTCTGGGAGAAATAATAGTTTCACTTCCATGTTCAGGCACATGCTTACTAGTAAATGGGCTTATCAGGTGCTTCAAAAGTCCTGATGTTTAGTGGATAGCATAAAAGTTTCCTTATAAAAGGGTTGCAAAATTATTAAAAATTTTCTACAGTTGCTGAGGCTCCTGTAGAGTGGGTGACACAGTAGCTCCCTATAAGTCCTACGTTTGGAGTGTTCTGTGTAGTAGCCCACAGGAAATTGAAACCCAAGTTTAAAGGGCTCTCTGCTTTCCCACCAGGTGGACAACTCCAAATTTTAATCGTTTGTCAGACATCTATGGGTTCCCATCCTCACACTTAAACCACAAATTATTAGCATGGAATACCAAGATTCTCACTGAAGAAGTCTGTCCCTTCCAGTATCGGGGCAGAATGGGGAAGCCTGGTAGCCACATGTCCATCTACCGAGGTTCACCCAGGCTGTACCCTTCCCACTTCCCACATCTCTTTCTAAAGTGCTGATTCACAGCTATTCACCTGCATCTTTTTCTTCTCCATCTCTTTCAAGTTAACAAAACCTAATCCTAACAATTTGGAAACTTGCTAGTAGTTCACTAAGGCATCTGTTTTTAAGAAGGAATCCTAATGAAGCAAACTGTTGTGACTTTGGAAATAAAGTTGCTACAAAGATCTAACCTTTTCCAAGCTAGGAATCCATGTCAGTGATAGTGTTTATGTAAGGCCCTGGGTCCAATTAAAAAAAAATTCCAGTCTTCTCTTTAAATCTTTCTGTTTGCTTATATGATTTAAAAAGTCAAGTATTCTACAGACAGAAACTAGCCCAGACCCAGAACTATAGCACCCAGGCCTGGGCTACCTCTGGCTATAGTCCAAAATGCCTAAAAAGGCTTTCCTTTATTTCCTTCACCCCCTGAAAAGAGAAATAGTTTCTATCATGGGGTTTCAGAATCAACCACAATAATCAGAACTTATTCACTAATAAATGAACACTGGGACCAGCTACACTAGCACCTGTTTAAAAAAAAAATCTGTGTTCTATTGCTATATAAATTCTCAAACTCACAAAAATCAAAATAGCGGCTTAAATTTAACATCAAAATGGTGACTTATAGACACAAGTCTCACCACTCAAAGGTGATGGCTTACAGAGCCTCTGAGAAGCTGGGAGACAAAGGCCCCTAGCTTGTTCCTAATGAAGGTCTACAAACCACAGAAAGTTGGCAAGCCAGCTAGAGCTGAGCTAGTGGTCTGGGGCACGATCACGCTCCACCTTACATTAGACAGTGAAGAGCTGGGACAAAGGAGGAACCACTGGAAGCCTAAGTCATTCTACTGGTTAAGCACAGATCACCTTGCTGGCTGCTTCTCAAACCTGAAGCCAGCACGCTTGCTGCTGCTGCTGCTGCTGCTGCTGCTGCTGCAATTTCCAGGCATATCCAGCAGCATTCTAGTAGTAATCAAATACACCTTGTGAAACCATGCTGAAGACTAATATCCAAATAAAATGAGCTAACACAACAGGAGGTGAGATGAGCCTCCCAGACCACATCAAGGAAAAGTCCATTGCACTCT
Source organism: Rhizomys pruinosus (assembly GCA_009823505.1). NCBI lineage: Eukaryota > Metazoa > Chordata > Mammalia > Rodentia > Spalacidae > Rhizomys > Rhizomys pruinosus. The sequence goes on from VZQC01005691.1 coordinate 1,563,270, forward strand.
GATGGAAATGCTCAGAGTTGGGCTGGAGAGATGGCCTAGCGGTTAAGAGCACCGACCGCTCTTACAGAGGACCTGGGTTCGATCCCCAGCACCCACATGGCGGCTGAGAACCATCTGTAACTTCAATTCCAGGAGAACTCCAGTTCCAGGGGAATCCGACACCCTCTTCTGACCTCCGCAGCAATTGCACGACACAGGTGCACAAACCTACATGCAGACAGTACATTCATACACATAAAAAAAAAAATAAACAAAAAGGAAATGCTCAGAGTCTTGAAAAAGACTGTAATCCCAACATATTTCCAACAGGCTTTGGGAGTTAGTGTTTCCTGAGCTACTCTCCTATGATGTGACCTGAGCAGGAAGGCCATTTTCACAAGACACCATTCTAGGGACTAAAGGAAAATGATGAGAGGTTTGTGTTTTCAATCAGCTTGGTGCTGTCTGTAAGTCAACACAGGAGGGGGGGCACAGCTCAAGGTAGTAGGGCTTGCTTAGCTGAGTAAAGCTCTGGGCATCCCATCCCTGGTACAAAAACAAACAAAAAAGCAAAGGAGATTAAAAAACTTCAACTTTCCAGATACCAGTCCTTTCCTTCCCAACTGTCCCATGCACATATGCTACACTGATACCGACTTTATTTGAAGTGGCATCTTTCCCTTCCAAGCTTATCACACAGCAAAATGGCAGAACTACAGAGACAATGACACTTTCAGACCTCTGCAAGTCCCTGTATGGGAAGTACGGTTAGGACAGGATACCCACTCTTTCACACACATGAGGGAGCAGTAACAGTTTTAAGCACACAGAGGGCCAGGTACTCTTCTCTGTGCTGAGTTCCCTGGAATCATTCTGTAAGGCAGAAGAAGCATCCAAACCAAACTGAGCTGCTTACTAGTATCCAGAAATATGTATTTCTTTGAAAAAGTACAGAAATATTTTTGAGGGAATTAACACACTAAGAGAGCCATGTATTGACTACACTTGGGGACAAAACAAAACTTGTCCAAACAGATTCAAAACACAACTAATATAATTCAAGGATTTCTCCAGGTTCACGGTGCTGGCCAGAACTGAAGCTTGTGGGCTTTTTCCAAGTAGAGCTGTGGAAGTAGACCTCATGAGGATCAAGAAGGTAAAGCAACTCTAAAGATTTCACCTTAGAAATGAGTGACAGCAGCTACACAGACAGCGCCACATGAAGATGGCAGTAACCAACAGTTACCACCAAGCCCTCCTCTCGTGACGTACAACTTCCAGCCATCCAGAGTCACATTCAGTCAAGCACTTTTTTTTCCTTTTTGGTCTTTTTGAGACTGGGTCTCCCTTTAGCCCCAGCTGGCCTAGAACTCACTATGTAGACCAGGCTGACCTTGAACTCACAGAGATCCGCCTGCCTCTGCCTCCCAAGTGCTGCTGGGATTAAATGCATGCACAACCACACCCGGCTCAGTCTGTGTTTTCTTGAGTGAGGTTCAGGGCAGGGAGACAAGGGCTTGGTACGCCACTGGTACCCCAGGTCATTATGGAAATGCCAGAAGTCAGGGGAACTGAGCTTCATGGTCTGGCTTGGATCATCAGTTCTTTTGGCTTCTCTCTCTTACCAACCAGCTTCAACAGATTCAAGTTGCTTTCCAAGTATTCCTCACTCCTGGGCTGTGGGATAGCGCAGTGGTTAAAGGCTGAGGTTAACACCAGAAAACCAAGTATTCCTCACTCCTGATAGGTACATAGCAGGGCAATTTCCTTGATCAGCTTATTTTGCTTTAACACAAACGGCAGAACATTCCTGATAAGGGAAAAACAACTGTAGTTTCCTTAACTCCAAAGAGCTTGCTCACAAAAAACATACAAAACAAAATGGGAGAATGCTCTAACTGGGAAAGCCCATCAGCAAAAGCCCCATACAAAGGTGTGGCAAGCCACATGAAGCACTGTTACTTACGTGAGTCACAGTGTCCAGCTAAACCTTTCCCGACCCCACCCACCTGTCTGCACACCCTGCCACCCCCTTCAACTCTGCCCTTTTTGCGCATCATTGGCCCCAGATGTGGGGACAGACAAGTCCTCCTGAAACTTCATCAGATCAGTACTTCACTCCTGGAATAAACTCCTTGGCGTCTGGGTTTAGGTTACTTTTGATCTGAAATAAGAACCAAGAGATAAGATACCTCAAAGCAAGCTGTACTTTCTTTTTCATCATTAAATTTTATTAATTTGATTAGCATAGAAAATAATGAGTCTTATTAAATCTTTTTCTTTCTTTTTTTGAAACAAGATCTTGGTATGTCACCCTGGCTGTCCTAAACTCACTATGTAGACCAGTCTGCCCCTGCCCCTGCCTCTGCCTCTGCCAAGTGTGGGATTAAAGGCATGTGCTACCACAGCCAGCCTTTGTTATAATATTTTATATATAAAATGTATCACTAAGTTTGTTTATATTCATTTCTCTTGTCTCTCCTTACCTAAATAGTCTTCTATCTGCTTTCACATCATATTGCACTTTAAAGCTTTCTTCAGGCTACAGAGTGCAAGTCTGTGATAGAGTGCTTGCCTAGCATGCATAAGGCTCTGGATTCAAATCCCCAGTCTTGCAAAAAAAAGAGTGATGATTCCTTGCAGGGCCTAAGGCTCTCACTGATGGACTGCTTTCAGAGGCTCCTGACTACTCAACCTGACCTGGCTCCTCCTCCTCCCTGCTTCCTACTCCAGTCCCTCCAGGATACTTTCCCTGTAAGTTTTACTCAAAACGACCATTTTCATTTACTTGGTGAAAAACAGTATTCTAAGAAGCCAACTTGGATACCAGAATCTTTTTTTCTAGTTTTTCTGCACCCTTTGGTGCTCTTGTGAACACACTGAATCTCACCTCACTGCAGTAACTCAGGACATGAGCTGTATAGGAAACACAATGAGCATGGAATTCTGACATCAGAGAACTCACGTCTCTGATCTAACTGAAGTGGAAAATGGCCTGTCAGGAATGTGTTCCTCTTAAAGGGAACAGGCAATTTTTATTAACGGAACTATTCAGAAAAATGGCACATTAAATAAAGATAGTAAAAGAGAAGACAGTAGCAAATGGCCCACTGAAGCCAACCCTCAAAGTTTATCTGAACTCAGTGTATCAGGACGTGAAAGCTGGTGACAACAGCTTTATAGTGCTAAGGAGCAACATGGCTTCCCTGCCTCCTGCCCACCTGAGATGCCCACATGGCAGCTGAGCAGCTCCAGAGACTTGATGTAGTACGTAGGACCACACAGAGCATCTCTGATTCCAAACCCCACATTCTTTTCAGTATGTTACATGTGGAATTACTCATGGTTCTTACCAAAATATCTTCAGATTTGTGACTGTCACTGACTGTTAGTGCGTTTAACTGCTGTTGCAGGTGCCCCACAGCCTGAGGCAGGTCTCGTGCTGGGATGAACCAGTCCTGGTCCTCTTCATCTAGCATCTCCTGGAAACAGCGGTCCAGGAAGTCTTGCTCCTGTAGCTCCTCCTCCACCTGCCAGCAGAGGGGAGGAGCTCAAATGAGTCCCAGAAGACCCACCCCTTCCCTTTAGAAGTCTTCATTCTGCAACTCTGAATTGTCAGGATATCTAAAGATCTTCTGATGACTGTGTTGTCATTTGAGTGAGAAATATCCCCCAAATGCTCAAGAACTGAAAACCTGGTCCCCAGGTGGTGGCACTGTTTGGGGAGGTTTAGGAGGTGCAGGCTTGCTGGAGGAAGCATGTCACCGAGGGCTGGCTTTGAGCTTTGAGCTGTGAGGTTACAGCCTCACCTCACTGTTCCTGCTCCTGCCACTTCCCGAATGCTGGGATTACAGGTATGTTTCCACCATGCCTGGATTAAGAATATCTCAAATTTATAAATGCCCACACATTTTAAATCCAACCCACAAGATTTATGGCTTTCTATTGGAAATGCAAGCCCCCTTCCATATCCCTCTCCTGACTTCTTATCAGGCACCCAGTGGGAAAATGACAGGAGTTTACAGTACGAAAAAAAAAAAAAATTCAAGTAAGAAATATCCAAGTAAAAGACCGTTAACATGTAAAGGGTCACGAAGCATTTTTCATCTTTCTAAATTGCACATCATGGTTAATCAGTGACAAAACATTCGGCAAAGTGCATATCATTATTTTGACAAAACATTCGGCAAAGTGCATATCATTATTTTGTCTCCCACCCTACTTAATCCAACCAAGTTTTTTTCTACTCTCTTCAATTTTAAAAAAATAGTTGTGTGTAAATGTAAGCCATTCACAAATACAAATAGCATGTTTCACCTGACAAGAATTCTTCCCTTCTTTCTTGAGTTACTTTCTTTTTCTTTTTCTTTTTTTTAATGTGTATAAGTGTACTGTCTGCATGTAGGTTGGTGCACCCGTGTCGTGCAATGCTGTGGAGGTCAGAAGAGGGTGTCGTATTCCCCTGGACCTGGAGTTAAAGACGGTTCTCAGCCGCCATGTGGGTGCTGGAGATGGAACCTGGGTCCTCTGCAAGAGCAGTCGGCGCTCTTAACTGCTGAGCCATCTCTCCAGTCCCTATACTTTCTTTTTCAATCTGACCTTTTTTCTTTGTTTTGTTGTTATTTGAGACAGAGTCTCCCCATAGCTCCAACTGGCCTGGTACTTACTATGCAGACCAGGCTGGCCTCAATCACACAAAGACCTGCCTGCCTTTGCCTCCTAAGTGCTGGGATTAAAGGTGTGTGCCACCATGCCTGGCTTAAACTTTTGTTTATAAAAAAGAAAAAAAAAAAATGGGGCTGGAGAGATGGCTTAGAGGTTAAGAGTGCCAACTGTTCTTGCAGAGGACCTGGGTTCGATTCCCAGCACCCACATGGTGGCTAAGAACCAACTTTAAGCCCAAGAACCCATGGTGGTGCATGCCTTTAATCCTAGCACTCGGGAGGCAGAGGCAAGCGGATCTCTGTGAGTTCAGGGCCGTCCTGGTCTACAAAGTGAGTTCCATGCCTGTGGGGAAGGTGAGGCACATGCACATGACTAATGACTGACTACAAGTGCTTGTAGAGGACAGAAGAGGACATCAGATTGCCTGGAGCTGAAGTTACTGTCGGTTGTTAGCGCTGAGAACTGAAGTCTAGTCCTCTGCCGAGAGCAGCAAGCACTGTTAACTACAGAGCCCTTTCTCCCGCCTCCTAAATCATACTTTTTGTTGTTGTCTGCTCAGGTCAGGGTCTCACATAACTTAGGATGGGTGCAAACTTACCATGTAGCTGAAGCTGACCACGAACTCCTGATCCTCTTGCCTTTATCTCACCATTGCCGTGATTACAAATGGGAACCACCATACACCTTTTCTTTCTCCCCTCAAAATGACATTTCAATCTGGTTGTACGAGCCTCATACTTAACAACAACAAAATTTTTGAAACAATCTTATATAGCCCAGGATAGCCCTGAACTCCAGATTGTCTTACTTCTACCTTACAAGCACTGGGAGTAAAGGCATATACCACCATGACCATCTTCCAATGAATATTGTTTTCAAAAGATTAATCAATGATGGGACTATGGGGATGGCTCAGTGGGTAAAGTGGTTGCTGTACAAATGTAGACCTGAGTTCAGATGCCCAGCACCCACAAAAACGAGGCGTGACCGAAGATCCCAAAGACTCACTGGCCAGCCAAGCTAGGTAATCAGTCAATCAGTGAGCTCTGCATTTGTTGAGACTGTCTAAAAGATGATATAGATAGATTAATAGATAGATGATAGATAGATAGATAGATAGATAGATAGATAGATAGATGATAGATAGATAGATAAAAGTGGAGGATGACAGAAGACAACACTCGGTGTTGACATCGGATCATATATACAGGTGCACCTGCACACATGTGCACACCACCCCCCACATGCCCCAGACCCTATACATCTTGAATAGAATCTTTTTTTTTTTTTTTGTCTTTTTGAGACAGGGTCTCCCTGTAGCCCCAGCTGTCCTGGAACTCACTCTGTAGACCAGGCTGGCCTTGAACTCACAAATATCCGCCTGTCTCTGCCTCCCAAGTGCTAGGATTAAAGGCATGCGCCACCATGCCCAAATAGAATCTTAAGGTAAAGAAATTGTGGCCTGGCTGATAATCTACATATTATCTTCTGACTTCCAGGAATGAGACACACAAAGAGCAGCAGAGCACTGCAGCAGAGGGCAGTGGCCACCACTCTGGTAGTGCTAGCAACAATGCCACGGGAGGCAAGAAGGGAGCTGAAGAACGTGACAGGCAGCAGAAACAATGAAGGATGGTAGAGGTGGAAGTACAGAGAAGACAGAGACTCTAAGATGGCAGAAGGGCAGGGGCAGGGCAGGGGCAGGGGCAGGGGCGGGAGACTACAGGTCCTCACTGCTGGGAAGTCCCTCTCCTTGATGGTTCACAAGCTATAACCCTAGCCAGCTCTGACTGCTACAGCTTAGAGCTGAGGACTAAACTAGCTCCTGAGTGTCGGGTCCTGTTTTGGGACCCAGAACAGTACACTCTAACTTGGGCACTTAGAGCTATAACCTTTTGGCTACTAAGGGCTGGAACCATAATTCTAATTCCCTCAATGTGTCAGCTTAGTCCATAAGCCTTTGGCTACACCAGAAGAGCTACTTTGTGGCTACTTTGATGTCTATGCAAATGGAGCAAAGGGCTCCTGCAGCTCACTGGAGCAGTGAGTGGCCTTCCACTTATGTCTACCTGTCTGTTGAAATCCTCTTCATTCTCCATCCACATGTACTCTGCAAATGGGTTCTCCTTCTCTTCATGCCCAGTTAATTCTTGGTCCTCTTTGGATTTCACACTGGGTGATGTACTTGCCACACTAGATCCATTCATTATGAGAAATTCTAAACAGGGGCAAAGGGAAGGAAAAAGTGAATATAAGGATCTGGGAAATGTGAATCTAAAGCATCCAGATTCTTCCACAACTTTTTCAAGTTGTAAGGCAAATATTCAGTTCATTCTTATGTTCTTTTTTTTTTTTTTATTTTATTTATTTTATGTGTATGAATGTACCGTCTGGATGTAGGTTTGTGCACCCGTGTCGTGCAATGCCACGGAGGTCAGAAGAGGGCATCGAATTCCCCTGGAACTGGAGTTCTCCTGGAATTGGAGTTACAGACGGTTCTCAGCCGCCATGTGGGTGCTGGGGATCGAACCCTGGTCCTCTACAAGAGCAGTTGGTGCTCTTAACCACTGAGCCATCTCTTTTCTAATGATTTCCTTAGACTAGTTCCTAGAAACACAGTACTAGATTGTTACCTATATTCACTTTTTTGAGGTTCTTGATTTGTTGACACCCCATCCTAAGAACTCCCAGGCTGGCAAGATGGCTCAGCAGATAAAAGTGCTAAGCCTGAGAAAAGCTGAGTTTGATCCAGGAATGCACATAAAGGTTGAAGAAAGAGAAATGACTCCACAAAATGTATCTTCCAACCTCTACATGCACACTGGTACACACACACACACACACACACACACACACACACACACACACACACGCGCGCATGCACAATAAATATATTTTTTTTTTTTATTTATCTTTGTATGTGTATGAATGTACTGTCTGCATGCAGGTCTGTGCACCCGTGTCGTGCAATGCCGCGGAGGTCAGAAGAGGGTCTTGGATTCCCCTGGAACTGGAGTTTTCCTGGAATTGGAGTTTCAGACGGTTCTCGGCCGCCATGTGGGTGCTGGGGATCGAACCCGGGTCCTCTGCAAGAGCGTCGGTGCTCTTAACCGCTAGGCCATCTCTCCAGTCCCCCAATAAATAAATATTTAAAAATAATTTAAATTCCCACTAGTAGTGCCTGTTTTCTCACATTCATGACTATTAATTCTGGGGGATTTTGTTTTTTGTTGTTGTTGTTGTTTCTTTTTGAAATAGGGTCTCCCTGTAGTGCCAGCTGTCCTGGAACTCACTATGTAGACCAGGCTGGCCTTGAACTCCAAGAGATCTGCCTGCCTGTGCTGCTTTATTTTTGAGATAGGGTCTCCTTGTAGCCTCAGCTGGCTTGGAACTATGTTAACCAAGCTGGCCTCAATCTTACAAAGATCTGCCTGCCACCACCTCCCAAGTACTAAGATTAAAGGCATGCACCACCATACCTGGCTCTATGACTATTATTTTTTTAAACTACCTGGCTCTTTCAGCTGGGCGTAGTGGTACAAGCCTTTAATCCTAGTACTTGGGAGGCAGAGGCAGGTGGATCTCTGTGAGTTCAAGGCCAGCCTGGTCTACAGAGCGAGTTCCAGGCCAGCTGGGGCTACCTGGGCATAGTGGTACAAGCCTTTAATCCTAGCACTTGGGAGGCAGAGGCATGTGGATCTCTGTGAGTTCAAGGCCAGCCTGGTCTACAGAGCGAGTTCCAGGACAGCTGGAGCTACAGGGAGACCCTGTCTCAAAAAGACCAAAAAAAAAAATTAAAAAATAAAAATAAACTACCTGGGCTCTATGACTATTTTTTTTAAACTTTTTTAAACTATTATTTTTTTTAACTCTGACTATTTTTTTTAAAACATTCCCATTTTCATAGTTTTATTTTTCACATTTTGCAGGAGATGGGGAGTTATTGTCTTGTCTTGCTCTAGCCAAATGTTTTGAAGTGTGTTCACTGGCTGTGCTGGATAGCTTTAGTGTCAACTTCACACACCTGGGTTGAGGGAGCCTCAGTTGGGGAATTGGCTCCATTGGATTGGCCTGTGGCCACACCTGTGGAGTATTGTCTTGATGGTTGAGCAGTGTGGGAGGGCCCAGCCCACAATGAATAGTGCCACCCTGGGCAGGTGGTTGTGTATGGTATAAGAAGGCAGATTGGGGGGCTGGAGAGATGGCCTAGCGGTTAAGAGCACCGACTGCTCTTACAGAGGACCCGGGTTCGATCCCCAGCACCCACATGGCGGCCGAGAGCCGTCTGAAACTCCAATTCCAGGAGAACTCCAGCTCCAGGGGAATCCGAGACCCTCTTCTGATCTCCGCGGCATTGCACGACACGGTGCACAGACTTGCATGCAGGCAGTACATTAATACACATACAGAAATAAATAAAATTAATTAAAAAAAAAAAGATAGTTCTCACTAGCCTCCAACTCACGGAGTAGGTAGGCTGGCCAGCCAGTGAGCCCCAGGCTAGTGAGCCCCAGGGATCCTGTCTCACCCTCCCCATTTCTAGATGGCAAGTGCACACCACGTTTTCTTTCGTAGGTCTAGGGATCAAACTCAGGTCCTCAAGCTTGCCTGGAAAACACTTTACCAATGGATTTATTTTCCAAGCCCTTAAAGACAGCTTTTTAAAAGTTTTTTTATTTATTATTTTTTTTTATGTGTGTGAGTGTACTGTCTGCATGCAGATTTGTGCACCCGTGACGTGCAATGCCTTGGAGGTCAGAAGAGGGAGTTGGATTCCCCTGGAACTGGAGTTAAAGACGGTTCTTAGCCACCAGGTGTATGCTGGGAATTGAACCTGGTTCCTCTGCAAAAGCAGTCAGTGCTCTTAACCGCTGAGCCATCTCTCCAGCCCCAAGCAGTTTCTTAAATTAATCTTTCAGTTTCAGTGCAATCAGTTCTCGTTGGATTTTAAACCCCAAGAAAAATGCAGATTTGTAACCTAATACCTCATATCTGCAGGGTTCACAATATTTAAAGGCTACTGTTGTATGCAATATTGATAAAAGGTCCTTCACAGAGAAAGAAGAGGCCACCCTGCAGAGACACAATCCAGAGCGACCCAGTTACCTCATAGAAAGAGCTGGCTGCTGTGACTCAGCTCAAGCAAAGCAACCCTGGCTATTGAGTGGAATAAACTGGGCTACAGGGAAGGGACACCTGCCTCGCCCAGGGAGACAGCCACACCATTCAGTTCAAAACAACTCCCTGCCCAGAGGCTGTAGGCACCATGCTACTCACAGTTCATTCTGGGCCACCATTCTAAAGCCAGGTGACAGTAACTAGGGTGACCTGCATGAGTAGACTCAGCCTTTGCACATCCCTGTCCTGCTGCCGAGTTCAGGATGAAAAAACAGAGGCTTTGAGGGACCGGGTACCTTCATCACGGAGGTGTCAGTAGGCGGCTTGCTTCAAAGTAGCCTCAGCCACCACCAAGCTACATTTCTACACCAGCTGGGTCTTCCTGATGAGGCCTCTGGTCCCAAGAGCTCAAATATTTTCTGTGGCTCCCACAGAAAGGTAGCAGAGCGACCCCAGACAGAACGACTTGGACAATTCCAGTGGAGCAACACCAGTTTCTAATTACATGCTATAGACAACAAAAAGGACATTTCCAGCATCCAGCTACAATCTGAATGCCTTCCCTTCCCCTACCTCTTATTATTGGATGTTTGTGATTTTGAGACGATATAATCTGATGGAATTTAGATCCCCTCTTCTAGTTACACCTTCCCCTACTACCCACCCAATTTAATATACTTTAATATATATAAACAATAGACCCTATAGAGTCTGATTTGTGTTCCCAAATGTCCTAGAAGCCTAGTTAACCTACTCTTCCACCCTTGGAAGAGACTGGCTCTGTACCCTCCCAGCAGCCATTCATTAGTTGCTGGTAATTCTTCAGGTAGGATTGGGGTTTCTTGCCTACTTCCTGACATCTTAGACAGCTTTAATCTGCTGTTTCTCCACAGAAAATGCATTTTTCAGTCCTAGCCAACAAATNACCTCCAAGTGCTGGGATTTAAAGTCGTGCCACTATACACGCTCGGCGTACAAAGTTGACCATTAATACTGACACCTCCATAACAGCATCTACAATTAAAATCTGCGCCTTGTTTGTTATCTCTAATTCACTTCTTTTTTTTTTATCTAACATCTTTCAAACACCTCCATAAACCACCTTAACTCTTTGTAGCCCTTCCATCTTAAGCTGTTTGCCCGGAGTACACTGTTCACGGTATTTTTATTATTCTGTTTCATGTACATAAATTTTCTTCTTCCAATTAGATTCTTTCAACTTTTTGTTTTATTTTTATTTATTTTATTGTATTTTTTTTTTTTTTTGAGGCAAGCTCTTTCTGTAGCCCCAGATGGCCTGGAACTTGATATGTAAACCAGGCTGGCCTCAATCTCATGCAGATCCATAGGAATGCTGGGATTAAAGGCATGCACCCCTGCTGATTCTCAGCTTCTGAAAAGCAAGGCTGAGGTCTACACATGTTGTTACTCACAAGACAACTCTATAAAGACCTGTGGTTTAGTGGATTTTTTTTTTTTTTTTTGAGACTGGGTCTCCCTTTAGTCCCAGCTGACCTGGAGCTTGCTATGTAGACCAGGGTGGCCTTGAACACACAGAGATCCGCCTGCCTCTGCCTAGCCTTTTTTTTTTTTTTTACTATTTTTTTAATTCTATTTCTTTTTGTATGTGTATGAATGTACTGTCTGCATGTAGGTTTGTGCACCCGTGTTGTGCAATGCTTCGGAGGTCAGAAGAGGGTCTCAGATTCCCCTGGAACTGGAGTTCTCCTGGAATTGGAGTTATGGACGGTTCTCAGCTACCATGTGGGTGTTGGGGATCGAACCCAGGTCCTCTGTAAGAGCAGTTGGTGCTCTTAACTGCTAGGCTATCTCTCCAGCCCCAAGCCTGCTTTCTTATACAGTACAAAAACACCTGCCCGGGGTAGCACCACCCACAGTGGGATGGGCCCTCCCACATCACTCAGCAATCAAGAAAATACCCCATAGACATGGCCACAGTTGTGGGCTACCACGCCTGCCCTAAGATAGTTCTTAACCACCATGTGGGTGCTAGGTATCAAACCCTGGTCCTCTGCAAGAGCAGTTAGTGCTGTTAACCGCTGAGCCACCTCTCCAGCCCAGGTTTAGTGGATCTTAATCCTGATCTCCTACCTCTGCTACCTCTGATCCCTACCTTCCCAGGCCTGGAGCTCTGTTTGGTTTGTTTGTTTTGGTTTGTTTTGGTTTGGTTGGTCTTTTTGAGTCAGGATCTCCCTGTAGCCCCAGATGTCCTGGAACTCACTATGTAGACCAGGCTGGCCTTCTCTCAGAGATGCACCTGCCTCTGCCTCTATCTCCCAGAGCTGGGATTAAAGGCATGAACTACCACGCCCAGTAGTAGAGCATTTAAATTTCCTTCAACAAATGATTTTCCTCTTGCTTCCGTCTAGGCAATACCCTAGAAAGTTTGTCTATGCTGAGTACCTAAAAAAAAATCTTGTTTACCTGTCTCTAAAGTTTCTGCAATTTCCTAATCTGTTATAGACACTAGAAAATCTAAACTAAACCAGGCGTGGCACTGTGCCCTTAATTCCAGCACTGGAGGAGGCAGAGGTGGAGGAGCATGTGGAGGCAGGAAGCAGGAGGCATCAGGAGGAATAGGAGGAATAGGAGGAGGAATGGAGGAGGAGGAATGGAGGAGGAGGAGGAATGGAGGAGGAGGAGGAATGGAGGAGGAGGAGGAATGGAGGAGGAGGAGGAGGAGGAGGCCGCCTCTGTGAGTTCAAGGCCAGCCTGGTCTACACAGTGAGTTCCAGGACAGCTGGGGCTACAGGGGGACCCTGTCTGGAAAAAAATCTAAATTTGGGGGCTGGAGTGATGGCTCAGTAGTTAAGAGCACTGACTGCTCTTGCAGAGGACCCAGGTTCGATTCCCACTTCTGACCTCGGAGGGCATTGCACAACATAGGTGCACCTACATGCATGCAGGTAATACACTCATACACATAAGAAATAAAAACAAAAAATTTAATCTTGTAAAAAGATAAGATAGAGCAAAATAAATAGAAAGGTCAGGTATAGTAGCAAAGAGAAAAAGTCAGGTGAGGCAGGAGCATGGGCAGTGCAAGGTCATCTTCAACTACGCTACAGGTTGGGGTCAGTGAGGGATACATGAGACTGGGTCTCAAACAAAAGTATTTCACCATGCACATGACCTTGGGTTCAACCCCCAGCACTTTAAGAACAGATGGAAAACTACTCATTGAGAGTTCTAAAAGAATTTCACTTTAAGCTGGGCATGGAGGCTCAAGCCTTTAATACTCTGGAGGTGGAAGAAGGAAGACCATCTTGAGTTCTGGGTCAGCCTGTGCTACAGTGAGACCCTGCTCCCCACCTCCCCATTTACAGCAAGTTTAAGTTGGACACCAGATATGCAATATATAGCATACTACAGACAGACACAGAAGAAACCAATGTCTATTCCCGTACAGTTTCAAATGGCACAGGGTGTCCCATGAGTGGGGTGGAGAAGGGAATCCAGCTCTACTGTTGACCCTTTCATGTGCAGTGTGCCAGGACAGAAGCCTGCTGTGAATGCCAGTGCACCTGCATAAGAACGTGGAATTCCTAAGCACAGAGACCCTGAAGAGCCTTGGCCTTGCTGGGTAGCAAGTTATGCTGGGCTGCTATTTCCAAGGCCTTACCTGGCAACTGTTTATAATAAGCAGTTATTTCCCATAAATATGGAAATCACCCAGAGAATCAGAGTTCAGTTTTGTGACTTTACCCCCAAAACAGTTCCTCAGTGCATGTGACCAAAAGGAATCAAAAGGAAGAAGGTGGAAGAGAGCAAATCGCAGGAAGGACATTTGTTCACAAAAAAGGGAATGGAAACCATAAAAACACTGCATGCAGTTGCCTTGGTTTTAGGACACGCCCACCTTGGCTGTCATCCAAGCATGGCTCCTGGCTCATAGAACCACAGCCTTGGTTTAGTTTGGCTTCAGAGCAGTAAAGGTGGAGGATAGTCCTTTCCATTAGTCTTCTTTTTATCTTGCTGAGGATAAAACTCAGGGCTTTACATATGCAAGCAAGCACGCTACTACTGAGCTGCACCCAGCCCTGGACTGGGTGCTTCAGGCCTGATACCACAATCTTCCTCTGCCTTTTTCTCCCCATGGAAAATGACAGAAACTACAAGTTCCCTTCCCTTAGGCAAGTTGTTGAAACAAAAACTATGCTTTAGGCATCCCCTATCCTTTTGTCTTGGGACTGGCCATAAAGACATTTGATTTAACTTGCATGGCAGATCACATAGAAATGGTAGATGGCATTTCAGCAGAGGTCCTCTCCAGAGCTGGGAGGGAAAGCTGCAGAGGCCAAGAAGAATCTGGACAAACAGGCCCTGCAGGTTTCTCTAAGAAGGCTCCTAGCATCAGACCACACCCACTTGGCCCAGTCACTCTATCAGAGGGTCGTCCAGTTTCAATGTTTTTATAATGAAGCTTCCAAAAAAACAAACCAAGAGGCAAGGTTCAGGGAACTTCTACACAGCTGACCATGCAGAATGGTGAACAAGAACCCATCTGTGAGCTGGGGGGGTGGGGGGGGATTCCAGGTCAATGGAGATGGAAGCCCTAGGTCAAACATCTTTTCAAACCTCATCCCATGGACCTCTTCATTTGGCTGTTTGTTCCTTTGTTATGTTTTCATATATTCATATTCTCTCTCCCTCCCTCCCTCCCTCCCTCCCTCCCTCTCTTTCTTTCAAGAGGTAGGGGGTCTTACCTGGCTATATAGCCTGATAGCTGATCTCAAATTTACTATGTCCAACTGCCTCTACCTACCAGGTGCAGTTGGTATAGGTATATACATTTATCTAATTGTTTTTAATTTTTATTTATTTTTGTATGTGTATGAATGTACTGTCTGCATGTAGGTTTGTGCACCCGTCTCATGCAATGCTGCAGAGGTCAGAAGAGGGTGTCGGATTCCCCTGGAACTGGAGTTAAAGACGTTCTCGGCTGCCATGTGGGTGCTGGGGATAGAACCCGGATCCTCTGAAAGAGCAGTCGGTGCTCTTAACCACTAGGTCATCTCTCCAGCCCTGGTATAGGTATATACCTAAGATCACAGGCATGTGCCAACAAAACCAGTAGCATTTATTTGTATCCTATAAAATATCCTAAATATATATATAATAAAAAAAAGAAAAAATAAATAAAATAAAATATCCTATAAAATATCTTTTAAGCTAGTTAACATAAACGTTTCCCTGAGTTCTGTGAGCTGAATAGCAAATTAAAGCCAAGGAGGTTGCAGAAGGAACCCCAAATGATAGCTAGTTGGTCAGAAGTTCTAGAGGCCTGGAAATTTCTATTGCTGTCTGAACTGGGAGCCACAGCTGGAGTCTGCTGCAGAACTGACTGCTCACACATTTCGGGATTTGTGTTGTGAATATATAGTAGGAATAACTGAGTTTGTTTTCCTTCAGTATCATCAGATTGTTAAACTTAATATAAATACTTCAAAAAAGCTGAAAACAGAAATAGTACTATATACTCACCAAAGTTCCAGGTTGATACACTAATGATCTGAATTTGACACCATTCAACCTGTAGCTTCCACACTACTTTACACTACAGTTTTTCCAAACAGTAGTAAGCTAAAAACTATATAATTGTACGGTATTTAAAAAATTAACAAAGTACTATCATATCTATGTTTTGATTGATGGTATATAATCTGTTCAAGCACATTATTAGAAAACATATTCGTGCCGGGCATGGTGGCACATGCCTTTGACCCTAGCACTTGGGAGACAGAGTTGAAGGCCAGCCTGGTCTACAGAGTAAGTTCCAGGACAGCTGGGGCTACATGGAGACCCTGTCTCCAAAAGACCAAAAAAAAAAAAAAAAAAAAAACTTATTCACACAGTGCCATAGTAAGTCAAATACCAGGTTGAGGGGTTAAGTTACTTTTTGGTGTTGTAGGATAGTTTAAGAATCATACTCCCTCAAAAAAAAAAAAAAAAAGCTGGGCGTGGTGGCACACACCTTTAATTCCAGTGGGAGGCTGAGGCAGGCGATATCTGGTGAGGTCAAGGACTAGCCGGGTCTACAGAGTGAGTTCCAGGCCAGCTGGGGCTACAGGGAGACCCTGTCTCAAAAAAAAAAAAAGAATCATATTCCCAGGGGCTGGAGAAATGGCTCAGAGGTGGTGGCTAAGAACCATTTTTAACTCCAGTTCCAGGGGAATCTGACGCCCTCTTCTGACCTCCAAGGCATAGCATGACACACAACACAGGTGCACTAACCTACATGCAGACAGTGCACTCATACACATAAAAAAGTAAAAAAAAAAGGATCTGAGATCTCCTGAGACCAGCTGAAGCACAGGTAGGTACTGGGATGGGACGCTGGCTAAAGAGCAACCCCCACCCCCAACTGGGATTACAAAGGCATCTGAAGGAGGCAAGCAAAGCAAGCTTCAACACGTTGAAGAGGCATTTAGACTCACATTTGGAATACAGTGGCAAGGAGAAAGGGCCCAATGCCAGGAACACAAAGAGAAGAAAACACTGGAAAGGGCGCGATAATCCTGCCCAAGTTTACCAAACCTATGGAAGATTCCTCACAGTGGGATCGCTCTGGGGATGCCCCAGGACAACAGATCACGACACAATTGGGAACATATTTTTTTTTTTTGGGGTGGGGGGGGGGAACATATTTAAAGAACTTACAAGATTATAAAGAAAGACAATCAAAGAACTAAGAAAAAAAGAATGGGGCTGGAGAGATGGATGGCTAGCGGTTAAGATTGTGACCTACACTTACAGAGGACCCGGGTTCGATCCCCAGCACCACACATGGCGGCCGAAGGAACCGTCTGAAACTCCCAATTCACAGGAGATAGGAGCCTATTCATCACGGGTGAACCACACTCCTCTGGATTGAGTACACCGTATCTCCGAGCATTGACAGACAACGGTTTGCATCGGACCATGCACATCCGTTGCTTTCTAATCATCTGCATGAGAGCACAGCAAAATAATGCCGGTTCTTCACAAGCCTTGGTTATTATCCTCCCCCTTTTTTCCCCCCTTCCCCCCCCTCCTCTCTTCTTTCGTGCTTCGCCCTTCTTCCCCCGCCGCTTGACCACTGCGCAATCAGGTGGATATGTGATTATGATGAACCTACACAGATCGGGGGTATGCCACAGCCTTTATTCTGCATTGGGGCAGGACGGGATCTCAGCTTGGGCCAGCCTGATTCTACAGAGTGGTTCCAGGACAAGCCCAGAGCTACAGGGGAGCACACTTGTCCAAAAAAAGACCAAAAAAAAAAAAAAAAAAAAAAAAAAAAAAAAAAAAACACGAAACAAAAGAGAAATGAAAGAACGCAAGGGGGGAAGGACCCTCTAGACGAGAATGACAACTGCCGAAAGGAAGTGAAGAAAAAAAGCACTAAGAAGAAAAGATCCGATGCTGAAAAAGATAGGAAAAAACCAAGCAGCGAACCAAAAGTAGCTACAGGAAGAGATTCGAGAAGCTCCACAAACAGAAGTAAGAAATACTTAAGAAAGAAATCACGAAAAGGAAATCAAAAATTCACAATCAAGAGGAAAGGAATGAAAAAAAAGCTAAAAAAAAAAAAAGAAGCAAATGAAGAACAGAAAGCAAGATTACCAGACCTGAAAGATTATTAAAAACAACTAAAAAAACTCAAGTAAAAAGATTATGTAAAAAATTTTTTATTTTAAAAAATGACACAAAAGTTGGAACAACCAGGATTTTGAGTGACCACTAGGAAAAGATGAAAAACCTTCCGCATCATAGGATATAGGGAGAAAGATAAGAATCCCACAACAGAGAATTGGTTTAACTGATTAGATCTTCAACCAGATAAATTAAAATGAAAATTCCCCCAAACAATAAAAAAAAAAGCAAAACAAAGACAAATACATGAAGCACATTAGGAACTCCAAACCCAGAACAAAAATCAGAAAAGAAATTTCCATGCCACAATCATAAGTTTAAAATGTTAGACACCCAAACACAAAGACAAAATCCTTAAAGCCACAAAAGAGAAAAACAAACAATGACTCTATAAAGGGGAAAACCTATCAGAACTTTACAACGTGATCTCATCCAAAACGCAAACTATGAAAGCAAGAGAACCTGGAAGCAAAGCATTCCAGTGTTTTAAAGGACAATAGATGCACAACCCAGGTTACTTAAACCCGCAAAAAAGCAACAAAACAAAAAATGTCAATAGTTGAGGAGACGAGAAAAACCTTCCAGACATAAAACAAGTTGAAAGAATTACATTGTCAGAAACACAAACCCTCCTGAGAGAGGGAATTACTTGACAGCCAATTCAAAGGACACGAAGAAAGTAGCCCTAGAAAGAGAAATCAATAAGCATTAACTGCAAGACAAAAGTGTTTAGAAACCTAAATCAAAACCGAATTGGATGGGTATAATAAGGGCAAAAGGAAGAATACAAACATCGTATTAACATTAAATATTATGGATCAAATTCCCCAATCCAAAAAGGACAAACGTGGGGGGACTGGGAGACTGGAATTGGAAAAAGAATCCATTATATGTTGTCTACAAGAAACTACTATTCTTCAAGGACAGGCACCAACCTGTAAAGTGAAAGGATGGAAAAAAAATATTCCAAAGAACAAATGGGTACCAAAAAGAAAAGGGCACAGGGTGGTTGCTAATTTTGGATATAGGGACAAAATAAGACTTCAAAAGTAAAAAGAAATCAGAAGAGGCAAAAAAAAAAAAGAAAGGCCATTATTACCATTTTTTTATCAAGGACAATCCACCAAGGAAGGATTTCACAAATTATAAATGAATATATATGCCCCAAACTCTGGTGCACCAAACTTTATAAAGACAATTCTCCAGGACCACAAGTCACACACTAACCCCAGTACACTCATAGTAGGAGATTTCAATACCCCACTGAGTCCTTTGGATAGGTCAACAGGACAAAGAATAAACAGACATCTGAACTGAACTATATGATACACCAAATGGACCTCATAGACCTTTACCGAATATTCCACCCTAATACCAGAGAATGCACTTTCTACTCAGCACCCCATGGAACAGTCTCCAAAATCGGCCACATACTGGGACACAAAAGAAACCTCCACAAATACAAAAGATTGAAATAATTTCATGCATTCTATCACACCACAGTGCAATAAAGCTCAACATCAACACCAGGATAAGCCCTACTGCCTACAAGAACACATGGAGACTGTCAGGATGTGAGTTCCAGAGGCATTGAAATGCAGAGACACCTAAGACTGGTGGTGCCCAGGATCCTGCTCTACCAGGCCAGCCTTTGGCTATGCTAAAATGGGCCATCACCAATTATTCAGGAATCTTCCGCCTTTTTGGAAGCCAGACTCCAGACTCCTGCAGACCGCGCTATCCACCCCCACTCCCACCTTCTCCATTAAATTCCCAAGCAAGACACCATTCTGGGCTTGGCTCTTTCTTTCCCCTGAGCCTAGCCCCGGCTACCCTGAATTAAACTTTGCTCCGAAGAGCTTAGACCTCGTGGCCTTTCATTTCAGGGGGAGCGCACCATAACCTTACATTCTGGTGCCGGTGACTCGGATCGCCGTTTTCCCCGCCCGCCCCCGCCCCTTGGGGCGGCTTCGGGGTAGCCAGTAAGCCGGATACCGAGCGCAGGCTACAACAGCATCCACCGGAATTCGGCCAAAGGTACCTTCTCTCTTCTTATCCTACCCTACTCTATTCCCGTGTGACTGTGCGTGAGAGTTAAGAGTGCGTGTTATGGTTCCACAGCTCTTGGGCTACAGAATCTGATCGGGCCCTAATCCGCAGTTCCGCCGAAGTCATTTCACCTCATTGGGCACTCATCACACTCGTGATGACCGAGCACGGGGTTTATACGTGTGGCCCTCATGGTAAGACTTCCTAAGTTGCCTCGAGGGCGGCCGGCCGGGCACCTGAGTGAGGGGAGATTCTTATCTCCCACCCCTACCTTCTGTGTAACCCTGTGTATGTTCTGCCCCCTCTAGCTGCCCCCTCCCTCTGCCTCAAAACTTCCTGTTCTAACTACTGTTCCACCTGCCTTCTCTCCGATCCTCTTTTCCCTCTTTTTAGTCTCCCATTCTGTTCTGTTTTGGATCCCTGAGTGCCGGCTAAGTCAGGGATCCCCTCCGATTTTCCCTGTCCAGTTTGCTGTCTATTACCAGGACGCTGGGGACAGACTTTGGACCCGAATTTTGGCCTCCTCTGTGATTTTCGGGACGCCGACTTCACAGACGTGCAGTACCCAATTTCAGAGACTCCCACACTGGTCACACGGACCAGGGGTCTCTGAGAGCCCACTTAGAACTAGGGCGGACGCGCCTTAGTGCTCCGGTGGGTGATGAGACTAAAAATCTATTTTCCTTCCTCTTTTCTCTCTCTCTCTCTGTCTCTCTCTCCCTCTCTTCTCCCCTCTTCCTCATCCTCTGACTCCTAATATGGGAGCTTCACACTCTAAAAGAGAGGCCCTGGGCCTCACACCCTTGGAGTGTCTCCTACACTCTTTAAGGAAACTAAACCTCTCCAAGGACATCAACCCTAAGGTCCTTGAGAAACTCTGCTCCACTATCTGGCCAAGATACCAATTAGCTAACAATACTGTCTGGCCTGAGACAGGTACCTTAGATGTCCAAATTCTCACAGCATTGAGAGACTTCTGCCAGCGCTCCGGTAAATGGTCAGAATGTTTGTATGTACAGGCATTCTTTGCCCTTCGCTCCCGTCCCTCTCTCTATTCCTCTTGCCACCCTCATCAGGTTCTCCTTGACAAATCAGCGACACCCAAGTCTGGGTTACAGACAACTAAGGAGGCCTCCCGTCCCTCTCCCTATAGACTAGACCAGAACTCCACCTCTGCTTTTGACCTTGACGTGGCCAACCTGGGCTCCACTGAACCCTACCCCTCCTCCCACGGCTCCAGCTATGGCTACCTCAGCTCTCTCTCCTTTGCCTACCCCTCCTCCCACAGCTCCAGCAACCGCTTACCCTTTGCCTACCCTTCCCACTACTCGTTCTCCTCTGCCAGCCACAGTCTCCTCTGCTCCAGACCCCTCACCCATCTCCCACCACACCCGTTTCCGTACTGATCCAGGCGGACTTTTCCCCATCCGACAAATAGCAGGGGTGCGAGGCTTAGTGAGGGTCCAGGTCCCTTTTTCCTTGGCTGACTTATCGCAGATTGAAAAGCTCTTGGGCTCCTTTTCCACAGACCCTGCCAGGTACATTAAGGAATTTCGTATGCTCACCCAGAGCTATGATCTTTACTGGCATGATCTGTTTGTGATTCTCTCTAACTCCCTTACTCCTGATGAAAAGGAGCGAGTCTGGACAGCTGCCCAGGCTCATGGAGATAAGATTCATAGTGAAAACCGTGCGCTGCCTGTGGGGAAAATAGCTGTACCTAAACAAGACCCATGGTGGAATTATCAAATTCCAACAGCAGAGGAACCCAACCCTGATATCCAAGCCAGGGATCACATGATCACCTGCCTCTTGGAAGCCCTTCAGAGGGCCTCTCATAAATCAGTTAACTATGATAAGCTTCGGGAAGTCATCCAAGATAAGCATGAGAACCCCTCCCAATTTTTAGCCAGGCTCACCCAGGCTCTGATAAGATACACTAGATATGACCCAGAGTCTCGGGAAGGTATCCTTATGATTAATCACCATTTCATTCTTCAATCTGCTCCTGATATAGGGAAAAAACTTAGGCGTTTAGAACAGGGACCAGCCACCCCCCAAGGAGAGCTGCTTGAAACGGCATTTAAAGTCTATAATGGTAGGGAGGAATTGGAGAGAGCTGAATCTCGGGCCCAGCACAGCCAAACCCGGCACCTCATTGCTGCTGCCCTCCGGGCTCCTCCTAAGAGACCTGCCACCAACACATGCCAATGGAGAAATGAAGCTGACTCCATGCCGCCAGGACCCTGTTTCAAGTGTGGACAAACGGGACACTGGTCCTGTGTCTGCCCCACACCTCGTCAACCAAGGGGACCGTGCCCTGCGTGTGGGGAAAGGGGCCACTGGAGAAGTGATTGTCCTACTGTGCCGATGCACGGGAGAGCCATCCCTTCTGAGGCCCCGCCTCCACACCGGCCCGACGCTGTTCGTGACATCCTGGGACTGGCGGCTGAAGACCGATGCGGCCTTGCACCTCCATCCCGGAATGCCTCATTTGCTATCACCATGGAGGAGCACAGGGTCAGTGCCCACGTGGCGGGTAAGGCTTTTATTTTCATAATAGATACGGGCGCTACATGGTCAGTTCTCCCCTCCTACTCAGGCAAAACTTTCCCCTCGCAGCTCTCCGTGGTGGGTGTTGATGGAAAGACCCACAGTCCTAAGAGTACAGGCCCTGTTCCCTGTGTTTTCTGGGATATTCCCCTCACCCACTCGTTCTTAGTCATGCCCTCTTGTCCCTCCCCTCTTCTGGGAAGAGATTTAAAGCTATCTTTTACACTATCCCTCCCTTCCCCCTCTCCAATCTTCCTTCTCACTTCAGTTCCTCCCTGTTACTCTCCACCCTGCTCCTGGACGCTCCCGGCCTCCGAAGTTAATCCCAGGGTGTGGGACACTTCTACCCTGGGGGTAGCCTCCCACCATGCCCCAGTTCGTATTGCTCTCAAAGATCCATGTTTTTCCTTGCAGGGCTCGGTACCCTATAGCTCTCAAACACAGACAGGGTCTCAAACCCATTATTCAGAGATTGCTCACAGCAGGCCTCCTCAAACCTACCCACTCCCCCATAACACTCCAATTCTCCCTGTTCTTAAGGCAGATGGGTCCTACCGCCTAGTGCAAGACCTCCGTCTTATTAATGCAGCTGTGGTTCCTATTCATCCCGTAGTTCCCAACCCTTATACGCTCCTGTCTCATATTTCCTCCTCCACAACTCACTTTACTGTATTAGACCTTAAAGATGCCTTTTTTTTCCATCCCCCTGCATCCTGACTAACACAACCTTTTTGCCTTCACCTGGGAGGATCCCGACACTGGGACAAGTTCTCAGCTGACCTGGACAGTTCTCCCTCAGGGGTTCAGGGACAGCCCTCATTTATTTGGTCAGGCTCTAGACCAGGATCTTACTGCCTTAGACTTAAGACCATCCACAGTGCTACAGTATGTGGATGACATACTCCTTTGCTCCCCCTCTCTTGCCCTCTCAAAAACTCACACTTCTCTCATTCTCAGCTTCCTTGGTGAGAAGGGATACCGGGTCTCTCCCTCCAAGACCCAACTCTCCCTTCCCCAGGTTAAGTACCTTGGATTCCTGCTCACCCCCACTTCCCGCACCCTAACTATTGATCACAAAAGTCACCTCGAATCTTTACAGCCCCCCACTACTAAGGAAGCAATCCTTTCCTTCCTGGGCATAGCAGGATATCTAAGAACTTGGATTCCTAATTTTGCTCTCCTGGCAAAGCCCCTGTACGAGGCTTCGAAGGTAGATATCTCTGAACCTGTGGATCCCTTAGGCCCTGTTAAGGCTGCCTTCTTCTCTATCAGGAATGCCCTTCTCCAAGCCCCTGCTCTCGCCCTTCCAGACCTCACTGCCCCCTTTCTCCTCTATGCCTGTGAGAACAAGGGATTGGCTCTAGGAGTCTTAGGCCAGATGAAGGGACCTACGTTAGCTCCTGTGGCTTACTTATCTAAGCAACTGTACTCCACCGTCCGTGGTGGCAGCCTTGCCTCCAAGCACTGGCTGCCGCAGCCCTTTTAGCTCAAGAAGGACTTCAGCTGACTCTAGGGCAACCCATCACTGTTCTCTCTCCTCACCTCCTTCAGGATCTGCTCACACACTCTTCTCTGGCTATTCTGCCACCATCCAAACTCCAACTGTTCCATGCTACTTTTCTCGAGAACCCATCTCTCAGCCTTGACTCATGCTCACCCCTTAATCCTGCCACTCTCCTGCCCTTGCCCGGACCCCTTACTCATTCCTGTCCAGAAGTACTTCAAGAACTTACTTACCAGAAGCCCCGAATCTCCCTTAGTCCCTTGCCTGATTCTAAGTTTACTTGGTTTGTGGACGGGAGCTCCACTTTGACCCCCACAGGGTCCCGTAGAGCGGGCTATGCCATTGTCTCTCCGCCAGACATTGTTGAGAGTGGACCTCTCCCCCCTGGAACCACCTCTCAGAAGGCGGAACTGGTGGCTCTTACTAGAGCACTGACTCTTGCTCAGAGACACAAGGTGACTATATATACTGATTCCAAATATGCGTATCACATCCTCCACCACCATGCAGCCATTTGGAAGGAGAGGGGACTCTTAACCACAAGGGGTACCCCGATCACCAATGGCCCCCTCATTCTCAAGCTTTTAGAAGCTTCTTATCTCCCTTCTAAGGCAGCTGTTGTTCACTGCAGGGGCCACCAGCATACAGGTGATCCCATAGCATAGGGCAATGCTTTAGTAGACTGTGTGGCCAAAGAAGCGAGCCAAACCCCTTTTAAGGCCTCTAATATCTCTTTCCTGACCTCGGCTGCCTTCTCCCCCTCTTACCCCCCTAAACAGTATTCCCACCTCTCTGCTCTAGGTGCCACGCCGGGACTAGACAGCTGGCTAACCCTTAAGGACAAATACTGTCTCCTTGAGGACCAAGCCCTCCATATTTTTACCAGATTGCACCAGATCTTCCACATTGGGCCACGTGCACTTTATAAGTTTCTGGACCCCCTTCTCTATCACCCCAAACTTTTCCGAATCATCACTGACGTTTCTTGCTCTTGCTCTGTCTGTGCCTCTGTCTCTCCACAAGGGGGTGGGCGACCCCCTCCCTCCTTCAAGCCTCATCAGCACCGAGGCGGCCTCCCAGGGGCTGACTGGCAGATTGACTTTACACACATGCCCCCTTGTAAGGGTGTCAGGTATCTTTTAGTTCTAGTTGACACCTTTTCTGGCTGGATAGAAGCTTTCCCTACTAAGAAGGAAACATCAGATGTTGCTACTCATCTAATCCAACATATTCTCCCATGTTTTGGCCTTCCTCTCAGCCTCCAATCAGATAATGGTCCAGCTTTTGTCTCAAAAGTGACCCAGTCAGTCTCTCAGGCACTGGGCATCACTTGGAAGTTCATGTTCCTTACCACCCCCAATCATCAGGAAAGGTGGAGAGGGCCAACTCACTCCTTAAGGACCAACTGACCAAGCTGTCTCTGGACCTCCCTCCTTCCCTTGGCCTTAACAAGGCTCAGAGCCATTCCCCGAGCACCTTCCTTTCTCAGTCCTTTTGAACTCATGTATGGCCGGCCCTACTTACTAAGTAATTTTCCACTACAGGATCCATCCCTCCTTCATGATTACCTGCCTGCCTTCTCTCTCCTAAGACAGCTCCTTAGGGAACACGCAGACCAAATCATCCCACAGGCTTCTAAGGATCCAGTACCCCGCATTTTACAACCCGGAGACTACGCCTTCCTCCGCTCTACTACCAAGAACACAACTGCTGAGGCAGCTCTACAGCCCTGCTGGCTTGGACCTTACTTGGTGATCCTGTCTACTCCTACTGCAGCAAAACTCCTCGGAGTCCAGGGCTGGATACATCTCTCTAAACTAAAGCCAGCAAAGAGTCACAGCAAGTATTTGGCTACCCCAACTGCCCATCTAAAACTTAAGATCCAAAGGATCCCATCCCTGCCCCCTATACAGGAATAGTCATATCATTATGTGGCAGCTAATTTTCTTTGCCTGTCTCCTGTCTGTAGCTGTCCCTCTGACCGTGGCTAGTACCAGCCAGGAGTCCTGTACTGCCCCTCCATGTGCCTACAGGTTTGAAGTCTGGACACTTGATGATAGAAACCAGGAAACCAGGCTTCTTAATTATTCAGAATGTCAGTTTTCCTCCTGTTCTTCTGTTTCACTCTCCTTTGACATCCTGGACCCATGCACCTACCAATGCCCAGGAGCCAACTCAGGATATGAGAACTACTGCAAATTTCTCTGCTTTATTGGAGAACAGGACCCAGGGCTGATGTAGAGATCCTGCGGGGGTGGGAAAGGGTGTCCTCACTGGTCCTGAACAAGTATCACTGATCAGGACTTTTCATGGGGCATGAGCCCAAACGGCTTTTCTTCAAAGGGGTAAACCCCGGATAGAAAAAATAAAACTTTTTTCAAATGCAAACACCCCTCTTTCTGGCCCAGGGATCGTGTAGAGCTCAGGCCTTTTATGAAACTCATTACTTCTATTCAGCCAGGGGCAGATAAAGATTAAAAAAGACCACCAAAATTCTCATGCCCTACAAGGCTTTAAAATGCTCCTAAACAACACTAGCATCAGTCATTCAAAGTCTACAGCGCCTAAATTCTTCACTTAGATTACTGTGGGATGAAGTACTGTTCCATATCTACCTCACTCTTAGGAATTACTCCACCATTAATGCCTCTGAATGTTTTCTCTGTGCGCCACTGCAAAGGTCAATTTTCCTTCCTCTCCAGTGTACAATGTTTCTAAACAAACCACTTCAAATGTTCTCTAAACTCCTTCTCCTAAACACTCCTTACCACCACCTGCCCCCCTATCTTAAACTAACTGAGTGCTGGACAGACTCAGATTTCAAACTGCCCAGGTCCTCATATAGGAATGTGACTGTCAGAGGCCAAAGCATCTCTGGGCCCAGGACTGGCATTTCTATGCTCCTCTAGAGTATACACCTGCATTTCTACTGAACACCTCTGGCCCATAGCCTCATACAAACAAAAAATACGAAACAGCTAACAAACCCAAAACAACACATGGTGCCTAGTCTTACTCTCTACACTTTCAGGGGAGATCCAGGCACACCTAGAGGCTCAAGAAACTTGGGTAAATTCCTTAACTCGATCACCATCCAGGACCAAGAGGGCAGCCACGTTGGCAGTTTTAGTGGTATCAGCTGGTCTCTGCTGTCGCAGCCACTAGGTTAGCTGCAGGCAGCTTGGGACACACACTTGTCACAGCTCAGCGTTTTTCCCAGGAACTCAAGCAACTGAACACAGAACTCGTAACCACGGTGCAGGCCACTGCTCAATCCATTCAAACTTACAAAGAGCAGCTCTCCTCCTTAGCGGAAGTCACCCTTCAGAACAGGCGGGCTTTGGATTTACTTACAGCTGAGAAAGGGGAACTTGCCTTTTCCTAGGAGAAGAATGTTGCTATTTTGTCAAGAAGTCTGGAAAGGTGGAACAAAATGTCCACGTTTGCCAGAAAGTAGTGCATGACCTGTCTCAGAGGACCCTTAATGGAGAGTGGTCCCCTCCAGTTGGGGTCCCTGGGCAGTGCAATCCTTTCCTGGACTAATGCCTTTATAGGCCCATCTGATAGTGCTAATAATTCTGTGTACGGTGGCCCCATGACTTTTACGATATTTCCAAAACCAAATCCAACACCTCACTCATACAAGATTTAACAACATGTTCTTCTTCTGTGCAGACGCCGGAGATCGAAACAGCCGCCTACCAACAACTGGCCGCTGCTGACCCAGATTGGGCAATGGACACCCAAGGCGGTCAAGCTGAAATATCACGCTCTGATCTTCCAGACTAGAATTCATAGCCCCTTGCCTGTCCATGTTCAGCTCTGAAACAGATTACAGAAGACAGATCTCTGCCCTTGTTCCATAAAAAAACAAAAGGCTGGATGTCAGGATGTGAGTTCTAGAGGCATTGAAATGCAGAGAGACACCTAAGACAGACCAAGAACCTGCTCTACCAGCCAGCCTTGGTCTATGCTAAATGGGCCCATCACCGATTTCTCAGAAATCTTCCGCCTTTTTGGAAGTCAGACTCCAGACTCCTGCAGGTGCGCTACCCACCCCCACTCCCACTGAATCCCACTCCCACCTTCTCCTTAAATCCCCAAGCCAGCACGCCATTCTGGGTCTTGGCTCTACTCTCCCTGAGCTATCCCCGGTACCCTGAATTAACTTTGCCCCAAAGACTTAGACCTCGTGGCTTTCATCTGGGGAGCGAGCCATAACCTTACAGAGGGACTACAACCACACTCTTGAATAATGTTAATTTTTTTTCTTAGGGTCAAGGAAGAGATAAAGAAATAACAAGCATTCCTGGAAACCTGAATGACAATGAATGATAACAACACAACAAACCTATGGGTATAACCTTTAACAACAGTCCTAACAGGTAAGTTTATAGCCTGGTCCTACATTAGAAAAAAGAAAGAGCACAGTAGAATGATCTAACACTCCAGCTAAAAGCACGTGAGAGACAACCCCACAGCCGATGAACCCTAAATCGCAACAGAACAGACAGGAATAAACAAAACAGACCAGAAATCATGAAATGAAACAAAGAAAAACATACAAAAAAAAAAAAAAAATCAATGAATCCAAAAGTTGGTTCTTTGAAAGAATAAAACAAATAGACCGCCCTCTAGCCCAGTTAACCAAAAGAAAGAAAGAACAACTCCAATCAATACAATCCATGAAGAAAAGCAAAATACCACAACAGACAAGGAAAAGACCCAAAATCCTACGGGAATCTTCAAAAACCTATACTCTACCAAGTTTGAAACCTAGAAGAAATGGATGATATCTGAAATCCTGGGAATCACCAAAACTCAACCAAGAAGAGATCTACAAGCTTAAACAGACCCATAATAACATGAAGAATTGAAGATGTAATAAGAAACCTCCCAACTAAAAAAAGGCCAGGCCCAGATGATTTCACTGCAGAATTCTATAAAACATTTCAAAAAGACCTACAACCCTTATGTACTGAAACGTTTAGAAATACAATCAGAGGAAATTCTCCCAAAATTCCTTCTATGAAGTAGCATCACTCTATTTACCAAAACCAGGCAAAGATCCAACTAAAAAGGAGAATTAATAGACCCATGTCCCTAATGAACCACAGATGCCAAAATTCTAAACAGATTACTGGCAATCCATACAGACCCACATCAAGAGATCATCACATCATGACCAAGTTGGATTAATACTAGAGATGCAGGGTGGTTCAAACATATGAAAATCAATAAATATCATCAACATAAATGGATGAAAGACAAAAAACCACAACCACCATCTCGATGTTGAAAACGCCTTTAGACAAAATTCCAGCATCCCTTCATGCTTAAAGATCCTAGAAAGGAAGTGGATGGAGGGATCATTCCTCAATTAGTCAAAGTCATATACAGGAAACCCACGCAATATCATCCTAAATGGGGAAACGACAGAAAACATTCCCTTAAAGGTAGGAATAGGCAAGGCTGCCCCCTGTCACCACTCCTTTCAATATAGTGCTTGAAACACCTTGCTAGAGCCAATAAGGAAAGAAAAGGAAATTAAAGGAGTACTATTGGGAAAAGAGGAAGTCAAGCTATCCCTATTTGCGATGATATGATATGGTTTACTTAAGGGATGCTAAAACTCCACCAGAAAAACTCCTAGAATCAATTAACAGCTTCAGCAAACTGGCAGGATACAAAATTAAACTAAAAAAAAAAAATCAATGGCTAGCCGGGCTTGTGGCACACGCCTTTAATCCTAGCACTTGGGAGGCAGAGGCAGGCGGATCTTCGTGAGTTCAAGGCCAGCGTTCTACAGAGTGAGTTCCGGGACAGCTGGGGCTATAGGGAGGACCCTGTCCTTGAAAAACCAAAAAAAAAAAAAAATCAAGGGCTTTCTTTACCCAAAAACAAGCAACTGGAGAAAGAATTCAAAGAGACCTTCCCACTCACAATAGCCTCAAAAACAAAAAATTACCTTGGACCACCTAACCAAAGACACCAAAGATTTACTACAACAAAAAAATTTTAACCTTTAAAGAAAGAACGAAGAAGACATCAGAAGAGGAAAAACCTCCCATGTCATGGATTGGGAAAATTAATATTGTAAAATGTCCATTCTACACAACTTTATAAGATTCAACTAATCCCAATCAAAATCCCCAAGAGTTTCTTCACCGGCTTGGAAAAAAAAAAAAAAAAAAAAAATAAAAAAAACAAAAGACCCCGAATAGCCAAACAAACCCTGAGCAAAAAGAGCTACACAGGGACTCTATACCAGACTTCAAGCTATACTCACGGGCTTAGTCATAAAACAGCTTGGAACTGGCACAAAATAGACCTGTTGCCAATGGAACCAAACCGAAGATCCAAACACTGAGCCTATACAATTTCAGCCACCTCATATTTGACAAGGGGGCCAAGAACAACAATGGAGAGAAAGAGCATCATTCAGCAAATGTGTGGCAAAAACTGGATCACCACTTGTAGAGAATTAATTAAACCCTACCTCTCACCCTGTACAAAGTCAACTCCGATGGATCAAAGACCTCAATGTGAAATCCCAAAACTCTGAAGGGCGATAGAAGAAAAAGTTGGCAGCAACTACAAGACATAGCGCAGGAAAAGACTTCCTAATCAGACAGCAGCTGTGCAAGATTAAGGTCGACAATTGACAAATGGGACCTCCATAAAACTCAAAGCTTCTGTACATCAAAGAAACTCAAGGAAGTGAGAGAAATCCTACAGAGTGGGAGGAAACCTTTACTGCAGAAAACATCTGCAAAAGCATTGATTTCCAGAAATATATAAACTACTCAAAAACAAAGAAGAAAGAAAACAACGACCCACTCAATAGATGGAGCAAAGAGCTGAACAGGAGACTTCACAAGCGAGGAATTAGAGATGGCTGAGCCAATTACCTAGTTGTATTTCTTGTGCATAGCCCCTTGAGCTTTTGTCCAAAGCAGTTGGGAGTGATGCATATTGGAACACAACAACACCAACAACAACAACAACAACAACAAGAGGACTGCATCAAAGAACTGACTGAAAAGTGAACTTCTGCTCAAAACAGTCAACTTCCACATGGAGAATATTGAGAAAGACTGAGAAAGAGGTGAAAAGCATGTTTTGCAGAATCATGAGCTCTGAGGGGGTGGGGGAGTGGGGTAGACGAGGTCTAGATTTGATAAAAAAAAAAAAAATATTATATATTATATATACAAATGAATAAATTTTTCTAAAAGTAAAAAAAAAAAAAATCATACTCCCAGACCAGGCATGGTGGCCCATGCCTTTAATCCCAGGCAGAGGCAGGTGGATCTCTGTGAGTTCTAGACCAGCCTAGTCTACATAGTGAAAGGAAAAAAAAAAAAAAAAGAATCACACACTCCTGGGGTGGAGAAATGGCTCAGCAGTTGAGAACACTGGCTGCTTGTGGTTCCCAGCACCCACAGTAGCTAACAACCACCCATAACTCCAGTTCCAGGGGATTCAACACCTTCTTCTGGCCGTGGACACTGCATAGATGGCAGGCGTTTTTTTTTTTTTTTTCCTTTTTGGTATTTTCAAGACTGGGTTTCCCTGTAGCCCCAGCTGTCCTGGAACTCGCTCTATAGACCAGGCTGGCCTTGAACTCACAAAGATCCGCCTGCCTCTGCTTCCTGAGTGCTAGGATTAAAGGCATGCGCCACCACGCCCTGCAATGGCATGCAGGTGAAAGAGAGGCCCACACTGGCTCCATTTTGAGCATAGCCACCATTTAAATAAGCAATTACTGGAAACTGCCCAATTCAGGGAAAAGGTCAACTGCTCAAGGTCAGCTGCTTCAGGCCTCAAGAATAGCTAATATAATTTAAACTTGTCTAAAGATAACTGTTGATACTGTTGATATGTGAGGGCTGGTAGACTCACTTAACATTTCCTTGTTCTTGTCCCAAGATTGTGTCTAAAGATAACCTTTGGTATGTGGGGGCAGGTGGGCTGACCTAACCATGAGCTGTGCTATTATCCAATAAGGCTAGAAGTTACCCAAACCCCACTAAAATTCCCCTAGACCCTGTATAAAAGGCCTGAGAGCCAAGTTACCAGGGTAGGAGCCTTTTCCCTAACCCCCCAGCATGCTGGTTTACTTTTTCCCCTAAATAAAGTCTTGGTTTTCCATCGTTTGGTGTGTCTGGTGTGGATGCTTGGACCCTAACACAGGCAAAACATACACATTAAAAAGTAAAAAAGAATCACACTGAATGAGAATGAACTAGTACTTAAAGTGCCTATTGAGTTTGGTTAGTATTTAAGTAGGAACAGGAGATTCTGCTGGAGACTGGCTTCTTGGGAGATGTGGATATTCCCACGGGGTAGATACAGGGTATAGCTGCCCTGAATGCCCCAGACTTTCCAGCTCCCAGCTTCCTGCAACAGTCTCCTTTTGTTCACAGCTGTTCCCCCAGCTTATCACCCTCCACACTTCAAAAGCAAGCTTCTCTGGTCATTCC
Organism: Rhizomys pruinosus; assembly: GCA_009823505.1. NCBI lineage: Eukaryota > Metazoa > Chordata > Mammalia > Rodentia > Spalacidae > Rhizomys > Rhizomys pruinosus. The sequence goes on from VZQC01005691.1 coordinate 1,595,280, forward strand.
ATTTTGTTATTAATGTGACTCTCACCCACATCAAGGTACATCCTTGTGAAAATCCAGTGGAGGGGGATCCAAGAAAATATGCCCAAGGCTGTTGGATTAAGAATCAGAATGTCTGCCATGCCATCAGCCATGCAACAGAGGCCTATGCGACAGGGAAATGAGCCGCTAGTGTGAACCTGGAAGCAGCCTTCCCACAAGGAAGTCTTCTGGAGACAGCAGCCCCAGCTGACGGCCCAAGACTTCATGACATGCTCCCAGGTTTTTGACCTACAGAAAAATATTTGCTGTTTAAAATCCTAAGTTCTGGGGCTGGAGAGATGGCTCAGCAGTTGGGAACACTGACTGCTCTTGCAGAGGACCTGGGTTCGACTCCCAGCACCCACATGGTACTTAAGAACCGCTGGGGGTGGGGGGTGGGGAACCAGGCCAGTCTGGTCTACATAGTGAGCGCCAGGCCAGGTGACACTAAAGGGAGACCTTGTCTCAAAAAGATCAAAAAATATATATAATACACACACAAACACACACACATTTCCTTCAATTCAACACTCTGAATATCCAACAATTCCCAGACCCAACATATTCATACCAAAAGCTACTTGTTCTTTGAACCTCAATGAGATTTTTCAGTATTAAGTATACACACAGAGAGACACATTTTTTTTTTCTTGAGACAGGTCTCCCTATAGCCCCAGCTGGCCCAGAACTCACTCTATAGACCAGGCTGCCCTTAAACTCACAGAGATCCTCCTACGTCTGCCTCCCAAGTGCTAGGATTAAAGGCATGCACCACCACATCCTGCTTAAAGACAGTTCTTTTTTTTTTTTTTAATGTGTATGAGTGTACTGTCTGCATGTAGGCTGGTGCACCCATGTCATGCAATGCCGAGGGAGATCTAGAGGGCGTCAGATTACGCTGGAACCGGAGTTAAAGACGGTTCTTGGCCATCATGTAGGTGCTGGGAATCGAACCCAGGTCCTCTGCAAGAGTAGTCAGTGCTCTTAACCATTGAGCCATCTCTCCAGCCCCCCATACACACACCTTTAATCCCAGCACTTGGGAGGCAGGAGCAGGCAGATCTCTGTAAATTTTATTTTATCTCAAATGTGCCTTTTCCTTATTACAGCTTAGCAAATGAGGTCATTAGCTCAATCCATTCATTCATTAAAATTTGAATGCCAGGGCTGGAGAGATGGCCTAGCAGTTAAGAGTGCTGACTGTTCTTGCAGAGGACCCAGGTTCGATCCCAGCACCCACATGGCGGCTGAAAACCATCTTTAACTCCAGTTCCAGGGGAATCCGACGCCCTCTTCTGACCTCCACAGCATTGCACGACACGGGTGCACAATCCTACATGCAGACAGTACATTCATACACATACAAAAATAAATAAAAATTTTTAAAAAGTTTAAAAAAAAAAATCTGAATGTCTATTTAAGCTAAGTACTATCATGCAATGTACACAGTTCCTTGCCCCGTTGTACTTATATTCTTTTAGGAGAAAAATGAGCAAATAATTAGGAACTGGATGTGGTGACATACATCTGTAATTCCAGCACTCAGAATGTAGAGGCAGGAAGGTCATGAGTTCAAGGCCAGCCTGGGCCACCTAGAGGTTTTTCAAGCCAACCTAGGATATGTAGCAAAACTCTGGTCTAGAAGAACTGTAGTTTGTACTATAAAAAAGAAGTAAAAGAACTATTAGAACACTAAAGGTGAGGGCAATCTAATCTAGGCATGAGCAACATTTTCACTGCTACCTGAAGAATGTGAGTTAGTAATGGGGGGTAGGCATGTTCAAAGACTCAGGCTGAGAAGACAACTTTTAGAAATTCAAGGTAGCTATGCATATTGCAGGAGAATGAGAAGCGACCCTGTCTCAAAAAGCAAGACCAAAATAAAGTAAAATAAAATAAATAATAAAGTACATGGCAGAGAATACTATCCTGGAAGCTTCAGAGCATCACGCAATACAGAACACGCACACTTTCATCTCATCTGACCTTACAAGTTTCATCTATGGAATCATTTTCCAAATGATTTAAAAACCATTTCTGAGAATGACTAGATCAGAGATATTCTACAGTCCTCAGGATTTCATAAACCAGTAAAATTTTAAAAAGATCTTGAGGAAAATGGGATTACAAATTTTTCTATTGTAAAATGTAAAAATGTTAGTGTCATTTTATTTTTTTTATATTTTATTTATATTTATTTTATTATGTGTATGAGTGTACTGCCTCCATGTATGGAAGTGCATCCATGTGGTACAATGACCTTGGAGATCAAAACAGTGCAGATTCCCCTGGAACTGAAGCTACAGATGGTTGCTGGCCCCCATGCGGGTGCTGGGAATCGAACCTGGGTCCTCTGCAAGAGCAGCCAGTGCTCTTAACCCCTGAGCCATCTCTCTAGCCTTCTCAATGTCATTTTATCAAGAGCTTTTTTAGCATTGAAAAACATGGAGAAACCTGAACTCAATGTAAAGGACAATCTGTTAAACCATATAAACTGAATTTTATGAAAAAAACTACATGGGGATATGAAGCAGGACAGAGTACACTCAGTTTCACCTTGGATAAGATACTCTAATTTCAACGTACTCCTATTCCTTAGCTGTCTATCTCTTACTCAAATATAAGGCCTATAGGACCAAAATCTCTAGCTCATTTACCATCATCTAAAGCAGACTATAGCTTACAGAAAGTACATAATAAATATCTGTTGAATAAATGAATAAGCAAGCAAATTATCCAAGAGACTAAAGAGCCATTCTACAGGAATTTGGGGGGAGGGAGTACTATGGAATGCATTCTAGGGATCTCCCACCAGTACCAGGGATTCTTAAGATCAAATCCATATATTTGCTAAATTTGCATGTAACTCCAAATTAGCACTGGTGATGTTTCTGAAGTCATTCACGATGTCATAGTTAATCCTCAGGGTCAATTTGATTAGATTCAGAATCACCATGGATATACATTTCTGGGTATGCCAAAGAGGATGTTTCCAGAAAAGTTTAACTGAGGAAGCAAGACTCACCCTGAAATGTGAATTCTACCATCCCAAACTGACAAAAAAAGCAGAAAGTAATGAGCACCAGCATTGTGTCTCTCTGCTTCCTAGCTGTGGATGAAATGTGACCAGTTCCCTCCAATTCTTGGGATGATGGACTGTACCCTCTCTGTGAGCCAAAATAAACCCTTTCTTAAGTTGCTTTTGTCAGGTGTTTTGTCACAGGGAGAAGTTACTCATACATACAGATCTCTATGCAGATGGCAGGGAGCATCTGCTGCCTAGCACTCGGGAGGCAGAGGCAGATGGATCTTTGTGAGTTCAAGGCCAGCCCCTGGTCTACAGAGCGAGCTCCAGGCCAGCTGGTACTAAAACGGGAGACCCTGATTTAAAAAAAAAAAAAAAAAAAAAAAAAAAAAAAGTCTAGAGCAGTGGGAAATGAGGGTGGAACACAAAGGAGCATGGATTCTCTGAACTCTGTCCATACTCTGAACTGTAAAATCCTCTGTACATTTATAAATCCCTTGGCTTATAGGTCTTTCCTCTATTCAAGAGTGTGTTCAAGGCAAGATCTCTGGGAAGAAAGCACAACTACAGTCTTCTAAACCTACAAATAAGAAACCAGTAAGCATAAATTTGTCTAAAGACAAGCCAGGCGGGCTGGAGAGATGGCCTAGCGGTTAAGAGCGCCAACCGCTCTTACAGAGGATCCAGGTTTGATTCCCAGCACCCACGTGGCGGCCGAAAACCATCTGAAACTCCAATTCCAGGAGAGCTCCAGTTCCAGGGGAATCTGACGCCCTCTTCTGACCTCCGCCGCATTGCACGACACGGGTGCACAAACTCACATGCAGACAGAACATTCATACACATACAGAAATAAAATTAATTAAAAAAATTTTTTAAAAAAGACAAGCCAGGCACAGTAGCACATGCCTTTAATCCCAGCTCTAGGGAGGCAGAGGCAGGCCCACCTCACTGAAACCCAGGTTAGCCTGATCTACACAAAAAGTTTAGACCAGTTGGGGCTACAGGGAGGCCCTATCTCAAAAAACAAAGACACAATACATCTTTGATTTTCAAGTGCAGACTTCTACCAATTCATAATAGTGACCAACTCATTGATCTGCAGTTTACCTATGACTTTGACAACTGCTGTAACTGACAAAGATTCTTTTTTTATTATTATTCTAGATAACTTGGGCATTTATTAGAACAGTTTTGGGGCTGGAGAGATGGCCTAGTGGTTAAGAGCGCCGGAATGCTCTTGCAGAGGACCCAGGTTAGATCCCCAGCACCCACATGGTGGCTGAGAACCATCTTTAACTCCAGTTCCAGGGGAATCCAATGCCCTCTTCTGACCTCTGCAGCACTGCACGATTCGGGTGCACAGACCTACATGCAGACAGTACATTCATACACATAAAAAATAAATAAAATTAAGAAAAATTAAATAAAAAGATTTTTAAAAAGTTTTACAATCTTGATCTTTCTAGTGTGATTTACTAATAGAGCTCAAACATTTGGCCTATTTGACAATGTTACTCAGAGTAGAAACTGCTCTGCATTCACTCAGACAGACAGACAGACAGACAGACACACACACACACTCTTAACACAACAAAACACAAGGATGTAAACTACACTGGTATATGCTACACGTAGGGTAATAAAAATTAAAGGCTTTTCCCAAAAGCTTACAAACTTCTAGCCAAAACACAATGAATATGTTAAATTCACATTTTATATTTCTCCTCCGAGAACTAGGAACATCAATTCCAGATATAAAGTCATGAAAATGACACTATGAGATTAATGTACATTTTTGTACACCTATATATTCTCTGCCCAAGGTGCCTACCAGTCTTATTTCAATATTCAATTTCCTCTAACTTCCAAAATAAAACCTTCACTGTGGGCTGGAGAAATGCCTCAGCAGCTGAGAGCACCGGCTACTCTTGCAGAGGACTCAGGTTCTAGTCCCAAAAATCATATGGAGCTAACAACCATGACTCCAGTTCCACTGGATCCAATGCCCTTCTCTAATTGCCGTGGCTATTGCACAACACAGGTGCACATACCTACATATTATACATAAAATGAAATATTTAAAAAATAAGATAAAACCCTCAGTGTCCACTATTCTCCAACCTATAAAATATTGGTCAAAACTAAGCGCGGAAGAGATAGTCTCTTCCCAGTAAATTCCTGGCCTAATCTTATTAAGTTATGAAATGGTTTGAAAGATTATCTAGAAACATATGGCTAGAACCAACACTACTGGAAGCAAAACACTGCTACACCATGAAGGTAAAAAAGAAGTTCCTGGGCCAGGCTTGATGGCTTACACCTTTAATCCCAACACGAGGCAGAGGCAGAGGCAGAGGCAGAGGTAGAGGCAGAGGCAGAGGTAGAGGCAGAGGCAGAGGCAGAGGCAGAGGCAGAGGCAGGGGCAGGGGCAGGGGCAGGGGCAGGGGCAGGGGCAGGGGCAGGGGGCAGAGGGCAGGGGCCAGAGGCCAGGGGGCAGAGGGTAGGGGCCAGGGGGCAGAGGGCAGAGGCAGAGAGTCAGGCGGATCTCTGTGAGTTCAAAGCCAGCCTGGTCTACATAGCGAGCTCCAGGCCAGCTGGGACTAAAAGGAGACCCTGTCTCGAAAAGACCCCCCCCCCAAAAAAAAATCTGCTATACTTCATTCAGAGGTGTTGAGGGTGATAATCAAATCGAGCTGTATAGTTAAAGTATGCCCTGTATCCTAAAGTCATCCAAGGGCCACTAGGCCGTTCCTCAGAGTGTTTATACTCATACTTTAGGTAGCTCTTTAAAATAAAATTCATTTCCAGCTACTTAATAAATTTCAAATTGGTGGCACCTGGCAAGCTTTTCACCAGCACTTTATTGAGAAAAAATTGTTTTAAGAGTAGAGTGATGGGGCTGGAGAGATGACCTAGCGGTTAAGAGCACCGACTGCTCTTGCACAGGACCGGGGTTCGATCCCCAGCACCCACATGGCAGCTGAGAACGGTCTTAACTCCAGTTCCAGGGGAATCCGACACCTTCTTCTGACCTCCGCGGCACTGCACGATACGAGTGCACAAACCTACATGCAGACAGTACATTCAAACACATAAAAATAAATAAATAAGGGGCTGGAGAGATGGCCTAGCAGTTAAGAGCGCCGACCGCTCTTACAGAGGATCCGGGTTCGATCCCCAGCACCCACATGGAGGCCGAGAACCGTCTGAAACTCCAATTCCAGGAGAGCTCCAGTTCCAGGGGAATCCGACACCCTCTTCTGACCTCCGCGGCATTGCACGACACGGGTGCACAGACTTGCATGCAGATAGTACATTGATAGACATACAGAAATAAATAAATGCCGGGCGTAGTGGCGCACGCCTTTAATCCTAGCACTTGGAGGCAGAGGTACGCGGATCTCTGTGAGTTCGAGGCCAGCCTGGTCTACAGAGTGAGTTCCAGAACAGCCAGAGCTACAGGGAGACCCGGTCTCAAAAAGACCAAAAAATAAATAAATAAACAAGTAAATAAAATAAAAAATATTAAAAAAAGAGTAGAGTGACCAAAGCAGGGCGTAATAGGGAGTCCCTGTCTCGAAAACAACAACAACAACAACAACAACAACAACAACAAAAGGAGGCACAAATAGTTTAAGCAAGCCGATTCAAATTCCTAACCTTGCAGAATCCCGGTCAGCGCCCTAGTCCGCCTCTTTCAGCTTCACCTTCCAGGTGCCTGCAAAATGCAAAGTGGGAAATGTTAGTGTCCAGGAATTTGGCTGGAACTCCGAGGAATTCAAGGCAGAGAAGAAGCGACCGCGGTCTGCAGGTTACTCGCACACAGAGGAGTGGGCCGGGTTCGGACCCCGCGGCCGCCACCCTGTAGTGCTGCTTGCCGCGAGTCCGGCGTCCGACCCGCCTGGAGCCCCGCGAGAAGGGCCTGGGACTGCGTCCACGGTGGCCGTCTGAGGCCCCACCGCAGTCGAGCCCACCTGGCTGTGCTGATGCCAGCGCCACGAGGTCAGCACTGAGTCCGCCCAGCCTCGGAAGCGCGAGCCGGGTACCCCTAGCCACCCACACTCGGCTTACCTGGGACGCACGCGCCTCGCCCCGCCCCCGAACGCCGGCCATAGGCTGGGACACCGCCCCGTTCTCCTAGTGATCAGTACGGGAATGACGCTCTCTAGCCTCCCGGCCCATACGGCTCTTATTGGTCTAGATGTGAAGCAGTGCCCGCCCACCCCTTCAGAAGCCCCGGCTTGTGACTGATTTTAACGCCTGTCCATTGGTTCCCCAGGTGTCTCAGGAGAGGGCGGGGAATTGCCTCTGCCGATTGGCTAGTTCTGGGCTGTCTTCCGCCAGAGCTGCATCGCCCCCACGTGGAGGAGTCGCTGCTGCGTGACACTGCCGGGTTTTGTTTACACAGGCTTTTGCTCCTGCTTTTCCTATTCGCGGAACCGGCAGCCATTCCAGCCGGCTTTAACCACTGAGGAAGATGGGGACAGGCTTCTGAGGGGTGGGTGTCGCTTGTCAACCGTCTGGAGGGATTTGCTTACAACTGAGCCCAGTTTGAATGCGTGTTAGGTCGTGAAAGATTGAGAAATTGCTGGAGAGATGACCTAGCGGTTAAGAGCACTGACTGCTCTTGCAGAGGACCCGGGTTCGCTCCCCAGCACCCACATGGCGGCTGAGAACCATCTTTAATTCCAGTTCCAGGGGAATCATTGCACGACACGGGTGCACCAGCCTACATGCAGACAGTACATTCACACATAAAATAAATAAATAAAATTGCGGGGCGTGGTGGCGCACGCCTTTAATACTAGCACTTGGGAGGCAGAGGCAGGCGGATCTCTGTGAGTTCAAGGCCAGCCTGGTCTACAGAGCGAGCTCCAGGCCAGCTGGGACTAAAGGGAGACCCTGTCTCAAAAAGACAAAAAAAAAAAAGAGCAACTGAAATTATTGATGGAGGATTAGTTTAAGACCCCTCCTGGAGGCTACAATCCACTGATGCTCAAGTCCTGATGTATTTTAAGGATCTCTAGGTTACCTATAATAGCTTGATCGACAGAAATGCTGTGTAAGTGGTTGTTACACTGTGTTGTTTAGGGACCAATGGNTCTAAACTTTTATTGAAGGGCTTTGAGTTAGTTCTAAAAAAAGTTTTTTCTTTTTTTTTTGTAGGAAAAGCTACAGTGAAATTTTTTTTTTTGGTTGGTGCATAGACAGTGGTTAGGTCCTTTATTAGGGTGCAGATTAGTGCCCAGTGAGTCCCATTTTCTTTCGAATAAAAGACACTCCATTAAGATTTAATGTGGTTTCAGTACTAATTTCCTCTTGGCTAAGCTGAAATGATGAGAGAAAATGGAGAGGTTCAGGTATATCACCAATCAAACTTTAGAGGTTGGGGGGGGGTGGAAACAGCCCTGAAGAGGATACTTGTTTTCAAACTTCATTAGATGTTTGTAATGTATATGGAAAGTTGGGCACGGTCCTACTGAACTTTCCAGCCCTCTAGGATTCTTAGCAAAGAGTATTCATTCGTGGTGTACTAGTTACTTTTCTGTAGCTGTGATAAAATACCGTGACCAAAAGCAATTTAAGGGAGAAAGGGTTTATTTTAGCATATAGTTCCAGAGGAACAGAGTCTCTCATGGTGGGAGGCAAGTCACAGGAGCAAGAGCAGGAAGCTGGCTGAGCACATGTTCATCTACACACAGGAAGCAGAGAGAGAACAGGAAGTGGGTAGAGGCTGTGGAAACTCAAAGCAGCCACTGAGTGATGTACTTCCTCTGTCAAGGATCTACCTTGTAATGATTTCATTTCCTCTCCCAATAGTGCCATGGACTGGGGATCGCGTGGAAGGATGTGGGGCGGGGGGCACTTCTCATTCAAACCACAGCTGTTTTTATGAGAGGTATTTGTTCTACTCTGAATCTCCATGGCTGCAGGTTGGAGGCTCCAGTAGAAAAGTTTTCCAACCCAAATGAAAGTAGGTAGCAGATTGAATATGAACTAACCACTTTTGTGGACATTCCTACAAGTGATAATTGTGCTTTGCTGTTGTTGTTAAGGCTTGTTTTGTTGTAGAACAGTCTTAGAGTCAAGGAATTACTGGGAAGGTAGCACAGAACCCATTCCCCTGGCATCCAGTTTCCCTTATTACTGACATCTTAACATTTATGCGGTACATTGGTAAAGGTAATGAGCTAGTATTTTTTTTTCTCTATGAGGAAGTTGACTGTTTTGAGCAGAAGTTCACTGTTTCAGTCAGTAAAAAGTTTTTTCTTAAGAAAATGTAACTCGGGCTGGAGAGATGGCCTAGCGGTTAAGAGCGCCGACCGCTCTTGCAGAGGACCCGGGTTCGATCCCCAGCACCCACATGGCGGCTGAGAACCGTCTGAAGCTCCAATTCCAGGAGAGCTCCAGTTCCAGGGGAATCCGAGACCCTCTTCTGAACTTCGCGGCGTTGCACGACACGGGTGCACAGACTTGCATGCAGACAGTACATTCATACACATACAGAAATAAATAAAATTAATAAAAAAAAAAAGAAAAAAGAAAATGTAACTCCGTTGTATGAAATGCACTCAATAAAAATTAACTTAAAAAAAAAATCAAAGCAGAGCCGGGCATGGTGGTGCACGCCTTTAATCCTAGCACTTGGGAGGCAGAGGCAGGTGGATCTTTGTGAGTTCAAGGCCGGTCTGGTCTACAGAGTGAGTTCCAGGACAGCTGGAGCTACAGGGAGACCCTGTCTCGAAAAGACCAAAAATAAAAAATAAATTCAAAGCAAAACAAATGAAACATAGCAACAAAGCAGCAACAAAAACACGATTTAAAAAATGAAATAAGCCAGGTGTAGTGGCACAGGCCTGGCTGCAGGGAGACCCTGTCTCGAACACACACACACACACACACATGCGCGCACAAAGAAAAGAAAATATAACTCCTCAGACATCTGTATTTTTCCCATCTATTTGTGCTTATTTAAACCACCACACAAAGCTTTCCCTCCCTCAAGGAATCCCCCATGTTTGGACCTTGTGGATGTGCCTGCTCTATCACCCCCTTTTCCTTCCACCCCTGAAGGATCCAATCTTCTAAGGAGCTGGCTCTTTTATTTGCTTATTTTTTTAGTTATCTTTATTATTTATGTAACTTGCCAAGTGCACAGGTGCCAGTGTAGGCCAGAAGAGGACATTGGATCCCTCATAGCTGGAATTACAGGTGGTTGTTAGTCACCTGATTTGGGTGTTGTGAAACAAACCCAGGTTATCTTCAAGAGCAACCTGTGCTCTTAGCACAGTAACTGATTCTTTTTTGTTTTGTTTAGATTTGATTTCCAGGTGTTGTCGTTGTTGTTGTTTTGGTCTTTTTGAGACAGGGTTTCCCTTTAGTCCCCAGCTGGCCTGGAGCTCACTATGTAGACCAGGTTGGCCTTGAACTCATAGAGATCTGCCTGCCTCTGCATCCCAAGTGCTGGATTAAAGGTGGCGCCACCAAGCCCGGGCAGTAACTGGTTCTTAATTTTTACCTTTACCCAGAATCATATTCCAACTGCCTAGTGATGTTTCTGATTTAAGTGGCTTGGACAGGACAGACAACAACAAAAAAACGGACCTGACTCTAAAATCTTGCTCTTCTGCCCCAGCTCAGGCTTGTTTGTTTGTTTGTTTTTTGTCATTTTGAGACAGGGTCTCCCTGTAGCCCCAGCTGACCTGGAACTGACTGTAGACCAGGCTGGCCTTGAACTCACAAAGATCCGCCTGCCTCTGCCTCCTAAGTGCTAGGACTACAGGCGTGCGCCACCACGCCCCGCCCAGCTCAGGCTTTTTATCTATTTAGTACCACTGTCCAAAATTAGACATCCTAAGTGAATGTATTAGATACATAGGTAATGTGTCAAATAATATTATAAATACATGATTAAGGAATACACAGATTAAGGACATATTATTGAGCTTCTGCTATGATATATAAATATTTCTTTTTTTTTAATTTTATTAATTTTCGTATGTGTATCAATGTACTGTCTGCATGCAGGTTTGTGCACCCGTGTCGTGCAATGCCGCGGAGGTCAGAAGAGGGCGTTGAATTCCCCTGGAACTGGAGTTAAAGACGGTTTTTAGCTGCCATGTGGGTGCTGGGGATCGAACCCAGTTCCTCTGCAAGAGCAGTCAGTGCTCTTAACCGCTAGGCCATCTCTCCAACCTCACACAAATATTTCTTGAAGGCCTTGTTTTTCCTATTGTAGGTTAAAAAGTTAGAGTGGAACTCCTAGACCATGTGATAAGTTTATGTTGACTTTCTGAGGAGCTGCCATGCCAATAGTAGCCTTAGTGTTGTGTATTCCCTCCCGAGAACAGTGCAGAGTGCCCATTTCCTGTCTTCTTTGCCAACACTGGTTTCTGGTTTTTGAAAATAGTCATCCTAATGGGTATGAAGTGTTGTCTGGTGGGTTTGAGTTCCCCTATGTAGTCATAGCTCTGTTGAGAATAGTTCTCTGTGTCTTTTGGCCACTGGTATGTCTATTTTGGAGAAATGTCTGTTCAAGGTCTTTGCCTGGTTCTTGAAGCAGGTTGTTTGGATTGTTTTCAAATTGTAGGAATTTTTATATATCCTGAATATTAATCATTTTCAGATACACGATTAGTAGATATTTTATTCTGTGGCCATCCCTTCTTACCTTCCCTTCTTTCCTTCCTTCTTTTCTCCCTCTTCTCCTCCCTTTCCCTCTCTATTCTTTTCTTTCCTTTTCCCTTTTTTCAGATTTTGAAACCGTGTAATTATGTAGCTGGTCTCATACAATCATCCTACATCACTGCTGAGTACTACCCAAGTCCTGAGATTAAAAGCCTGTGCTACCATACCTGGCTGGATTGCCTTTTGTCTGTTGACAGTGTCTGTTAATGTTTGAGGAGTACCTTTATTTTATTTTATTTATTTTGTATGTGTATGAATGTACTGTCTGCATATAGGTTTGTGCACCCATGTCATGCAATGCCTCGGAGGTCAGAAGAGGGTGTCAGATTCTCCTGGAACTGGAGTTAAAGACGGTTCTCCGCCGCCATGTGGGTGCTGGGGATCGAACCCAGGTCCTCTGCAAGAGCAGTAGGCGCTCTTAACCATTAGGCCATCTCTCTAGCCCCTGAGGAGTACTTCTGATTGTGCAAAAACACTGTAGGAACATGAGGAGCTTTTTTTCCTAAGCTCTACGATCTCCTAAGGCCCTCATCGCTTACATAAAAGCTCCCCAGGGCAAGAAGCCATGGAAGGCCTGGGGAGCACACTGTGGAAATGGATATCTCTCTCTCTCTCTTTCTCTCTCTCTCTCATTGGGGTTTTTTTTTTTTTTTTTTTTTTTTTGGTCTTTTTGAGACAGGGTCTCCCTGTAGCCCCAGCTGTCCTGGAACTCGCTCTGTGGACCAGGCTGGCCTTGAAGTCACAAAGATCCACCTGCCTCTGCCTCCCAAGTGCTAGGATTAAAGGTGTGTGCCACCACGCCTGGCACTGGGGAGGTATTTTTGAGACAGGGTCTCCCTTTAGTCCCAGCTGGCCTCTTTTTGGTTTTTGTTGTTGTTGTTGTTGTTGTTGTTGTTGTTGTTTTTAAGAGTTCAGCATTTCTTGTAGGGTCCATTTGATTTAACCTGATGAAGATTACTTTTTTTCCCATTGTAGTTGGGCATGGTGGCATGTGCTTTATTTAGTCCCAGCACTTGGAGGCAGAGGCAGGCAAAGCTCTGTGAATTGCAGCCAGCCTGGTCTAGATAGCGAGTTCCAGGCCAGCTGGGGCTACAGGGAGACCGTGTCTCAAAAGAATCCATTGTAGAGTCATTGTAGATGGTACTGTGATACATTAGAGACTCATTCTACAGACCAGGCTGGCCTTGAACTCAGAGATCTGCCTGCCTCTGCCTCCCGAGTGCTAGGATTAAAGGTGTGTGCCACCACATCTGGCTTAGAGACATTTTCATGCTAGTACATATTGCACATTGGGCACAGTACCTCCCTCTGCACCCTTTCTCCCCACTTCCCTCTCTCCCAATAGTGCCCTTTGTCCCCTAGACAGTTTTGATTCTATTTCCACATCATGCATACCTGCATGATTTTATGTGCCTGTGTAAAATCTAGAAACACTGAGAAAAAACATCTTTCTTCAGTTGGCTTAATATGATTAATATGATGATCCCCAGTTCCACCCATTTTCCCAAAACAATATAACTTTATGCTTCTTTATGACTGAAAAAAAAAAAAAACATTGTGCACAAATCCCACACTTGTTTTAATCCATTGCTCTGTTGATGGACACCTGGGTTGGCTCCATAGCTCGGCCAGTTATGAATAGTGCTGTGCTGTGTTGACATGAAGTCCTCTGGGTTAAAAAACAGGAGTGGCCACACTCTCCCAAGCTGAGTGCCAGCCCAGCATCGTAATTAAATTAAGCCCTCCTTTAAACTCCATGTGGTCTAGTACATGGTCTCTCTGGATTACAACATTTAGAGGTCCCACCAAGATTCATACCGGCTGGAGGTTGGAACTGCCAGAGGACAGCTGCTGAGAGAAGTTCCTCAGGCCCAGCCTTCCTTCCCTGGGTACCAGTCACCACTGATTTTTTTTTTTTTTTTGAGCAACCACCTAAAAGGAAACTCACACCCTGACTATCAAAATGCCTGGAAAGCAGATCCTGAGTCCAGACACCATGGCCAAATGAACAATAGGAGAAACCCAATAAATGAATACTTTGGAACCCCTCATTGAAAAATTCTAATGGACTTTTACGTTGGACATTTAATTCACCCTGTTCTAACTTCTCCTGGTTCCCTGCCTAGAAAATGTACCTACCTACTCTTGCCTTCACTTCTCCTTCACAGGCACCAGTCAAGGACTTTGTTCTCTCTCTAGCTATACTTTTGGGGGTCTTTTAGATAGAACCACTGAGCAGGGGATACCCCAGTTGCCACACCTATGCCCCTTTTCAGCATGGAAGAAGTTAGAGCGGTTGGAACCCCAACCTCTTGGCAATTGGGATGACCTCCTCAGAGGGTAATGTGATAAAAATAGGAGCTAAGAATTGGCTAGGCAGTTTAGGGTCAAGAGCCCCAAAAGAACCAGTTTCTCAGCTGAAAGCTGAAGACTTCCTGGATCTGCCAGTAAACTTATCCTTCTGGCTGCTCTGACTTGTGGCCCATGCATCCTTAACTCACTTGTCAGATTTATTAACCAGCAGGTAAATTCTATCAAACCCATGGTGCTAAGGACCCAATACACCCCCTTCCCTAGAGATCATTCCACCTCAGAAACACCTGCTAAGGTCAGCTCTTACGAACTTCTTTCAATGATGTGAAGATCTCACAACAGGGGGGAATGAAATAAAGGATTATAAAAACTCAGGGGTAGTGCTCAAAGATGCCATTAAGTTCAATTTTCCCTGAGTCATTCTAGGAACGATTACTTGCTTGCTTTGCACACTTTCCCTTGATTGGTAAGTTTAACTGTTGTGTTAAACTCTGATCGGCTGTTGTACTTATAAAAGGCTATGTAACCGGCTCCTCAGTTGCCACACTCCTCCTGAGTTGAGTGTTGACCTGGAGTCATAATTAAATTGAACCCTTAAACCCTCCTTTAAACACACACACACACACACACACACACACACACACACACACACACACACCAGGAGTGGTATAGCTGGGCCAGATGAAGATCTAAATGAAGTATATAGCTAATCTTTTTTATTTTTTCTGGTGCCCCCACACAATCCAGAGAGAATCCTGGAAGAAAAATGGGATCGACTAGCGAGGTCATATGAAGACATGAATGGACTCACTAGGCTGGGAGCAACTGCAGCCACTTTAGGGCCTTGTGGGACAATTTCGGGAGCCTGAGAAACAATGAAAGAATACATGGTTCTGCAGTGCGCTCCCAGGGAGAGGCCCTTTGACTCTTCTCTATCCAGTGAATGAATGCCAGAAACAGGTCCCCAACCCTGGGGGAATTTTACTACAACATCCTTTATTTTTTATTTTTTATTTTTTGGTATTTTTGAGGTAGGGTCTCCCTTTAGTCCCAGCTGGCCTGGAGCTTGCTCTGTAGACCAGGCTGGCCTTGAACTCACAGACATATCTGACTGCCTCTGCCTCCCAAGTGCTGGGATTAAAGGCATGTACCACAACGCCTGGCTCAACATTTCCTTTTGAGGCTCCATAATTCATTTATCCATGGTCTGAGGAGTCCAGACAGCTAGGTTTCCACTCCCAGAATCTTTCCACAGAAACACTGACAACATAAAAGACACAAAGTTAAGGATCGAACTCATGGTCTCCTGTATGCTGAGCTGGCACTCCACCACTGAGTCACACCCCGACCCCTAGTACCTCATTCTTTAATACGAATAGCTAATAACAACCAGATAACCAAGGAAGGTTTCTAACCAGAAAGGCAAAGATCAATATAAACAGAAAGGGAAAAAAATGAGGTCAGTGTAGAGAGAGAGACAGTATAAGAAACAGGATAACAAAAAATTTAAAAAGGAAGCAGTCTATGCATAGTGGCCACACCTGTAATTCTAGCACTACAGACCCAAGTTCAAAGCCAGCCTGAGTTACATAGCAAGATGCTGTCTCAAACAAAAACAATTAAAAGTTACACAGAATTTGAATAGTCTCTAGGAATTCTTGAATGAGAACAGTACACCACGTGAGAAAGAGAAATATTCTGAAGACAAAAAATGTTCTTGGAAATTGAAAAACTCATCTAAATATAAATATTTGTTTTGCTCTTAGATGTAAGATGCCTGGAAAGAGGAAAACAGGCGTCTGAAGTGCATGCAACAGGCAGGAGGAGGAAGGCCAGGTCAAGGGTTAGAGGGATGGCTCAGTGGTTAAGAGCACTGGCTTCTCTTGGAAAGGATCTGGGTCCCATTCCCAGCACCCACATAGTGGCTAACAAACATCTTAAGTCCAGTTCCAGGGGTGTGATGCCCTCTTCAGACCTCTTCAGGGATTAAACAATATGGGTGAGCTTAACATACATTCAAGCAATACACTCATACACATAAAATAATAATTTTTTGTCTTTTTGAGACAGGGTCTCACTTTAGTCCTAGATGGCCTGGAGCTCACTATGTAGGCGTGCACCACTACACTAGGCCCAAGATGGTTTTTATCCACCATGTGGGAGCTGGGAATTGAACCACAGGTCCTCTGCAAGAGCATTCGGCACTCTTAACCACTGAGCCATCTCTCCAGCCCATAATAAAAATTTTTTTAAAGAAAACCACAAACTTTTTTTTTTAATTTTCCTATGTGTATGAATGTACTGTTTGCATGTAGGTTTGTGCACCCGTGTCCTGCAGTGCAATGCCGCGGAGGTCAGAAGAGGGTGTCGGATTCCCCTGGAACTGGAGTTAAAGACGATTTTCATCCGCTATGTGGGTGCTGGGGATCGAACACGGGTCCTCTGCAAGAGCAGTTGGTGCTCTTAACCCCTAGGCCATCTCTCCAGCCCAATAAAAATATTTTTTTAAAGGAAGGTCTTGACTTTTCCTTTAAAAGACTTCAAGGAGGGCTGGGGATATAGCCTGGTTAGAACATGTAGCATGCTTGTCAAGCATGCATGAGACCCTGAGCACCACACAAACCAGGAAAGGCGCATACCTACAACCTAGCACTCGGGAGGTGAAACTTGGTATATTAGCCTTAGTTACATAGTGAGCTCCAGGTCAGCCTTAAATTAAAACAACAACAACAATAAAGAATGAGGTTTACAGGATTCTTTTCACTTAACATCTGCATTTCCATTGACTATCCAGAACTTTAGTTATACGGGCAAACCTAGCTGTAAGGGGGGCTGAGAAGGAGGTTATTTGTGTCTAAATACTCACAAAACAGGGGTCTTTTTTTTTAATTAAAACAAGAAAAATGGGCTAGGTATGGTGGCACATGCCTTTAATCCCAGCACTCAAGAGGCAGAGGCAAGTGGATCTCTGTGAGTTAAAGACCAGCCTGATCTACATAGTGAGTTCCAAGATAGTTGGGGCTACAGGGGAGACCCTGTCTCTGTTGGAAGCTTTCTTTGCCAAGAGCAGGTACAAGTGACCTGCTAAGGGAAGGGGAGCACAATACCCCCCTGCGGTCACTGTAAGAAACTAACCTCTCAATGCAGAGGTCAGCCGGTTACTTTCGTAACCCAACCTGAGAGGTACTGCCAACTCAGGTCCTTAGCCTGGGACAACAGAACGTTTCCCACTCCTGGCCGTGATTTCCCACCTGCACAGAGACTGCTGGGCCCTGGACAGGAATTTCTGGCTGATTGCTGATGGCCTATCTTCAGCCTATGTCCATTCACAATTCACTTCACCACACCAGCTATCCAGGTTGGTAGTCCAAGAATCCCTGTCCAACCCACAGGGCACCAGAATGAAATGCAGGCCTACTTTGGCCTGTATGCACACAAAAAATGATGGTTGGGAATTCTGTAATGATGGTACTGGAGAATTCAATTTATTGCCCACCACAGCCTGCTTTTATAAGCCAAATGACATCAGTTCCCAGAGCCAATCACAGGCCCCCATTCCACCCCACTGCATGCTGCTGCCCCACCCAGCATCATGCACCTGGGCCACATTGTCTGCTTCTTCTTGGAGTGGGGTCAAAGAAATCCCCTGACTCCCTCCACATGGTACCTGAGGGGTGCTAGCTGAGAACTAGCCCCCAATTCAAACTATCTTCCTGCAGGTCTCAAAAAGACCAAAAAAAAAAAAAAAATGATTGTAGAAGACCACTGTATTAGTTACATTTCTGTTCCTGTGATAAAACACTATGAACAAGGTAACTTATAGAAGGGAGAGTTTATTCAGCTTATGGTTCCAGAAGGATAAGAGTCCATTGTGGCTTGGGAGGCAGGGGAAGATGGATCTCTGTGACTACTTCAAGGCCAGCTTGGTCTACATAGTGAGTTCCAGGAGAGCTGGGGCTACAGGGAGACCCTGTCTCAAAAAGACCAAAAAAAAAAAAAAAAAAAAAGAGTTCATCATGGTGGTTGGAAGGCACGGTAGCAGAGGCAGCCAGAGCAGAAAGCTGGGCACTCATGTCTCCAAGGATAGGAAAAGAGAGGAGGAGACTGAACGTGGGGCAAGGCTATGAACTCTTGAAGCCTGCCCCCAGTGATATGCTTCCTCCAGCAAGAACATACCTAAAGCTTCCATGTTCTCCCACAACAGCACTCCCAACTGGAGGCAAGTATTCAAATATTTGGAGCCCATGGAGGATATTTCTCATTCAAACCACCATGGGACCTGGAAGACAAAATTGATTAAAGCTCTCATAGATCAAAATAAGAAGAGAAACTTACATGGAAGATAGGGGAGAAAATATAAGTGTTCTAGAAGAGTAGTTTCCAAGAGGGGAGGATAACTATTAAATAATACTGAAGACATGTGCCCTAACTGAATTAACAATGAACTCTATAAGAAGCCAATTATGGTAGCACAGGCCTATAATCTCAGTACTAATGAGACAAAAGGATCATGAGTTCAAGGCCAACCTGAGCTACACAATGAGGCCTTATCTCAAAAACAAGCTAACAAACCAACGAGTATTGCATTTCTTGAGTGAAGAAGGCCTACATTAGTGAAAATAATTGTTGAGTTTTAACTCTGGGCCAAATATGACTTTAAGTGCTATGTTTTGTCCCATTTAATCTTCAAAGGCACAGAACAGGCACTGTTATAATTACCACTGTATAAGCCAAGAAGCAGGGGCAAATCATGCAGCTAATAGCTGGAGGCCCTCAGTATTCCTCAGAGAAGGAACGGATTTAGATCTCATACTGATGAAATTACACACTTACTAAGAAGGCATGGAGAGATGGACTACACAACTAGTGACAGCTTCCATGTCTGAGGCATCCAAGCAGATCAAAATGTTCCCAGGGGTGTAAGAAGGTGTGACTGTTTTCAGGTTTAATTGTGCTTAGCTGGAAGCTGAGTAAGGGTTTTCATAGATATGCTGAGGCTGGCTTACAAGACTTGAATTTTGTGGTTGGAGTGGGGCACTCCCTACTGATTTAGGGCAAAAAGAAGAGGGAGAGTAGGGATTGAAAACTACCAGCAGGGAATTATAAGAAAATGGACTTGGGGCTGGAGAGATGGCCTAGCAGTTGAGAGCGCCAACTGCTCTTGCAGAGGACCCGGGTTCGAGCCATCTCTCCAGCCCTGTTGTTGTTTTTTTTAAATTAAACATTTTTTAAATGTTTGAGACAGGGTCTGCTGTATAATACTGGCTGACTTGGGACTTGCTAAGTAGATAACTTGCTGTGATTTTTCCTGCCTCTGCTATGAATGCTGGAATTAGAGGTACATGCCACTAACCCAGCCCGAATTATTTTGTTTGTGTGTCTATGTTGCACATGTGTACACATGGAGGCTGCAAGTTAATGTCAGGTGTCTTCCTCAATCACTCTCCAACATTTTTTTGAGGCAGAATCTCTCAGTGAACCTGGAACTCACCAATTCTGCTAGACTAGCTGGCCAGCAAGTTCCAAGTTTCCTTCCCAGGGCCAGGATTGGAGGCACACATGACCATATCTGGCTTTTTACATGGGTGCTAGGGATCTGAACTTAGGTCTTAATGCTTCTGCAGCAAGCACTTTACTGACTAAAGCATCTCCCCAGCTTCAGCTGATTTTTTTTTTTTTTTGTCTTTTCGAGACAGGGAGTCAGTTCTCTCCTTCCACAATATGGGTCTCAGAGATCGAACTCAGGTCATCGGGTTTGGTGGCAAGTGTTTTTACCTGCTGAGTCATCTAGCTGGCCCTATCTTTATTTTATTTTATTATTCATTTAATGCTGGATAGTCCTTAAAGACAGCAGTGTGCTGGGAGCCTTCCTTTGACATGCAAACCATTGCAGAACCCTAGTTTGTCTGTCCCTATGCCTCAGGAAGCCATATTCCTGTGCCTAGATATTCCTTGGAGCTGGGACCAGGCAACCAGACACCATGCTGGTAGCCCAAAGTACACAAAAATAATTGTTTGCCATTCCTGAGCTATTGATGCTGTCTTTTCCCAGAGATCCCAGTAAGACTCTAGCCTACAATGTCCCCTTGTTCTGGTCTTCTGCAACCTGACTAAAACATTATGCTTTCCTTGTGACCCTGTGAGGCATGCAGTGACCTCCTTCTCTAGGATCTGCAAACATAATTGATTTTGTTTTCTTGTGCCTGTCTTAGATATCCTCCTGTGGCCACACGTGACTGACTGTGCTGGATAGCTTTAGGGTCAACTTGACACACCTAGGTTGAATGAGCCTCAATTGGAGAACTGCCTCCATTGGACTGGCCTGTAGCCATGTCTGTGGGGTATTTTCTTGATCATTGAGTGATGTGGGAGAACACAGTCCACTGTAAGTAGTGTTACCCCTGGGCAGGTTGTTCTGTATTATTTAAGAAAACAGGCTGAGCGTGGGCCAGGGTAGTAAGCAGCACTCTTCCATGGCCTGTACTTCAGCTCCTGATTCCAGGTTCCTGCCTTGAGTTTTTACCTTGGGCTCTCTAAGTGATGAACTGTGACCCTGGAGGTGTAAGATGAATAAACCCTTTCTTCCCCAAGTTGGTATTGATCAGAGTGTTTTGTCATAGCAATGGGGAAGCAAACTAGAACAGAAATTGGTACCAGGATCATAGAGTATTGCTGTGACAGATCTGACCTTGGTAGTTTTGGGAGGATCTTGGAACAGTTTTGAACATTGGGCTAGAAGAGTCAATGATCCAAGATGGCAGCTCCCAGGGTGGCAGACTCAGCCTGACCAGAAGAGGTGGAATCAAGAGAGAGGAACATTGGGGCTCCTGTGGGCTTTGGGAGGTGGCAGAGAGAACCCTCAGGTATCAGGAGGCAACAGCAGCAGCTACATTCCAGACTCTTCCCTTCAATATCTTCAATACATAGGGAACACCTGGGGCCATTCCCTCAGCTCCAGGCTGGGCTTTCCTGCCCCTGGACCAAGATACAGATGTTGGCAACCAGCCCTGGAGAGCCTGTAGGTGCAGTGGTTCTGTGAGTACGTCTCTCCCTGTGAGTGTATGAGGTTGGCCTCTCCACTTGGTGGTGAGAGTCCCCACTGTGTGTTGTGGGTGGTATTATGGACTCCCTATCCACCAGCTGGGAAGCCTCTGGGGCCCCTCCCTCAGCTCCAGGCTAGACTTCTCTGCCCCCGGATGCAGCCAGCCCTGGGGAGCCAGTGGGAGGATCCCACATGGGGTGGGGTTCAAGCCTGCCTGATTGTTGCCTATCTCAGGCCTCTGGAGGAGCTCTTCACTGGCTGGGTGAGGGGTGGCCAGTGTCTCCAGCACAAAGTCAGGAGTGAGGGGGCTGGAGAGATGGCTCAGCAGTTAAGAGCACCGACTGCTCTTGCAGAGGACCCAGGTTCGATTCCCAACACCCACATGGTGGCTAAGAACTGTCTTTAACTCCAGTTCCAGGGGAATCTGACGCCCTCTTCTGACCTCCACGACATTGGATGACACGGGTGCACTAACCTACATGCAGACAGTACACTCATACACATAAAAAATAATAATAGCCAGGCAAGGTGGTGCACGCCTTTAATCCTAGCACTTGGGAGGCAGAGGCAGGCGAAACTTTGTGAGTTCAAGGCCAGTCTGGTTTACAGAGTGAGTTCCAGGACAGCTGGAGCTACAGGGAGACCCTGTCTCGAAAAGACCAAAATAATAATAATAATAAAATAATAATAATAAGATTATTATTTTATTATTATTTTAAATAATAATAATTATTATTTTAAAAATTGTAAAGTCAGAAGTGAGAACTGAAGCCTAGACCACCTTTGCATACCTACTAAGACAACAATTAAGACATCTGAAGAATACAAACAAAGCCAGTCTTCAATAAAGAAATACTTGAGCTTCATACCAGAATCACAAACATAAAAGAAATCCAAAAGCCAAAATAACAATAAAAAGAAAAAGCAGCCGGGCGTGGTGGCGCACGCCTTTAATCCTAGCACTTGGGAGGTAGAGGCAGGCGGATCTTTGTGAGTTCAAGGCCAGCCTGGTCTACAGAGTGAGCTCCAGGACAGCTAGGGCTACAGGGAGACCCTGTCTCAAGAAATACCAAAAAAACACCAAACACAAAAAAAAAAGAAAAGAAAAGAAAAAGCAACAACATACCTGGAGTGGTTGTGCACACCTTTAATCTGCAGAGGCAGGTGGATCTCTGTGTGTTCAAGGCCAGCCTGGTCTACAAAGCTAGCTCCAGGCCAGCTGGGACTAAAGGGAGACCCTGTCTCAAAAATACAAAAAAAAAAAAAGCAATAAGATGAAAAACCCAAATAATAAGCCTCTGCCAAAAACTAGCAGTCATAGAACACTCTTGTAATGAGGACACCCCCCAGATGTAACTACCAGTTCTGTAGAAGACTCCTGTAATGAGGACACCCACCCCCAGATGTAACTCAGGACACAGATCTTAAAAGAGCTATCATAAACATGACCAAAGAATTCAAAGAATTTAAAGAACACATATACAAACAACTCAAAGAACTAAAATAAGATAGGGATAAACTAAAAGCAGATAACAGTAAACTTCAGAATGAAATCACAAAAGATATAGAAACACTAAAGAAAACTCAGGCTGAAATGGAAAAGGGAGTAGAATACTCAATAAGCCATTTGGAAAGGATGGGAGAAAGACTCAATAACAGAATGGATGAAGTTGAAAATAGAATATCAAGACTGGAAGACAAAATGGAAGAACAGGATCACTCAAGCAAAGATTATGAAAAAAATTTAAAAATACAAGAATGGAATAACCAGGAACTGTGGGACACCATGAAAGGAGAAGAATCCCAGAATAATGGTATTGACTAGATCTTCAAGACTGTAGAAGAAATTTTTCCCAAATTAAGGAAAGACATACCCATACAAAAACAGGAAGCACATAGAACACCGAATAGACAGAACCAGAAAATAAATTCCCCATGCCATATCATAGTAAAAACACTAGATGATAAAAATAAAGAGAGGATACTGAAAGTGGCAAAAGAAAAACAACAAGTCACATATAAAGGAAACCCAATCAGAATTACAGCTGATTTTTCAGTGCAAATGATGAAAGCCAGAAGAGCTTGGACCAAAGTATTCCCAGTTCTAAATGACTATATATATCAACCCAGACTACTTTACCCAGCAAAAATGGCTATTACAGTTGAAGGAGAAAGGAAAATCTTTCATGACATAAATAGGCTGAAAGAATTCATGTCCACAAAGCCAGCCCTTCAGAGAATACTCAAAGCAATGCAAAGAGCAGAAGATAGGAATGACTATACCCAAGCAGCAAGAGAAAATATTTAATGAAGGTCTTATTGTAGAAATACAAACCTAGAACAAGAATGAACCAGAACCCAAAATGATGGGAAGCAATATAAATCTCTCAATAATAACTTTAAATATCAATGGACTGAATTATCCAGTCAAGAGGCATATACTAGTAGGCTAGACTAAGAAACAAAATCCGGGTCTGGAGAGATAGCTTAGTGGTTAAGAGCACTGATTGCTCTTACAGAAGACCCAGGTTCGATTCCCAGCACCCACATGGTGGCTGAGAGCCATCTTTAACTCCAGTTCCAGAGGAATCCAGCACTCTCTTCTGACCTCCGAGGTTTTGCTCGACATGGGTGCACAAACCTACATGCAGACAGTACATTCATACACATAAAAAATAAATAAAAATTAAAAAAAGAAACAAAATCCTCCTCACATCTGAACACAACCATGCTCTTATATTATGAATCCTTAGACAGGTCCTAGAACTAACCTACCATTTATTTTCAGACTACGGATTTTTGGTATATGATGGTGGGCATGTATACATATTTTAGAGTAACATAAAGTTAAAATAGAAAAAGGTGAATCAAGAAATATGATATGGAAATAACACAGTTTGTTTTCAGAAGATACAATTTTAGTATAGGTGTGATGTATCAGGCTGATGTAACTTACCCTTTCTGGGTGCTTAATGACCATACTTAATACCCATACCAATTTGGTCAATGGACCTAAGAGATAACTTTGTTCCTTGCCCTCAAAGGTCAACTAAGTCTCAGGGGAATATGCATAGGGGCTCATCTCTTGAAATGTCCTGCAAATGTGAGTCACCAGTCTTCCTGTGCAGGGAGGTCCTGGAAATCCACTAATGGGACTTCAGCCAGTGTCCAGCCTATAAAGAGGAAAGTCCGCTCATGCTTCAAAAAGAGAAGCCTGGTCTAGCAAGACCTAACTGTGTCCTCAAGGGGATGGAACTGGTGGTTGAAAAGCCAAAAGGTAGGCCAGGTGTGGTGGCTCATGCCTTTAATCCTTGCACTTGGGAGGCAGAGGTAGGTGGATCTCTGTGAGTTCAAGGCCAGCCTGGTCTACAAAGTGAGTTCCAGGCCAGCTGAGACTAAAGAGAGACCCTGTCTCAAAAAGACAAAAAAAAGGAACCCCCCCACCAAAAAAACCTGAGTGACCCTTGAGGACCAGATCCTCAACTGACCTTGAGAAAATAAAAACTTTGGTTAATCTGGACTAACTGTGTGGCCTTAAGCATCCAAAAGGAAAATACAACCAGAAATAAATAATCAGTAAGGTCTGAGAAATTGTACTTCAGATATAAAACTTGAGAATCCTCCAAAACTTCAATGCCAGATGCGGACTATGGAGATGTCCAGTGTGTGGACTGAGAGGCTACTGGGATTTCAGCCTCTTCAGAGTGTAGACTGCCATTGTCAGACTACCCAGGCTGTGTCATGAGTAGTCCAACATGGGAGGCCAGTGCAGGAAGATCAAGATAGGACACATGCTTGCTGGACCTCATTCGGGTGACCATGTGGGGGAGGGACTCCAGTGTGGAGGAAAGGGGCAGGATTGATGGTTGTTTGGGTTTGCCAAGGAAGAACCTTCAAGCACTTTCTTGGGGAAAACATGACATCTTTTGGTAAAAAGTAAAAGAAAGAAAGAAAGGAAGGAAGGAAGGAAGGAAGGAAGGAAGGAAGGAAAGAATGAAAGAAAGAAAGAAAGAAAGAAAGAAAGAAAGAAAGAAAGAAAGAAAGAAAGAAAGAAAGAAAGAGAAAGAAAAAAGGGCTGGAGAGATGGCCTAGCGGTTAAGAGCCAACCGCTCTTACAGAGGACCTGGGTTCGATCCCCAGCACCCACATGGTGGCCGAGAACTGTCTGAATCTTCAATTCCAGGAGAACTCCAGTTCCAGGGGAATGTGAGACCCTCTTCTGACCTCCGCGGCATTGCATGACAGGGGTGCACAAACTTGCATTCAGACAGTACATTGATACACATACAGAAATAAATAAAAATGCCGGGCGTGGTGGTGCATGCCTTTAATCCTAGCACTTGGGAGGCAGAGGCACGTGGATGTCTGTGAGTTCGGGGCCAGCCTGGTCTACAGAGTGAATTTCAGGACAGCCAGAGCTACAGGGAGATCCTGTCTCAAAAAAAGAAAAAAGAAAGAAAATCCTCCAGCTCAGGTGATATATATGTATATGTATTGAAGCAATACAAGTTGGAGAAAAAAATGGAATATCCCATGTTAAAGCATCACTGTATTTTAATGCTTTTTTTGATATCACAAGTTTAATTTATGTTACTTTGATGCTATCTGTACTCTAAAGATCAACTTAAAATAAAAAGGGGAATTCTCCCAAATTCCTTCTATGAAGCCAGTATCACTCTATTACCAAAACCAGGCAAAGATCCAACTAAAAAGGAGAATTATAGACCCATCTCCCTAATGAACACAGATGCCAAAATTCTAAACAGGATACTGGCAAATCGCATACAGACCCACATCAAGAAGATCATCCATCATGACCAAGTTGGATTCATACCAGAGATGCAGGGATGGTTCAACATACGAAAATCAATAAACATCATCAAACACATAAATGGAATCAAAGACAAAAACCACACCATCATCTCAATTGATGCTGAAAAAGCCTTTGACAAAATCCAGCATCCCTTCATGCTTAAAGTCCTAGAAGGAATTGGATTGGAGGGATCATTCCTCAATGTAATCAAAGCCATATACAGGAAACCCACAGCCAATATCATCCTAAATGGGGAAATGACAGAAACATTCCCTTTAAAGGTAGGAACTCGGCAAGGCTGCCCCCTGTCACCACTCCTCTTCAATATAGTGCTTGAAACACTTGCTAGAGCAATAAGGCAAGAAAAGGAAATTAAAGGAGTACTAATTGGAAAAGAGGAAGTCAAACTATCCCTATTTGCTGATGATATGATTGTTTACTTAAGGGATGCAAAAAACTCCACCAGAAAACTCCTAGAAACGATTAACAGCTTCAGCAAAGTGGCAGGATACAAAATTAACCTTAGAAAATCAATGGCCTTTCTTTACACCAAGAACAAGCAACTGGAGAAAGAATTCAAAGAGACCTTCCCACTCACAATAGCCTCAAAAACAATAAGATACCTAGGAACAAACCTAACCAAAGACACCAAAGACCTCTACAACAAAAATTTTAAACCCTTAAAGAAAGAAATTGAAGAAGACCTCAGAAGATGGAAAAACCTCCCATGCTCATGGATTGGGAAAATTAACATTGTAAAAATGTCCATTTTACCAAAACTCTTGTATAGATTTAATGCAATCCCAATCAAAATCCCCAAGAGTTTCTTCACAGGCTTGGAAACAAAAGTTCTTAAATTCATTTGGAGAAACAAAAGACCCCGAATAGCCAAATCAATCCTGAGTGAAAAGAGCTACACAGGAGGGATCTCTATACCAGATTTTAAACTATACTACAGGGCTATAGTCATAAAAACAGCCTGGTACTGGCACAAAAACAGACCTGTTGACCAATGGAACAAAACCGAAGATCCAAATCTGAGCACATACAATTTCAGCCATCTCATATTTGACAAGGGGGCCAAGAAACCACAATGGAGAAAAGACAGCATCTTCAGCAAGTGGTGTTGGCAAAACTGGATCACCACTTGTAGAAGAATGAAATTAAACCCCTACCTCTCGCCCTGTACAAAAGTCAACTCCAGATGGATTAAAGACCTCAACGTGAAACCCCAAACTCTGAAGGTGATAGAAGAAAAAGTTGGCAGCAGACTACAAGACATAGGCGTAGGAAAAGACTTCCTAAATCAGACAGCAGCTGCACAAGAAATAAGATCGACAATTGACAAATGGGACCTCATTAAACTCAAAAGCTTCTGTACATCAAAAGAAACAATAAAGGAAGTGAAGAGAAAACCCACAGAGTGGGAGGAAACCTTCACTGCAGAAACATCTGACAAAGCATTGATTTCCAGAGTATATAAACTACTCAAAAAACAAAGACGAGAGATGAAAGAAAACAAATGACCCGCTCAATAGATGGAGCAAAGACCTGAACAGAGACTTCACAAGTGAGGAATTAGAGATGGCTGAGAAACATCTTAAAAAGTGTTCAACATCACTAATAATTAAGGAAATGCAAATTAAAACCACTTTAAGATATCATCTTACTCCAATAAGACTGGCTAGGACCTACCAGAGAGAGAGGGAAGCCAAGGGGATTCTCCCTCCTGTGCCCCCAATTCCTCTCTGCTGCTGACCTGGGCATCTTGGGCAGGCACCACTGGCTGGGTATATACAAATTGTTCTTAGTTGTATGTCGGTTTTTATTCCACTGTGATGGCTGTTGAGATCATTTATTAATATTCTCTCTAACCACTGTAAATGAAGCAGTGTGCTGTGGGTTTTGTGGTGTGTGTGTGTGTGTGTGTGTGTGTGTGTGTGTGTGTGTATGTGTGTGTGTGATTTCTTCTGGAGTTATTTATTTGATAATGATATTAAATATTAGAAACTCTTTTAAAAAAGAAAAACAAATCGAGTATCAGAAACAAAACACTCTGAAACAAACAAAAATGGTAAAAAATAAAATAAAATAAAATAACCTTCAGGCAATGTCTGTAGGGTATCTATGAGAGGCAAACAGACAATGTTGAAACATGGGCTCCATTCTCCAGATGTCTCATTGTGTGTGTGCAAATGTTCTAAAACCTGGGGGGAAATTTTAAATGCTGTGACCCCAAGCATCTTGCATAATGCATAGTCAACCCTGACTAAGAAAAAAAATCTACAAAATTATACATAACTACTTATTAAAGTTCCAAAAATAATATTGAAAAAAAAAAAGACTGGCTAGGATCAAGAAAACAAATGATACCAAATGCTGGGAAAGGGGAACACTCATCCACTGCTGGTGGGAATGTAAACTGGTACAGCCACTATGGAAAGCAGTGTGGAGAACTCTTGAAAGACTTGGAATGAACTTGCCACCTGACCCAGCCATAGCACTCCTGGGTATGTACCCACAAGCCTCATCTTACCACAGAGATACATGAACAGCCATGTTTATTGCAGCCCTCTTCACAGTAGCAAGGAGCTGGAACCAACCCAAGTGCCCCTCAACTGATGAGTGGATAGAGAAAATGTGGTACATCTACACAATGGAGTTCTATGCAGCAGTAAAGAAAGATAACATCATGAACTTTGCAGGTAAATGGCTGGAGTTAGAAGATATCATGCTGAGTGAAGTAACACAGTCCCAGAAAAACAAACTACGAATGGTATCCCTCATCTGTGGATGCTAGCACCAATTACCTAATTGTATGGCAAATTTAGCAACATCAAT
Organism: Rhizomys pruinosus; assembly: GCA_009823505.1. Classification (NCBI taxonomy): domain Eukaryota; kingdom Metazoa; phylum Chordata; class Mammalia; order Rodentia; family Spalacidae; genus Rhizomys; species Rhizomys pruinosus. The sequence goes on from VZQC01005691.1 coordinate 1,624,023, forward strand.
GTGATCTGAAAACAACCATGCTCTTATATTGTAGAATCCCTTAAAAAATAAACAAGCTGGAGAGATGGTCTAGCAGTTAAGAGCACCAACCGCTCTTACAGAGGACCCGGGTTCGATCCCCAGCACCCACATGGTGACCGAGAACCGTCTGAAACTCCAATTCCAGGAGAACTCCAGTTCCAGGGGAATCCAACACCCTCTTCTGACCTCTGCAGCATTGTACGACACGGTGCACAAACTTGCATGCAGACAGTACATTCATACACATACAGAAATAAATAAAAATAAAAAAAAACAAATAAAGAAAAAATAAAAATCATTGCAAAATAATGAAACCTCAAAAAAACACAAGTGGAAGATGCTAAAATTAAAACCTTTGATACATGTGGCATGCATATGTGCATATTTGGAGTGATGGATATTGGAAGGAATAACAACAACAACAACAGAAAAGTCTGAGTTAAAGAACTGACTGAAATGGTGAACTTCTGCTAAAAAAAGTGAACTTCTGCATTGGGAATTTTGAGGGAGACTAAGAAAAAGATGAAAAATGTTTGGCAGATAGCATGAGCTCTGGTGGGGTTGGGGGGGCAGGGAGAGGGGCACGGGTCTAGATTTGATTTGTAATGTAATTTGATTTGTATGAAATGCACAGAGCTTCAATATAACATTTTACAAGCTATCCACAGGTATTACTTTGACTAATAGGACACAGCCCTATAGAAAACCCCAAGGTGTGACTCTGGGTATGTTATGCAGTTTCTGTCTGCTGTGTCCTCCCAGCCAGTTCTTATCTCATGTTTCCAGGCTCCCTAACCTTGTTTTAGGATCCTGTTACTTGCTCCTGGTTCCTTGCATGATGAATATGTTTGGCAGAGCTGCCTCAGCCTTTGGACAAAGCTTTGGAATCTGTTCTCCACTTGCAAGTTCTAGACTCTGAGTGTTGCATGGAGACTAGACAAGAGTTCATTTAACTTTGAAGGATTTGAGGCTTGGCCTGTGGGATAATCAGCTTCCCTATGTTTCATGGACTAGGGCCATAAAGCTGAGATCAGAATCAAAGGCCAAAAGAGAGATCATACACAGGCAGTTAACTTTAGGGATGATGCAAAGAACAGGAGCCAATAAGTGGTTTCATATGTCACATGGACTTATAGACAATGACAAAGTCATTGTATTTAAGTCTCTGAGTATAGTTCACTACTATATCCTGATCTAGCCTAACAGGACTGTCACAGGTCCTGAAGTACCAAAGGACTGAATGCAATGTATGATCCTTAAGAACTAGATGAGTCAGGCCCAGAAAATCAAGTTCACTCAGAGAATCCACAGAGAGGACCCAGAGCCTAAAGTGATAACCAAGTTGAGTCAAGAGCTGAGAAGAGCTAGACTGGCATGAGAAGAACTTCATGGGAGGATGCTACAAACTTCTAGGGAAGGAACCAAACAAAAGTGAGCAACACTTGTGTTTTGTGTTCTCTCAGTTCTTATCCACAGACTGATCTGGTGGGTTGGAAGACAAAGTCAGCTACAAGAGAGTGATTGAAACACCACTGCTGCAGAGTCTGGGGAACTTATGTTAGTAGTACAGGAGATGTAAGAGCATGGTGCCAGTCCTCAGATTACAGAGGGGTGACTATGAGTCTAAGCCATGTGGTGTGGAACTCTATAGAGATAGGGTGTTGATAGTGAACCTTTGGATAAGATGCTCCATTTGGTCATTTGTGTGTGGAGGGCAGAATTCAGATGAGCAAAAGATATTCTTACTAGCTGGGTGTGGTGGCTCACACTTTTAATACTAGCACTTGGGAGGCAGAGGCAGGTGGGTCTTTGTGAGTTCAAGGCCAGCCTGGTCTACAGAGTGAGTTTCAGGACAACTGGGGCTATAGGAAGACCCTGTCTCAAAAAGACAAAACAGGGGGCTGGAGAGATGGCTTAGCAATTAAGAGCACTGACTGCTCTTGCAGAGGACCCGGGTAGGCCTGGAACTCACTTTGTAGACCAGGCTATCCCTGAACTCACAGTGACCCTCCTGCCTCTGCCTCCCAACTCCTGGGATTAAAGGCATGCACCACCACACCCAGCTTCCATATGAATTTTAAGATGTGTTTTTCTAATTCTGTGGGGAAAAGTCATGGGGATTTTTATTGGAATTGCATTGAATCTATATATTAATTTGGGTAGGATGGTCATTTTTACTTTATTAGTTCTTCCAATCCATGAGCAGAATGGTGTACTACAATCTCCTTTTTCAAAGGTTTAATATTTTCATTGTAGAGATCTTTAATGTCTTTGGTTAGGTTTATTCCAAGATTTTTTTTAGGCTATTGTAAATGGAAGGGTTTCCATGTACTTTTTCTCCAATTGCTTGTTATTGACATGTAGGAAGGCTACTGATTTTTTAGATTAATTTTGTAATCTGCCACTTTACTGAAACTATTCATTGTTTTTAGGAGTTTTCTGGTAGAAATTTTTGTGTCCCTTAGATATAATATCATGTCATCTGCAAAAAGGGATAGTTTGACCTCCTCTTTTCCAATTACTACTCCTTTCATTTCCTTCTCTTGTCTTATTGCTCTAGCAAGAGCTTCAAGCACTATATTAAAAAGGAGTGGAGAAAGTGGACAGACTTGTCAGGTTCCTGACTTTAAGGGGAATGCTTCTAATTTTCCCCATTTAGGATGATGTTTTCTATGGGTATGATATATATAGCTTTAATTATGTTGAGAAATGTTCCCTCCAGTCCAATTCCCTCTAGGACTTTAAACATAAAGACATGTTCTATTTTGTCAAAGGCCTTTCTTCATCAATTGAGATGACCATGTGGGGTTTTTTTAGTGCATTTATATAATTTATGACATTTATTGATTTACATATGTTGAACCATCCTTACATCTCTAGAATAAAACCAACTTGATCATGATGGATAACCTTTTTGATATGTACCTATATGTTGTTTGCAAGAATTTTTTTGAGAATTTTTGCATCTATATTCATTGAGGATATGGGTCTATAGTTTTCTTTTTTCATTTTTTGCCTGGTTTTGGTATTAAAGTGATGCTGGCTTCATAGAAGGAATTTGGGAGATTTCCCTCTGCTTCTGGCCTTTTGAATAACTTAAGTAATGCTGATTGTAGGTCATCTTTAAATGTCTGATAGAATTTTTTTATTTGTTTGCTTTGTTTTGTTTTTAAAGCCAATTTTTAATTTTTTTTTTTTATTATTATTTATTTATTTTTGTATGTGTATGAATGTAGTGTCTGCATGCAGGTCTGTGCACCCATGTCGTGCAATGCCGCGGAGGTCAGAAGAGGGTCTCGGATTCCCCTGGAACTGGAGTTCTCCTGGAATTGGAGTTACAGACGGTTTTAGCCGCCATGTGGGTGCTGGGGATCGAACCCGGGTCCTCTGCAAGAGCGTCGGTGCTCTTAACCGCTAGGCTATCTCTCCAGCCCNTATCCTTTTTAAAGCAACTTTCACCCATTGTTAACATTTAATAGTCTATCTTCTTTCTTTCTTTCCTCTTTTCTTTCTTCCTTTTTAATGAACTATCTCCTTGGAAGAAAAGAGGAAATGTGAAGAAAAAGAAAGAATACAATTTTTTGGGTTACTCAAGATTTTACGTGACCACCCCCCCAAATGGACATTCCATCTCGTATGTGTGTTTCTTATTATAAACAGACCTGAAAAAGCTTCTTTTGATAGTGTGATGCTGGAGTAAAAACAAACAAACAAACAACAAAACAAAACAAAACAAAACTAACAAACAAACAAAAAAATAACTGAGACCAAATAGATGTCCCAGAAATAGATCCTAGTACATATGAGCCTTTGATACATGGCAAGGAGATTTAACCCATTAATGTGAAAGGGAAGGTTATTTAACAAATGGGACTGGGATCTGTGAATATCAATTTAGGGAAGAAATCAATTTTTGGCCTTTACTTCACATTATGCAGAAAAAAATCAATTCCAGATAGGTTATGGAATTAAAAGTTTAAAAATGCCCAAACCTTAGAAAAACCAGAGAAAAAGCAAAGCGAATAAGAATTTAATATCCGGGGCTGGAGAGATGGCCTAGCGGTTAAGAGCGCCGACCGCTCTTACAGAGGACCCGGGTTCGATCCCCAGCACCCACATGGCGGCCGAGAGCCGTCCGAAACTCCAATTCCAGGAGAACTCCAGTTCCAGGGGAATCCGAGACCCTCTTCTGACCTCCGCGGCATTGCACGACACGGGTGCACAAACCTGCATGCAGACAGTACATTGATACACATACCGAAATAAAAAAATAAAAAAAAAAAAGTTCAAAAAAAAAAAAGAATAGCAATTCCTGCTTCTTAGTGTTATTCGCTTGAAATATTTTTCCTCCTTTCACCTTAAGATAGTGCCTGTCCTTGAAGGTGAGATGGGTTTCTTGCAGACAACAAAAAGATGGATTTTTGTTTCTTAATCCATTCTACTAGTCTATGCCTCTTGATTGGAGAGTTCAGCCCATTGATATTTAAAGGTATTACTGAGAGACATATATTGCTTCCCATTATTTTGGTTTCTGGTGCATTCTTGTTCTAGGTTTGTATTTCCACAGTAATACCTTCATTCAGTATTTTCTGTTGCTGCTTGGATATAGTCGTTCCTTCTGCTCTTTGTATTGGTTCAAGTATTTTCTGAAGGGCTGACTTTCTGAACATCAATTTTTTCAGCTTATTTATGTCATGAAAGATTTTCCTTTCTCCTTCAACTGTAATAGACATTTTTGCTAGGTAAAGTATTCTGAATTGACATCTATAATCATTTAGAACTTGAAATACTTGGGTCCAAACTCTTCTGGGTTTCATCATTTGTGTTGAAAAATCAGCTGGAATTCTGGTGGGTTTTCCTTTATATGTGACTTGTTTTTCTTTTGCAGCTTTCAGTATTCTCTTTGTTTTGAACATCTAGTGTTTTTACTATGATATGGTATGGGGAATTTCTTTTCTGGCTCTGTCTATTTGGTGTTCTATGTGCTTCTTGTATTTGTATGGGTATGTATTTTTTTTTACTTGGGCAATTTTCTTCTACAATCCTGTTGAAGATCTGGTCAATACCATTATATTGGGATTCTTCTCCTTCCTCTATACCTATGATGTGTAGGTTTGGTCTTTTCATGGTGTCCCACAGTTTCTGGTTATTCTAGTTTGTCTTCAATTGTTGTGACAAAACATTCTGACCAAAACCAACTTGGGAAGGAAAGGGTTATTGGGCTCATGTCTCCAGGGTCATAGTTCATCACTGAGGGAGCCCAACATGGGCACTCAGGGCAGGAACCTGGAGGCAGGAGCTGAAGCATAGGCCATAGAGGAATGCTGCTTACTGGCTTGCTCCTCTGGCCTATGCTCAACCTGCTTTCATATACAGTACAGAACCACCTACCCAGGGGTGGCACCACCCACAATGGGCTGGGCCCTCCCACATCACTTGGCAATCAAGAAAATACTCCACAGACGTGGCCATAGGCCACTCCAATGGAGGAAATTCTCCAATTTAGGCCCCCTCAACCCAGATGTGTCAAGTTGACACTAAAGCTATCCAACACACTGGTTATTCCATTCTTGTGGGGGTTTTCCATAATCTTTGCTCAAGCAATCCAGTTCTTCCATGTTGTCTTCCACTCTTGATATTCTATTTTCTACTTCATCAGTTCTGTTATTGAAGCTTTCTCCCATCATTTCCAAATGGTTTGTTGAGTGTTCCACTTCCTTTTTCATTATAGCCTGAATTTTCTTCAGTGTTTCTATATCTTTTGTGAATTTATTCCACAGTTTATCATTATCTTCTTTCAGTTTCTCCCAATCCTCGTTTAGTTCTTTGATTTGTTTGTGTGTTTTTTAAATGCTTTTAATTCTTTGATCATGTTTAAGATAGTTCTCTTGGGGCTAGAGAGATGGCTCAACGCAGTTAAGAGTGCCAATTGCTCTTGCAGAGGACCCTGGTTCGATTCCCAGCACCCACATGGTGGCTAAGAACTATCTTTAAGCCAGGTGTGGTGATACACACCTTTAATCCTAGCACTCAGGAGGGAAAGGCAGGAGAATCTCTGTGAGTTAAAAGCCAGAAGGCCAGCCTAGTCTACAGGGGTAGTTCCAGGCCAGCTGGGGATACAGGGAGACCCTGACTCAAAAACACCAAAAAAAAAGTTCTTTTAAGATCTGTGTCCTGACTTATATCTAGGAGGTCTCATTATAGGGTCTTCTAGAGGACTGGTAGAATTTGGNTACAGAGGTGAAGAGAAACCACATCCCTATGGCCCTAATCAGTTTTGAATCTGATAGACAAGTAGCAAATTGCAATAGAGTATTGGAATTCTACTAAAAGAGATGTGTACTAGGTGGCAGAAGTTTGCTGTACCCGTTCCCTCCTTCCCACAGTGTAATGAATTCTGCTGCAGTAGCTTAGATACTAGAAAGAGATGCTTTTTTCTCCTGATAAGAAAGTATTATGGAATTACTGGTTTCAAGTATGGGAAAGGGAACACAGGCTTGTGCAAGTCAGTTGACATAAAGGAACATGGTGTGTTCAGAAAACTGCAAGTATTCAATATAGCCATAGCATAGGTTTTGTGTGAAGGACAGATTTCATTGAGTCTTATTTGTATAATATGTAGGGAAGTTTAAGAATAATTATAAAAATCAAATACAAAAATAAAGGAAATATAATGATTACCCATATACTCATTACCCTGTTCATTGTCAACCTTTTTCTTTCCATAGCTCATCTGTCCATTGCCCACTTAGCTTTTGTCTGAGATAATGATTTGGAAGTGGCCAGCAGTGACTGGCAAGTTGTGGACAAGTAGTAGATGTGAGTTTTGTCTCCCCTTAACTTCATCTGTGTTGTTACAGTTGGATTCTTTCCTTCTTCTGGAAGTCAGTGTCTCAAGTTTTTTTTTGTTGTCGTTATTTTGTTTTTTGTTTTTGAAGCCAGTAAGATGACTTGGTCCTCCTGCATCTAGAAGAGTAGTTATAAGTAATAGGAGGTCATGCTCTAAATCTAACTTTTGCTTCTGTTTCCTCTCCAGGGCATACTCTCTTTTCTGAGTGCGCCACTCATAGGCGCGCTCTCCGACGTGTGGGGCAGGAAGCCCTTTCTCCTCGGCACAGTCTTCTTTACCTGCTTCCCTATCCCACTGATGAAGATCAGCCCATGGTGAGTGGCTGAGCTCATCAATATCATACTGGTCTCTTTTGAGTCACTGTGAATAATAACAGGTTGTGCAAAAAAAAAAAAAAACCCAAATTTTATGAGCATTGACATAACACAAATCTGATGGTTTAGTGAATACAAACTTTGCCTTATAATGAAAAAAATTTTTTAATATTGCATAAAATTAACCTTCAGGAATGTATAAAATATAAATGAATTTCCAGTTTGGTTCTGGGTCCTGCCCCCCAAATATCTCAGTGTGTGTGCAAATTTCCAAAAGAAAAAAAAATCTAGAACACTTCAATTCCAAGCATATCTGAAGGGAAAATCAACTTTTTTTTTCAATGTGTAGAGCACTCTGTAACTATTTCAAAGTAGATTACTTAGGTGAGGATAAATGAAAATGAAGATGCCATGAGGTCCGCTGTTGATATCATGATAGGAAGCATTAATTAGGTCAGTGCCCTCACCACTGATGCTTGGCTGACTTTGCGAATGGACTGTTTTTATCTTTTGATGTCTTGGTGGTGCTAATGGGAGCATAGTTTATACTCCACTTTGTGTTTACTCTGTAAAGACCCTTAGCCTATTCTAAATCATAAAATGAAGTTGAATTTATCCCTCCTTCAGTGTGATAAATCTAGGTAGTTTAATTACCATGTAGTGGTTAGATTTGTCAAAGCTTAGTTGTTTTGTCTTGTTTTTGTTTTAAGCTGTGGCATAAAATCTTGGCTGGTGTTCCTAATGCTGAGATGTTCTCCTTGTGGGAATAATGCAGAAGCTTTGTTCTGCTGTTTATGCTCTAAACAGAATTTTGGATTTGGGTGTCTGAAAATAATTCTACTGTTAGGCACCCATAGTCGTTTTATTTTTTACAAAATAATGAATTTTTATACAATACTTCTTAGTAATGTGTTTTGCTTCCCCAGTGAGCTGGGAGTTTTTTTATGCCCTTTTGCTAACTTAACAAATTTTAAATTAAGTCCTGTACATTTCTTGGTAATGCTTGCTTGTATAAATTCTATTCATTTTGTTCTAATACAAAATGGTCTTTATTCTAATTGCTTAATTTTTCTAGGTGTAAATAATTTCATTTTCTTTCTAGTTTTTATGCTATTTGCTGCTTTTGTTAGTAGTATTGGTGAATGAATAATGTTTAACTAAAGTGATGATTGTGGGCCCTTTTTCTTTTGTTTTTTTTTTTTTTTTTGTGTTTATGGTTTTGTTGAGACAGGGTCTCCCTGTAGCCCCAGCTGTCCTAGAACTTGTTCCTTAGACCAGGCTGTACTCAGAGAGATCTGCCTGCCTCTGCCTCCCAAGTGCTCGAATTAAAGGTGTGCACCACCATACCCGGCCCAGGCCCTTTTTCTTATTTGTAAGGAGTATAACTGCTTTGTGCTGAAAAAAAATATTCATTTCTGTTTATCCAAGGGTTTTCTTTTTCTAAAATCAGGATTAGATACCAGATTTTATTAGATGGCTTCTAGAATGAGTAGAGGTGTTTTTTTATTATTATTTTCATTAAGAACTCTTAATATGTTCATGAGAGGACTCAGTGGGTAAAAGTACTTGATATGCGAGCCTGACTACCTGACCTTGGCACCAGAACCCACGGCGGAAGGAGAGCACCATCTTCCTTCTGACCTGCACAAGCATGTTGCGCCACATGCTGCCTCCACTCAAACATACACACAATAATACTACTAAAAATATATTTAAAATTTTTTTCTTTGGTTTGTTTGTTTTTGAGACAAGGTCTTCCTATAGCTTCAGCTGGCCTGGAATTTGGTATGTAGACCAGGCTGGCTCTGATCTCACAGATCTTAAGTGCTTGCATTGAAGGGTTGTGCTATTTTTTTGCTATTTTAACTAGATGTTTTGTTGAATGTCTCTTCCTAAGCTAAAGTAGGAAATTTGAAAATTTTTTATTGTGCTGGCTACTTTTAATAATATAGCTATACCTAAACTATAACTTTGACTTAATCCCTTTATTCTTTCTTCTTTCTCCTGTTTTTCTCTTTGCCATTTTTAGGCTATATATACCCCTTTGAGTAGTGAAAAACTCAGGTTTTAATTATATATTTCTCTAAGTGTATATCTGCATATTCCTAAATATTTAGTTTATAACCTTCATGTTATCTTTGACTCTGATTATAACAAATGTAGGTGATCAAAATAATCTTTCAGTTGGTAGAAGATGTTGTTCTTAATCATATTCTTTTTATAGGTGGTATTTTGCCATGATTTCTGTGTCTGGAGTCTTCTCGGTCACTTTCTCTGTGATATTTGCCTATGTGGCTGATGTCACTCAAGAGCACGAGCGAAGTACGGCTTATGGATGGGTAAGAGGGTAGACCATTTTTTTGGAAACAAAGTCTCTCTTATGTAGGCTAGACTGGACTCAAATTTACAATAATCTTTTCATGGTTTCTTGAGGGCTGGAATTACAGTTGTGTAGCATTTTACCTGGCTTAGCCTTGTTTGTTGTTTTGAAATGGGATCTTGAGACAGGCTAGGCCCAAAGTAAGTATCTGAGGGGACCTTGTTCTTCTGATCCTCCTGCTTACTGGCATCAGACTGAGCTTACAGGGATGCACCGTTGGAGCTAGCTTTTAGACTATTTATTTTTATTTTATTTTATTTTATTTATTTTTTTGTCTTTTTGAGACAGCATCTCTCTGGAACTCTGCTGTACTGCGGAACTCACTCTGTAGACAGGCTGGCCTTGAACTCACAGAAGATCGCACTGCCCTCTGCCTCCCAAGTGCTAGGATTAAAGGTGTGCACCACCACATCCAGCTAGACTATTTATTTTTAAAACTAGAGCAATAATTAGCATTCTATTAAAAATTGACCAGAATTTGAGGTTTAAGAAACACTCAAATTTGTAGAATTTGAAGAATGTTAGCATCTAAGCAGTGCCTCTCGGGCAGTCACTTGAGACATTGTACAATAGGAAAAAGGCTATTCGTTTATTTAGCAAATTGTTATTGAATAAACAGCAAACATTATAAAAGAGTCTTTAGGGCATGTTCTCTTTGAGAGTACTGTCTCTGTGTAGTCCCAGTAGGCCTAGAACTCACCATGTAAACCAGGTTAGCCTCAATCTCACAGAGATCCACCTGCCCCTGCCTCCCAAATGCTGGAATTAAAGCACAAGCCACATGCCATCCAACAGGACTTTTTATTTATTTTGGTAGTTTGGTGTTAGGCAATCTCGTTTTCTCAGGCATGAGAATGATAATGTGTTAATAAAACAGGAGAAGAAAGAGCTATTAGAAGATGCAGCAGAAGCAGTTTGGACCAAAGGCTCACATCTCTGCAAGTCTACTTTCAAATGATTTGGGCATAAGACAGAGATGCTAATGTAGGTGAGCAGTTGTGGGTACATTTTCAGTGCCTGAACATGTTGGGATAGGTGTGCGTTGTAAGAAGAAAAATGATCTTGTGGACTGATGGAGAGTAATAGATTAAAGAAGGATAAATGCCAGAAACTCAGGCCCTTTTTCTTTAAAATCCTTCTTGGATTAGAGTTTAAGTGGTTATTCACATTGACTGACTAAATAAATGTGTTCATGGGTCAGTTATTGGCATATAGGTAAAGTATTACCAATTACTGCTAGCTCCAGTTTTATTTATTTAAGAACTTTAGACATCCTAGTTAGAAAGCTTCTCTTTCAGTCTCTACTTTCCTCTAAAACCTGCCTCCTCTCTCTCCCTTCCTTCTTTTCCTTCTTTCCTTCTTCCTGTGAATATCTTTCAATCTAAAATGAAGGCATTTGTGGAGTGCTATGCAGGAAAGAGGGTAGATTCTTAAGTGATCAGACACCAGATGCCTGTATTTCAAATTAAGTTGCAGCTTTCTTACCATGGGAGATGCCTGTGGACATACTAATTTCCTGCAAAATTATTTATTAGACATATAAAATGTTAATATAGCACAAACACGGGTGCCACAATCCTACATGCAGACAGTACATTCATAACACCTAAAAACAAAAAAATTTTTTATCTTTTAAATTAAAATACTTAATATATAAGAACATAGCCGGAAAGATTGATAGCATTATTAAACTTGTGGGAGATAGACCATCATAAGGTTTCGTTGCATATATACATTTGTTTAATGTTAATTAGATCAAACATTTCCCAAAAAGATTAAATATCTTTTGAAAATTTAATTCTTTTGTGTGGGGGGGGGGGGGGGGGGGGTTGACACACATATGTGAGTACAAGTGTGCCACAGCATGAGTGTGGGGGGGCAACCAACAACTTGAGGAGTTGGTGTCTCCTTCAACATGTTGGTCTTGGGACTCAACACCCAGGTCACCAAGGACTGTGCCAAGCACTTCATCTGTTGAACCATTTTGCCAGTCCCACTCATCCTGTTGGTGAAAACGTTCAGTAGCTATTTGTTCATTGCTTTACAGTTAGGAAAATAATTCACAAAGCTCTGTGCTAAGCTCATAAGGAAAGAGATCTGCGAGTCAATCAGAAGTAACCTATTGACTGTAATGATCCTATCATTTTCCTCATTGTAATGCACAGGATTAGTGCTACTCATAGGACATAGCAACGAAGCCAGTGAGTGAACATGCCTAGCTGAAACAGTTCTGAAGAGTGGCTCCCGCTAGCTTGGGGGTTCAGACAAGTAGGCTTTTTTTTTTTTTTTAATTTTTTTTTTTTCTTTGTTCCTTGAGCCATGACTGTGGTCAGTTGACTACCTTAAAAGCCCATGCTGGGAGGGCGTAGAAGAGCCGATTTGAACCATTATCCGCAAGGCGTAGAACCTCTATGAGTCAGGAGAATGTACAATTTCAGGGACCGAAGTCTTGCTCGCCGTCCTTCAGAAGGGTGCACGTGCTATAATTCTTGGAACATCGTGATAATAATTTTCTTTTAATAAAAAGCTCATGTAAGAGAGCAATTCTTTGATTCAGTTTTAATCAACTGGGCATTTTGAGCCATTCAACTGTTAAAAATACACTTTACTTCCTGAACTCCTTCAGGAAACCAAGGAAGTAGCGTTCTTGAAGGAGTCACAGCCGTGAACAATCCTGCTAGTAAGCATCAGTGCTTACTAGTTGGCGTGATAAGGCTGTCCAGGTTGACTTTACCACAACAGAGTCCTAATGAATGTTAAGTTGAATTTAGAGATACAAAAAATGAAGCTGTGAAAAATAATTATCTTTCGGGCTGGAAAGAGATGGCCTAGGGTTAAGAGGCGCCGGGACCGCTCAGTTACATGAGGGACCCCTGGTTTGAAATCCCCAGCACGCCATGGCGGGTCGAGAACCCATCTGAAAACTCCATTCCAGGAGGCACTCCAGTTCCAGGGAATCCGACCACCCTCTTCTGACTTCCGGCACTTGCACGACCACGGGTGCACAAGCCTGAGAACATGCACATACAATACTGGAATAAATAAATAAGATTATAATAAAAATTAAAAGAAAAAATAAATATTATCTTTCTAAGTTGCTGAGGCAGTCTATTTGGCAGAATACTTGGTGTTGTGAGATCTATGACCTCATGAACTAAGCAGTGTTTGTCCACAGCCCTGTGGCTTGCTATCCGTGGTTCTCCAGTGTGCACCAAGGCAGAGCCAGCACTGCTCAAGTTGTTTACCTGTCTTTGCCACTGTATGGTACATGTCTATGTGGGCTGGCTGGACCTAATGAGTAGCAAATAAGGACTGGAAAATCGTGCTTCAACATGGCTACAAAATAAGATTCTTGATAAATTCGTGAATTGAAGAATCTTTTTCCCTAGGTTGAATTTCACTCTTTTTTTCCTTCTCTCCAGAATCAATTTACTGTCAATTTGCTTAGCCATTTCTAAAAATGATTTTAGTAGAGCATTTTTTATTTCGAAAATATATGGATTTTTATCATATTAGATTGGGTGTGTGGGTATGTCTAATAGAAAAAAAAAAGCAGATGCTGTTGTGCTACAGATTTTCTCCTGTATGTATTTTTAACTTTGGTGTTTTGTTTGTTGTTTCTTTCTTTTTTTTTTTTTGAGGCAGGTTCTCCTTTTTAGCACCAGCTGGCCTGGAGTTGTTTTGTAGACCAGGTTGGCTTCAGTGTCACAGAGATCTCCCTGCTCTGCCTCTTTGAGTGCTGAGGTCAAAGGTGTTGGGCCACATGCCAGCTTAACATTCTTTTACTCTTTAAATTTTTATACATGGGATGGGGGGATAGCGCAGCCGTTAAAGCTGAGGATAGCACCCGCAAAATTAAATTATTAGATTAATTAATTTATATTTTAATACTGTACAATGTATCTTGATTATGTCCACTTAAATCCCCTCCACTCTTCTCCAGTAACTCCCAACATCTTGCTCCTATCTTTTCATGTCTCTTTTTAATATGATTTTAAGTTTTATTTTTATATGTTATGTTGTGTGCAGAGTCTGTGTTTCAATGCCCTTTGAGGTCAGGAGAGCACATCAGACCCACTGAACTGGAGAAGACAGTGGTTGTTAGCCAGCATCTTGGTGCTGGGAATTGAACAAGGTCCTCTGCAAGAACGCAAGTTTTTGATCTACTGTTGCAATTTTTCCAGCCCTGAAAAATTAATTTTTCACTCACCGAGTCCAGTTAATGCAGCCCATATGCAATTTCTCTTGTTTCTAAAGGGACTCTTAGTTAAATAACATCAATATGCTTTTGGTACTCTAAACTGTGTATAATTTGGAAACTGAATAATTATGTTGCATTCTGAATGGGATCATGGGAGTACAGTGTAATGGGAACATGGGGATGCAGTGTAATGANTACAGTGTCTAATAGCCAATTACTATTTGTTTTAGTTCTTGAATCAGCAGAACTTAAGACATATTTTTTTCTACTTATTTTGTACTATCTGGTTGAATTATTATTTCTCTAAAAAAAATTTTTTTATATTTATCGTGTATGTGCATACACGCACCTCAGTGTGCGTGTGGAGCGGCGAGATCAGAGGACAACTGCAGTATTTGTTCTCTCCTTCCTCCATGTGGGTTCCAGGGGATTGCGAACTCACGACGTTGTCAGGCTTCTAAACAAGCACCGTCTTAGCTCCCGTAGCCATTCAACAGGCTCCCATATCTGTGGATATGTGGAGGTATGTGGAAAAGAACTGATCCAGCACCAAATACAATCAATATTAGGAGTACTGTAATCCTGAGACCTCCTATTACGTGAGTTGTTGCCCTGTCAGTGCTTCGCTGGATTGTGTGCCCACTTCCTGTCACAACACCGTCACAGCAGGACATAGCCAGATGAAGCAGAGGCCGGAACTCTTGGTAATTGTGTATAATGTGGCTTCCTGTGAGCTGCCAGTGATGCAAAATTTTAAGAAAGCTTTGTCATTCAACCCATATGTTTTGTAGAGGACACAATTACAAACAGCAACAACAAACAAAACAACACAAAACCACTCACCGAGCCACTATGGACAGAATTCCTACCATAGCTATGAAAGCTGCAATTTTCACAGATTCAAAACCTATGACCTGTAGAAATGAAATAAACCACTTTCATAATAAAGTCATAATTATAAACAAGAAATGCTTTGTGCTATTAAAATGATAGGAAAAAGCTGAGGAAAGTTCACAAAAGCAGTAATTAGAGTTGTAAAGCTGAAACAACTTAACCCACATATTTAAATCTGAAGAATACCTATTACAAATAGAACACAATTTAAAGTTTTTGATAATTTTATGTCAATTTTTTCCTCTCTGTATTGGACTATTTGCAATTTGGAGACAATCTGCCGACCAGTGAAGTCAGTGGCTCCCAACTCTGACTGCACTTATATAATTGTACAGCAAGGACTCGAAAGCCGTTGTCAGTTCAGATGCCATAGACTCCCTCTGGAGACCATCCTTCATGATCTAGAAGGACTGTCCAGAGATAAGGACACGCTCTAAATAGCGCCCATTGGTGCTTATAGTATACCGAGCAGTCGCAAACATCTGGCAGGCAAGACTCAAACGTCCAACGCTAAACGTAGCACACATGACTAAAATTTTAAGCTTATAAAGTAAACTACCGTTGTATGTGATTAACCTGGGAAACAAAGTTCATTTTAGAGTTAAATCATCCTATAGGATGATGAAAGAGATTGCTACCATGTGTGATTCTATATGACAGCACATTATAGAGAACATTTGTTTATATCAATCCCAAAGTAATTGTTAAACAGATCTTAGTTAAAGCTAATTTGGACAAAAGCAATTAACCTTATATCAATCACCAATTAACTCAGAATCATTACCGTTTTTATCAGCTTCAAAACCAATGTTATCCAATATGCACATATTTGTACATTTATCTCTCCTAAAACCACCATATCTGTAGCAATGTCTAGGCAAAAACTGGATACTGTTGAACTCACGTCAATTAACCATGCACCATCGAATATACACCGTGTCCCTTCCACCCCCTCCCACCCTTCCCGATCACCATTTCAGTCAGCCTTCTGATGCAATCTTTCTGTTGTTATTTTTTATGCATCCTCTCTCACAAGAAATATTTTATAACAGGTTATTGTACTAGCAATAGTCTCACATATGAGAGATACACATGTCGCTCTTGTTTTTCTGGACTTTACTTCACTTTAACATGATGTTTTCAAGCTCCATCCATTTACTCAAAGTTATGTCGTATGTTCTTTCTTTACTGCTGCAATTAGAATTCATTTTGTACACTGTTACCACACTTTTTCTTTATTCACTCTTCAGTTGAGGGCATTTGGGTTGATTCCATCTGCCTGGAAATACTGTGCAGCAATGCAGCCATATATCTGTATATACCAAATATAATTGGCTATTAACTCTCTCTTTGGAAGAAAAAACCCCATGGCATGCCACAAGCTTACATCCTCTAAGGTTAGGAGATGTTATAAAAAACATGAAGACCCTGCCTACTTAAAAAAAAAAGATGTAAAATCATAATTTTAACATACCACCAAACATCTGTGTCTATATACCAAAAGAAACCTACCATAACAATAAGTACTATTTAAATACCTATATTTATCAAGTGTGTGCTTCATAGAGGATTCAAAAGGCTATATATTATACTGCTTAAAAACCTAAATATCTAATTGCATAAGCTTCATTAGTAGGATCGAAAGGTCAATGCTGGACAAGCTGACACCCATTGACAAGAAAACTAGCCAGAACTGACTAGAGACCAGACATCAGCTCCAGAGAACATATGTGAGTGTTTTGCTTCTCATCACCGTGCCCTTTTCTAAGCCTAGGGACAATCTGCGGAAGAGGGCATATCTAAGACATGTAAGGGCTGCGATTGGTTAATGGTGAAACTACAAACAATATAGGACGGACACTCTTTGATCAACTTGATTGAACAAAAAACCCCCCCCCCCCCGGGGATGGTGGGACCCATGAGAATGGGACTTGGAGAGACTTCAGGATGGTGGGACCCATAAGCCGTGTGGGTTTGGGCACAAATTCTCGCAAATTATCACTTATTGTTAAAAAAAATGAAAAAACAAAACAAAAAGCAGAGAAATCAGAAAACTTACAGGCAGAAGTGCATGAATCTGTGGATGTGTAGGGGTGCGGTGGGGGAAGGAAGGGGATAATGCCTGAACTGAATGGAAATGTTGTAGATAATACACAAACACAATAAAAAAAAAAAGAAAAAAAGTAAAGTTTTTTTTTTTTTTTATTTAAAAAAATAAGATAAATAAATAAATAACTACCTGTCTTTTATTGAAATTCTATCAATAAAAACATTAAAATAACTAATATTTTCCTCTCATTTCAAAAATGAACACCTTGCTCCCAGTCACACAGTTAAGACAATAAAAATACTCAGACGAGATCCTTCTGTTTTTGCTCCATATCATTCAGCTCTTAACTGAGTGCTTGCGACAAATATATATTACACATAATAACATGCAGTTATAAAATCTGGAGCAGGTATTGTAGCTTATGCCTATAATGCTAGCACGTGGAGCAGAATGCAGTAAGGCAGGGCTTATTGATAATTGCTTAGCGCTAGAGATGTGTCACCAGTTAAGAGCACATTCTTTATTCAGAGGACCTGGGTTCAGTTCCCACCATCTACCTGGTGGCTTCCGACAAACTGTAAACTCCAGTATCGAAGGAGATCCCATTCCTTATTCTGCCTGCGATAGAAAAAGGCAATGACAATGGCTAGGTATCCAGTACGACCCAATAGTGCACATACAGACATGTAGGCAAACACACAAATAAATTAATCGTAATAAAATCTTTTTTTAAAAGGATTACACTTGATTCCACTCTCGCAAGAATATGAAGAAGATCATATTCCCAGGCTTTGGAATATGGGAAAGGATAGTAGGTGAACAAGGCGGATTTCATTAGAAACAGACAAACAACGCTGACTACACCAATAATGAGATAAAATCTCGACATTGTTAACCTAACCTCAAAATGGGTATATAAACAGGATGAGGTGAACCTGGTATCACAATCTGGCAGATTAGTGACACTGGCATATAACTACTGAAGGAGAATTGAGCCGAGTCGACTAGTTATCCAATGGATGCTACTCTGCCGCCACGCGTGTGTAGTGGCAGCAGAGAAGAAGTTTGCGCAGTGCTTTAGACAGAATATGACCAACTTCGTTACCTCTACTTCCCTAATTGCGCTCGATCCAATAATCTTACTCTTTCAAAGAAAGCCAGGTTCAGGAGATTTATGTTGCAAAATAAATTCTTGTTAAAAAGGTATTTCCACAGTATAATCTCACTATATTCTTTTTATGTTTCTCTGAAATCAAGCTACTTCCTATCGTTTACCCAAACTGTCTCAAACTCCTTTTTCAAGGTAACTCCTCCTAGCCTGGAGAAGAAGGGAGGCATGTAACACATAGCTACAGTCCACGATTTATTAAGTCGTCATTGTAGGACAGGTCCCTCCTGTTTACCGAAGTCTGCAAGTCCCTTTTGACCGTCTAGAAACCAATTCCCAAGCTCCTTGCTACAATTGATTTCCTCAAAATGATCTTTAGACAAATCTGCAATCTTTTATACCTTCATGTTCTGAGGCACTAGGCACCCACTTACTCACCTGCCGAGATGAGAAAAAGCTTGATACTGTCAGCTTCAGAGGTCTGAAGAAACACTTGTGATGCAGATGAGTAACGAACAGTAGAATCGTCCAACCTTCATCATACTGAAAAAAGCAGAAACAAACCGACAAGTCAGCATGTTCCTGGAATACTGAGCTTCACCACTTTTATATCTTTAAAATGATAGTAAGCTATTAAGCCATTAGGAGATCATCAAAAGTCGGCCTTATAATCAAACCTACACCATATTACTGGTAAGTTGAAATCTCATCCACGAATACTCCTTCCAATGATTTGAAATTCTGCTAGTCTTTACCAACCACTGGTCTACATTTCCTAAATATTGCCTTTAACAGATTCAAAACATCCTAAAATGACACACCCCACACATGAATAAAATACTTTTAGCAAGAATTCTCTAAGAACATAATTTCTTTTCTCTAATTTTAATGGAACTCTTGAAGTTTTATCTTGTTACTGATTTTTTTTGTTTTTTTCATTTTTTTTAGACATGGTCTCAAGCCCACTTAGAGCTATCTGACCCTTGATTGAAGTCGACCTGCCTGCACCTCTCATAATTTCATATAAATTCCATCTGTTCTTCAAATTGTTGATATTCAATTTGCCTGAAACTAGGTAGACAATTAACATGTTCCAGAACTTTTATTTGCAGAGTTATTGAACAACCAAAAGGTAAACTGCAACTGAAGGAATGTCAAAGTGCCACAGAACTTTTAGGACAATATCTTCAATACCCCAAACAGCTAATATCTACTGAAACCTTGCTGCACGATAACTGGAAACCTTGCTACACAATAACTCAATAACTTACACATTAACTGGAATCCTTATAGCTGCCCTAAAAATAAGTCACAGTTCTGGTATAAAGAGGAATTTTTCAAGTTTCACCTGATCACTATAAAGCAGGAAATTTTAACTTGTAGGATTCCTAGCCTATTCCTGTTTCTTTCCCCAAATCCTTCTGTAATCTGACTGTGGCACAAAAAGAGCAAGCAAGATCTCCAGGAAACGCCCTGAGGGAGCATTTTAAAAATACATTCAGTGCCGGGCGTGGTGGCATGCCGTTATTCCTACGCCTTGGAGGAAAGACAGGCAATTCTTGTGAGGTGTCTAAGGCCAGTCCCTGGTCTACATGATGATCTTCCAGGACAGGCTGGGCCTTACAGGGAACCTTGTCCCAAAGATCCAAAAAAACCAAAAAAACAACACCCCTCCCAAAAAAAAGACGCTCGAGTCTAACGTGTTCAGTGACTAGGAAAATGGCCTCAGTTGGTAAAGTGCTTGGAACACAAGCACAAACACCCAAGTTCGAGTCCCAGCACCCCACCCTAAATAGGATTTGTAGCTCCGTTAAACCTAGCCAGGAAGACAGAGATAGAAGATCCTATAGAGACTTGCCAAAAACTAATCTTGTTAAATTAGTAAGTTCCAGGTTTAGCAAGACTAAAAAAATAAGATAGATAATGATAGAAGAAGTATGTCTAACATGAATGTTCATGGCCCTCTTATGGCACACGTGTACATATGCACACACCACCATTCCCATGACAAAAGAGAAAAAGAAACAAATTTAAGATGAACTATTCTTTTTTTTTTCTCTTTTGTCATGGAATGTGTGTTGTTGCATATGTACATGTCCATTGCCATGAACTTCATGTCCCTGACATCTCTTCTATCATTATCTATCTTATTTTTTTAGTCTTGCTAAACCTGGAACTTACTAATTTAACAAGATTAGTTGTTTGGCAAGCTCTAGAGTGATCTTCCTATCTCTGCTTCTGGTGCAGGGTCAGTGATCTACACTCACCTATAACCTGATTTTATGGGGTGCTGGAGATCTAACCCACGCACCATGGATACTAGGCAAGCACTCAACAACTGAACTACATCTCCAGACTTTTTATTACTTTTAATTTTTTTTTTTTTGGGGGTTGTTGTTTCTTTATGGTTTTTATTTTTGTCTTTTGAGGACAGGTTCTCCCTGTAGCCCAGGCCCTGGGATATGATGTCACTCTGTTTCTCTAGCAACAGGGCGGCCTGTTAACTTCACAAGATCATCCTGCTGCTTCTTCCGATCCAAAATGTGTGAAGGATTAAAGGCGAGTTGTGCTACACCGAACGTCCCGGCACGAAAGTTCATTTTTAAAATGCCCCTTCAGGGCGTTTCCTGAGATTTTGCTTGCCTCTTTTTTGTGCTCCACAGTTCAATCACAGAAGGATCTGTGGAAAGGAAACAGCAACTAGCTAGGAAATCCTACAAGTTAAAATTCCTGCTTTATAGTGATACAGGTGAACTTTGAAGAATTCATCCTCTTACATAATACCAACACTGTACCTGTGATTTTAGGGCAAGCTAATAAGATTTCAGTTAATGTGATAAGTATTGGAGTTTATGTGTAGCAATTTGCTTCCAGTTATCTGCAGCAAGTTTCAGTAGAATATTAGCTTTGGGTATTTGAAGATAATTGTTCCAAAAGTCTGTGCACTTAACATTCCTGCAGTTTGGCATACACAACTTCCCCAAGATAGATACGATGTGAGCCAGTCTTACAGAAATCCTATTTGGTTGCTACAAATAACTCTGACCAAAGTAAACAAGTTCTGGATAACATTGTTAATTGCATAATTTCTACCTAGTTTCAGGCCAAATTGCAATATCAACCATTTGAAGAACAGGAATTATATGAAATTATGGGGAAGGTGCAGGCGATGATTACAACATCAATGTCATCTCAGCTTAAGGTTTGAACCCTGCTCTCAATAGAAAAATGATAAGAAAAAAAAAGAAAAAGACTCTTGAGTTAACCTCAATAGATTGCAATTCAAGAAGTTACATTACAAATTAAGAGAAAGAATTATTCTTAGGAGATTTTGTAATAGATTTCTTCAGGTCCATTTAAAGACTGTTGATCTAGTTTTACAAGGAATATCTTAGGAATGTGAACCAGTCGTTAAGGTAACAGCATGCCAAGCATTCTTCCAAATCCATTTGGCGAGACATAACGCGAAATGAAGACTTTCAACTTCCAGAATATATGGACTGAATGTCTTACGTTCGATTATTAAGGCTCACTTTTACGACGATTATTTTGTTCACTTGCATCGTTGATATGAGATAATATAAGTGAGTGAAGCCAATTATTCCAGGAACACCTTGCTACATTTTGTTTGTTCTTGCCTGGCTGAGGCAACTTATTTCCCATCACTGATGAATGGTGGATAAAGGATGAATCTAGCTACTGTCTTACTCGATCTGCTCACGAGTGTTTCTCGTCAGATCCTTCCCTGAAGTCGGGGACACGATTTCAAGCTTTTTCCTCAGTACCAGGCAGGTGAGTAGTGGGGGTTTACTCCTAGTTATAGCCTTCAAACATATGAGATATATCCAGAAGATTGAGATTTATCTATAAGATAATTTGCGGGATCCCACTTAGCAAGAAAGATTGGGAACGTGGTTATCTAGCGGTAATACAAGGGACTTGACAAACTTCAGGTAAGACAGAGAACCCGTTGCATACAATGACGATTTCAAAATAGTGGGACTGTACTTATGCCGCACTAGATATTTGTAACCATGCCTCCTTCTCTTGCCAACGCAGAGCGTGTACTCTGAAGACCGGAGTTTGAGACCAGTTTGGGAAAGATAGGAAGACTTCATTTCAAAAACAATAGAACAGAATATAGTGAGATGTCTACTGTGGAAATATCCTTTTAACACAGAATTATTTGCAACAAAATTCTGATACCCTTTTTGAGAGTAGATTTAGGATCAGCCAAATTAAGAGGAAGGTACAGAGTAGTCATATCCCTTCCTCTGAAAGCACACAAGCTTCTCCTCCTCCACTACCAACAACTGGCACCAGAGTAGTCCATTGGATACAGTCGATCGGCCTCCTTCAGTACATTTGCAGTGCTCAAAATCTGCAGATTGTGATAGGTTCACTCATCCTGTTATATACATTCTGTAGGTTTAGTTAAAACAAATTTGTTAAGGCATAGATTTTTCTCATCCCTCAATTATGGATAAGTCACAGGTGTTATTTACTGTTCCTAAAAATCCCAATGTCGTTCCATCTACTCATCCTTTTCATATTCCAAAGCCTGGGACATCACTATCTCTTCATTAGTTTGCCAAGTCTTGGAATCATCAGGTTAACTTTTTGAAAAAAGATTTTATTATTGTAATTTTGTGTGTTTTGTCACATGTAATGGATGTGCACTATGTGTAGTACCTGGTTACACAGAGGCCAGAGACAGGAAATGGGATCTCCTGGAACTGGAGTTACAGTGGTGACCAGCAGAGATTAGGGAACTGAACCAGGGTCCCTCTGTAAAACAGAATTGCTCCTTAAAATGCTTGAGCCATCATCGTCTTGCCCAGCAATTGATTAATTAGCCTGCCTACTGCCTTTGCCGCCCAAGGGCTAGGATTAATGATGTGACACAACACCTGTCCGATTTATAAGCATGTAATTATTGTGTGTCTAAGAGAATATTGTTTCACAGCACTTAGGCAAGAGCCTGAAATACCCGCTGTAAGTTACTTTTTGTCTTAATGTGTGACGGAGGCAAGGTGTTTCATTTTGATAGATTTGAGCAGGAATATATATTTACTTTTTAAATGTATTTTTTATTGTTATTAAATCAATTAAAGACTAAGGTAGTTTATTTATTTATTTATTTATTTATTTTTGCTTGGTAGTGCATGCCTTATTTTTTCTTTTTTTTTTTGATTGGTGCTTTGTGTATTTCATACAACATTTTCCAATTCAGTTCAGGCATAATAGTCCCCTCCCTTTCCCCACCACCCTACCCATTCCAGATCATGCATTATGCCATAAGTTATTCTTTTCTCTGCTTCTTTTTTGTTTTTTTCATTTTGTTTTTAACAGTATAGTGATAATTTGTGAGTACATGCATCCTTCATGTTGAACCAATTTGCCAAGCAGTTGTGCCTCTAGACCACAGCTCTGGGTTCGCACACCATCCACGGGAGGGCGGCTGTATGGATTTCAATCAAGTATCAATGGTGTCCAGTCTATTATTGTGTAAGTTTCAATCATCAGTAGACCCAACTCTAAGCCCTTCATTCTATCATGCCCCCCTCTTCTGCAGATTGTTCCCAGGCTTAG
Source organism: Rhizomys pruinosus (assembly GCA_009823505.1). Taxonomy (NCBI): domain Eukaryota; kingdom Metazoa; phylum Chordata; class Mammalia; order Rodentia; family Spalacidae; genus Rhizomys; species Rhizomys pruinosus. The sequence goes on from VZQC01005691.1 coordinate 1,647,433, forward strand.
AAAAGGGACACATGTGTGGATGAGAGCAAAACACTCTACTTCTTGGAGCTGATGTCTTTGGTCTCTAGTCAGTTCTGGCTGTTTTCTTCATGGGCTCCAGCTTGCCAGGCATAACCTTTCGATTCTACTAATGATGAGCGCATGCAATTAGATATTTAGTATTTAAACAGTATAATATAAAAACCTTTCATTACCCTCTAATGTAGCAACACAATTAACTATATAGGATTTAAAATACTTAATTGTTAGGAGTTTTCTTGTATTGAACAGTTTGGATGGTATGTTAATTCATGATTTACATTTTCCTTTAAGTAGGCAGGTCTTCATGTTTTATATTAACATCTCCTAACCATTAGCAGATGTAAGCTTGTGGCATCAGCCAGCCGTGGGTTATTCCGCCAGAGAGAGCTTAATAGCCAATTAGATTTGATATACAGACGTATGGTGCCACTGCTGCACAGTATTTTCCAGACAGAGGAATCATACCCATGCCCTAACTGGACGAGAGATAGAGAAAGTGGTACATGTATACCACAATGAAATTCTAAGCAGCAGTTAAAGAAAGACAAAATCATCGATAACTTTGCAGTTGTAATGGATGAGCTGAATGATCATCATGTTAAGTGAAGTAACATCAGTCCCAGAAAAACATACTGACAAAGTATCTCTCATTAGTGGACGCTATACCAAGTAACCCAGTTTAAATATGCTGTGGAGATGGGATTGCAATTAAAAGGAATCAACAACATAAAGATTGCGATCAGTTAAGGCTGACTGATAATGTGACTCAGGGCGAACTGAAGTCATGGTTGGAGGCTGGGAGGAGGACGACTGCTTGTATATTTCGATGAATGCATGATTAATTGACGTGATTCAACAGATGTTATCCAGTTTTTGCCTAAGCTCTGCTCTACAGAGATACATGGTGTTTAGACTTAGTAAATGTAATATCTTGCATATGGTACATGGGTTTGAAGCTGATAAAAACACGTAATGCATCTGGGTTAATTGGTGGTATAAATTACTCTTGTCCACATTAGCTTTAACTAGAATCTGTATAACAATTACTTTGGGATTGGTATAAACAAATGTTCTCTATAATTTTGCTGTCATATAGTATCACCTGGTAGCAATCTCTTTCACCTATAGGATGATTTAACTCAAAAATAAACTTTGTTTCCCAAGTTAATCACATACAAGGTAGTTTATTTTAAAGCTTAAAATTCTTAGTCATGTCATAGCTACTTTTGCAGTTGGAGGTTTAGAAGTCATTGCCAGCCAGCTTTGGCTGCTCGGTCATTATAAGCACCATGGGAGCTTTTCAGAGCGTGCCCATCTCTGGACAGTACCTCAGAGTCTGAGGTAATTGGTCTCCAGAGGGTCCTGGCATCTGAACTGTAACAACGGCTTCCGCAGTCTCTTGCTGTTACAATTATAAAGTGCAGTCAGAGTTGGGAGCCACTGACTTCACTGGTCGGCAGATTGTCTCCAAATTGCAAATAGTCCAATACAGAGAGGAAAAATGAAAAAATAGACAGAAAATTATCAAAAATTTATAAATTGTGTCTATTTGTAATGATTTGTGTCAGATTTAAATATGTGGGTTAAATTGTTTCAGCTTTACAACTCTAATTTCTACTGCTTTTGTGAACTTTCCTCAGCTACTTTTTCCTATCATTTTAATAGCACAAAGCATTTCTTGTTTATAATTATGACTTTATTATGAAAGTGGTTTATTTCATTTCTACAGGTCATAGGTTTTGAATCTGTGAAAATTGCAGCTTTCATAGCTATGGTAGGAATTCTGTCCATTGTGGCTCAGGTGAGTGTTTTGTTGTTGTTGTTGTTGTTGCTGTTTGTTTGTGTTCTACAAAATATGGGTTGAAATGACAAAGCTTCTTAAAATTTTGATCACTGCAGCTCCACAGGAAGCCACATATACACAAGTTACAAAGAGTTCCCTGGCCTATTGCTTCATCTGCTTAGTCCTGCTGTGACGCGTGTTGTACAAGGACAGTGAGGCACCACATCCAGGAAGCTGACAGGGAACAACTCACAGAACTAGTGAGGTCCTCAGGATTCAGTACTTAAATATTAGTTGTAATTTGTGCTGGATCAGTTCTTTCCACATATCCACATATCCACAGGATATGGAGCCTGTGAAATGGCTAAGGGAGTAAAGGTGCTTGTTACCAAGCCTGACAACCTGAGTTCAATCCCTGGAACCCACATGGAGGAAGGAGAGAACCAAATACTGCAAGTTGTCCTCTGATCTCCACACGCACACTGAGGTGCGTGTATGCACATACACGATAAATATAAAAAAATTTTTTTAGAGAAAAATAAAACAACCAGATAGTACAAAATAAGTAGAAAAAATATGTCTTATAGTTTCTGCTGTCTCAAGAACTAAACAAATGTGAATTGGCATATTAGCACATGTACAGTGAGTTAAGAACAGTAAATACTTTTCTGCCTGTTATAAAGTGATAAATCCCAGAAGGCACTACTGTGCTTTAAGGTACTTCCTGCAGTTTATTGGTATGGCCTAGAGGCCGTTTCCTTGAAATAAATGACTACCTAGGCCAAACTGAGTACCTTTCTGTGCTCAGTTCTATAAAGGAAATGACAGCTCTGTGAAACTGTTGCTTTCAAACAACAGCATTGACAAAGCTTATAGGAATGCGTACAGACACAAGCCTTTTCTTACTGTTTTAGGTATATTAACAAATGTAAATTATGTTTATCTTCCAAGTTGATCATGATTTTCATTTGTTTTTTACATTAACCCTAGTTGATTAGCCCAGAGATTATCTTTTATCTTTCTTTTCAGAATGTCTCAGCAAATTATATTTAATGCAGTATATATTTATTAGGACAGCTTTGTGAAACTGTTAGCCATGAGTGACTAGTAAACCCTGCTGAACATTTACAGAATGTGTGGGGTTCTGTTGGAAGTGCTTGTTGACATTTCTCAAAAAGTCTGAGGTGTAGTCTTCTCAGCTTTGATAACTGGGGTGCAGCCGTACTAACCTTTTGGGAGATACCAGCAGAGGACCTCTGGAAAGAGGTCAAAGTCTCCAAACCCAAGGTCAGCACTAGAGCCTCAAAACTCCACCCTGGAAAAGATAATGACTGCCTGACCCCTGAGGTAACAGACAAGACAGTGTGCCCTTAGAGTTCCTTGGCTATCAGCAACTGGACTTCCATTCACAGAACTTATGCTCTGCTTTTGAGTTTGTGATCAAATTCATGACTTCAGTGGGTTGTCCTTTTTTTTTTCCTTTGCAGACTGTCTTCCTTAGCATCTTGATGAGATCACTGGGAAATAAGAATACTGTCCTCCTTGGCTTGGATTTCCAGATGCTCCAGCTAGCCTGGTATGGTTTTGGATCTCAGCCATGGAAGTAAGCCCCCTGATTAGATTCACATATTATGACAGCAAAAAGAAAATGAATTAATAGATGTGAGGAGCCATAGAGGACCTAAGGCTACTTGACTCTGACTCTGATAAAAGCAGGGGTTATTTTACCAGTTTGGTATCGTCAGCATTTTACCTTTGGGCAACAGTAGAGCTGAATGATTTGTGGACCAAAACAAGACCAAAAACCAGCAGGGCAAAAACCAAGTCCAGTAGCTCCATGTGTGACTTCTGGGACTTTACTTCCAAAGGGCTTAGATGGTTCAGCTCTTCCAGATTTGCTTGCAACATACATCTCTTTCTTAGGCTGGTACCACTCCCTATATGCAGCTCTCCTTGACAAATATCTCACAGGTCTGGCATCTCAAATGTCTTCTTGGGGTCTCCGCTGCCAACCAGACTTCACAGTCACAGCTTCACATAATGGCCTATCAGGGTCTTCTCTATTCAGGGATGCCCCTGCTGCACTCTGCCTGGCCTCTGTGGCTCTCTGAAACCGTGGAGGAAGAACTGATGACCCCTTTACTCTTGCAAACTTCATGCCTCTAAAGCCAGCACCATGTGAATGAAATTGCCGAATCTGGCTGCAAGTTCGGGATGGACTCTCTCCTACTTTAACCACATTTGCAATTTTTCTCTGCCCTGGACTTGTTGGAGGATTAGCTGGGTGTGGTCTTGCCCTGAAGGTATTGATTCTGTTGTTTACTTGTAAATCTCGAGGCCTCTCCTTAATCAATTTAATCTCCTTATCAAAAGGAACTTCTCCTTCACAAGCCTTGGCCCCACCTTTAATCTTCCTAGTGGGGTTTTCAGATCCAAACTGTACATTCTGCATTTCTTTCTGCCCCATCTGCTCTTCTTCATTGTAGATCTGTACAATATTCACCATTAAAAGCCACGCCACCATTTCTACATTAGGCTGTCTTGAAATATCCTCCACCAAAGACATTAGTCCATTGCTTTTCAACTTAGCATCAGGCAAGTATTTGGGCTGTGGGCAAACTGCTGCCAAACTCTTTATCAAAATATCCCAGTTGCTGCCTAAATCTGTATTTTCCTCTGGAACTACATTTTTTTGCAGCAATGCCTTCTTCCAGGCTTCTACTAGAATGGCCTGTTAAGCTCTGCTTACAGTAGTCAACAGCTTTTCTAGCCCAAAGTTCCAAAGTCTTCCACATTTCTCCAAACATCCACATGGTCAGGTTCTTCACAGCCAACAGCCCACTCTCTGGTACCAAATAACTGTATTAGTCACTTTTCTGTTGCTGTGATAAAACACCATGACCAAAGGAACTTATAAAAGGAAGAGTTTATTTGAGCTTACTATTGACGGTTCGAGGGAATTAGAGTCCATTGTGGCAGGAGGCATGGTGGCTGGAGCTGGAGCAGCATGCCGAGAGTCACATCTTGCAGTGAGCACAGGAAGCAGAGAGAGCAACTGGAGACCACACGGCTTGTTAAACTCACTAAGCCTTCCCCCAGTGACATACTTCCTCTAGCATGGCCACACCTTCTAAGACCTCCAAAAACAGTGCCACCAACTGGAGACAAAAATGTCTGAATACTTAAAGCCTATAGGGGACACTCATTCAAACCACCACACAACCACAGCCTATAATTATGGAATACAAAATACCAAACACAAACACTAAGGCTACATGTTCAAGCAAAATCTACAAGAACAAACACAAATAGGATTCAAGCCATCCACATAACCAGACACCACAAATACATTTTTATAAATGTATACACTCAGATACACATTCGCAAAATGCAAAAATATTAATCTCTCATGCATGGGGCTCTGGGCATGGAGCTCATGCCCGTCACCAGAGAAGAAATGAAGACAGGCAGGCAGGCAGGCAGACACACACACAAACACACACACACACACACACACACACACACACACAGCACTGACTATATAAATTTCTGTACACTCTCTTGTACAACTCTCACACACCTACACACACAAATATTTCCAGTACCTAAATACATACTTCTGTAACACACTGGACCATATTCCACATCCACAGAATACAACCTCCCAGCTCATTCCCCCCCATATCCATATAAACCTAGAAATGCTCCATCATTAACCAAACGTGATGCCCTTCTACTATGCCTACTGAGGTCATTTTCTATGAACAAATTTACATATTTCATATACTTGCAGATTCATATCCACAACCAGTTTATGTGCCCAGTACTAACATCTCCAGCATATCTTTTAAAATACAAACACAAACTATCTGCATATCTCAGACTATTGCCAGCTAATAGAAATCACTTTAGAGCTGGAGAGATAGCCTAGCGGTTAAGAGCACCGACTGCTCTTGCAGAGGACCCAGGTTCGATCCCCAACACCCACATGGTGGCTGAGAACCATCTGTAACTCCAATCCCAGGAGAACTCCAGTTCCAGGGGAATCCAAGACCCTCTTCTGACCTCCGCGGCATTGCACGACATGGGTGCACAAACCTACATGCAGACAGTACACACATACACATACAAAAATAAATTTAAAAAATTCAAAAAAAAAAAGAAATCACTTTAGACATCCTCAGATACTAATAACAGTATCACAAACTTCTGATATCATCAGTACAATACCCACACTTGCCTGTGCAAATGCAGGGCCCCACCTCTCCATCAGATTAGATACCTTACTTCCCACATATATGCTAATTACTCCCTAGTTACAACATACATAGCCATAGAAAATATTTGCTCAAACTGCCTTATCCCTTTAGTAAACAACTCTGTCACCTAAATATTCTTCACACAGGCATCCAGTCATACACAAAAATATGCACACTCAAGAGACATACAAGTAAATACAAACTCCATACCCATGTAGCCTCCACAAGCACTAAACATCTATATTAATACACAGAAAACCACAAAAATTCGAGTATGTCCCCAACTCCATACAATCTCACACAACCTGCAAAAACAGACGACAAACTCCAAATATTCATAAAGGAATAACTCCTCCGTCTTCCAAATATAGAGTCTGCACTCTACATTATAGATGAACATATTCATTATACCAGCCCAAATTACTCATACAGCTGCCTCACAGGCTAAAATACATAAATCAGCAGTCATCTACAATCCTCCAAATGCACAAATAATCCTTCTACATTTCACCCATCTACATGATCCCAGAAATATACAATTTCCGTAACATTGTCCATATGTACTTATTTCTTGCCCAACATGAATATGTTTATATCAAATGCCATGGAAAATTCCCAAATGTTAACTTTAAATAGGGGAAAAAACACAGAGATAAAATAAACCAAAATTACAAACACCTAACTCCCAATCTAGAGTTACAAATGCCTATACAAACACGTCAACCACACATTAGAAACTCACCAATCTGAGATATAGCTCGCTATAAAATGCAACATCATATGCCACATTTTCATCCAATGTCCTAAAACAGGTACAAAACATCACAGTCTCTGAATTCCCACACTCTCCCAGAGGCCAACAAGCACACATCACATTTTCACATGAGAATAATCACCCCACAATTCCCGTGCAGTCCAAAATGAAAACACACACTTTAATTCTCAAATACACACTAACTTGCAATAACCATACATTTTAATAACAAATACTCTTAATTGTAAATTCCACTAACCCATTCGATTCTCACATACTGACTGCTCTTCTTGATTATTGCCACTCTCTTATCCACAAGAAAACACAAGACGGGGGCTGGAGAGATGGCCTAGCGGTTAAGAGCGCCGACCGCTCTTACAGAGGACCCGGGTTCGATCCCCAGCACCCACATGGCGGCTGAGAACCGTCTGAGACTCCAATTCCAGGAGAACTCCAGTTCCCGGGGAATCCGACGCCCTCTTCTGACCTCCGCGGCATTGCACGACACGGATGCACAGACCTGCATGCAGACAGTACACTCATACACATACAAAAATAAATAAAATAAAATTAAAAAGTTTAAAAAAAAAAAAGACACAAGACGGAGTAAAAAGGCCTGTTATTCAATTGTGCAAAGTCATTAACAACACTGCCAATCGGTATAGCCAGAACATGATGGCTGATACTTTTGCTTACGTGGACAGATTCCATAGGTGCATCAAGAATGAATGTCAAAAGTTCACCCATTTTCCAACGACATGAACTACTTCTCTGCTGAACTCAGTAATACTTTGCAAGCACTTACCTGAAAGTGTAGGAGACATAGATGTAACACACTTTCAAAATTCACACCATGTTTATTAAATTCCCGCTGACCGAGGTCCAAAGGCAGGTACTCCACAGAGCAAGAGGAGAAGGCCAGCAGGATTGCCTACCCATGCCTGTGATGCAAACCCGCCCAGGCTCCAGCCTGCCTAGGGAGGGCACTCAGTCACCTACGGGAGAGGAGCAAATGGCCCAAAGGTGAAGGCAAGCATGGGAACTTAGATGTGAAATTTCATTACCTTTTGCATGTAACGGACTCGAGCTGCCGCTGTAACCAGCAGACCTTTAAGACACATCTCAGTGCTCGCGCCCTCTGGGCTAGTGTCCACGTGTTCCACACTCACACCCGCATCTTCTGCATTTGCGCCTGTGGTTTTCTTCCTGCCCGTGTCATGTCTCCTCCTGAGCCCAGGCAAGGGTCCCAGTGGAGGAAGCCAGGCACCTAAATACGTACAGTTATAAAAATAAGCAAATGGCCTGGCATGGTAGCACACACCTTTAATCCCAGCACTCAGGAGGCAGAGGCAGGCAGATCTGTGTGACAGTCCCAGCAGTCCCAGCAGGCCTGGAGCTCGCTATGTAGGCCAGGCTGGCCTTGAACTCACAGAGATCCACCAGCCTGGTCTACAAATCTAATTCCAGGCCAGCTGGGGCTAAGGGAGACTCTGGTCTCAAAAATACATAATAATAATAATAATAATAATAATAATAATAGGCAAACGAATTAATACAGCACAACAAAATATTTATGCAGTAGAGAAACAGAAATGGAATGGTGATGATGAAATAAATAGAAAACAGCAAAATGAAAGTCTACAAGCATTAAATGTAAACCTTTAAACACATCTCAGTTTAAAGGGCTAAAATGATAGCCTAGACAAAGCAAACATGTTTTTTATTTATTATTTTATTTTATGTGTATGAATGTGTTGCCTGCATGTAGGTGGGTGCACCGTGGTGTTGTGCAGTGCCCACAGAGATCAGAAGAGGGTGACAGAATCCCTGGAACTGGAGTTATGGAGGGTTGTTAGCCTCCCTGTGAGTTCTGGGAATCCAACCAGGGTCCTCCGTTAACTGCTGAGCCATCTCTCCAGCCCCAAACACAGTTTTTTTGAGACAAGGTTTTAGTAGCCCAGGGTGGCACTAAACTCATGATTCTTGTGACAGCTTCCCAATTGTTGAGATTATAGGCATGTACCACAGTGTCTAGAAAAAGACAGATATTTATTTATTTTTTTTTTTTTTTAAGCCTACAGCACCCGGTATTCCCAGGCGGTCTCCCATCCAAGTACTAACCAGGCCCGACCCTGCTTAGCTTCCGATATCAGACGAGATCGGGCGCGTTCAGGGTGGTATGGCCATAGACAAAGACAGATATTTATAAATATGGTTTCCTAACCAGGAGAAGGAGGTGGGAAGAAGGGAGGAGGAGGATAAGGAGGAGGAGGGTGAGCAGAGTAAGAGGAAGGAAAGAGGATGGAGACAGGAAAGAAAGGAGGAAGGAAGGAAAGGAGGGGGATGAAAGTCATCCAACTTGGAATGCAAGTAGAACTTACATTTATAGAGTACATGAGCCTGTCCGTTGAAAAGCCCAGTGAATTCATCAAACCAAACAAAGCAAATTAAAAGACTAGAAATAATAAACAGTTTAGCAAGTTTGGAAGAAATAATATTTCTATTTAAATTATATTTCCATATACTAGCAACAAAAATTGAAAAGAAATAATTTCATTCACAAGATGAGAACCATAAAATATTTAGAAAATGTAATACTGGTGTAAATTTTGCGCACTGACTAAAAACCACAAAATATTGCCAAGAGAAAGCAAAGATCTAAATAAACGAACAAACATTTCTTGTTCCTAGACTGGACATGCGGTGTTATTAAAATGGCAATTCTCTTAGCCAGGAGTGGTGGTGCATGCCTTTAATCCTAGCACTTGGGAGGCAGAGGCAGGTGGATCTTTGTGAGTTCAAGGCCTGCCTGGACTACAGAGTAGGTTCCAGGACAGCTGGGGCTACAGGGAGACCATGTCTTGAAAAGACCAAAGAAATAAATAAAAAATAAAATAAAATAAAATGGCAATTTTCCACTGGGCTGGTGGCACAAGCCTTTAATCCCAGCAGTAGGGAGGCAGAGGCAGGTGGATCTCTGTGAGTTCAAGGCCAGCCTCGTCTACATAGCAAGCTCTAGGACATCTGGGACTAAAGGGAGACCCTGTCTCAAAAAGACAAAAAAAAATGGTGATTCTCCCCAGCTTAATCTATAAATTCAAGGCAGACCCTATCATTATCATTGCAAACATCTTTGGTATAAAAATTAGGGAGCTGACCCTAAAATATATAGGGAAATGTTTTTAAAAGACATAACAGCCTAAACATAATGAAAAAAAAAAAGAAACAAAAGCTAAAGGACTATCACAATGCATATTAGTTAAGTTTCTTCAAAGAGAAGGCTAGGGGATGGCTGGCTAAACAGACACTAGGATTTCATTAGAGAATTGGCTCATACGATGATAGTAGCTGAGAAGCTCTACAGCAGGCTGTCTGCCTGTCCCATGCCATCCTAGATCCCTAGAGTTTCAGAGACATGTGCCCACACTTGTATTTCACTTGGGTGCTGGGAATTGAATTCAGGTCCTCGTGTTTGTATGGCAGAATCCTGACCCATGGAGCCCCATGTTTTTCAGTGGAATTGTTTAGTGGAAAATCCATCTTCAATGATTGCCCTGTCAGAATTGTGTGTACTATATAACCTCTTTGGTTATGGTAGTTTTCCTAAAAAGTTTTGTTAAAGTGCTATGTGAGACTAAAAATCTGGACATGCAGTATATATGATGTAAAATTGTGAATTGGTGGGATTTACATGAAAGGGTACTGCCTTCTGAAAATAGTGGTATGTGATGTGTGTTTTGATCATATTCAGACCCCTTCCCCATTTACTCTATTTTTATAATCTATCATCGGTAAATATTTGATTTCTATACTGATTTTATATAGCCATGTCATGTAAAACTTTCTTCAGCACAAAGTCATGACTTGTTTAAGTTTAGAAAGACCTGTTCTAGGGGTAGAACTAGAGACTGACTGCAAGTTCCATGATAGCTTCCCAATTCTGAAAATGTACCAGAAATCACTGAACCATCTACTTGCCATACGTGAACTTAATAGTATATAGAATACATTTCAACTTAGCAAGTTAAAAACACAAACTATGGGGCTGGAGAGATTGCCTAGTGGTTAAGAGCACTGACCACTCTTGCAGAGGATCCGGATTCGATCCCCAGCACCCACATGGCGGCTGAGAACTGTCTTTTAACTCCAGTTCCAGGGGAATCTGACACCCTCTCCTGACCTCCGAGGCATCGCATGACACGGGTGCACCAAACTGCATGCAGACAGTACATTCTTACACATAAAAAATAAATTAAAAAAAAAACAAACTATGGTTGCTTCCAGCTCTGTTGTGAAGAGAGCTGCAGTAAACATGGTTTTGCACTTATCTCTGTCTCTGCAATAGGATATATCTTTTTGGTATGTACCCAGGAGTGGTATGACTGGGTCAAGTGGTAGATTCATTTTTAGTATTTTTTTGGGGGGGGGATTTTTGAGACAGGGTCTCCCTTTAGTCCCAGCTAGCCTGGAGCTCACTCTGTAGACCAGGCTGGTCTTGAACTCACAGAGATCTGCCTGCATCTGCCTCCCAAGTGCTAGGATTAAAGGTGTGCGCCACCACACCCAGCCCTCATTTTTAGTCTTTTAAGAGTTCTACACACTACTTTCCATAGTGGTTGTACGAGTTTACATTCCCACCATCAGTGGATCAGTGTGCCCCTTTCCCCACAAACTCTCAAGCATTTGGTATCCTTTGTTTTCTTGATCCTGGCCAGTCTTATTGGAGTGAGATGAAATCTTAAAGTGATTTTAATTTTTTTTTTTTTTTGGTCTTTTTGAGACAGGGTCTCCCTGTAGACCCAGCTGTCCTGGAACTCGCACTGTAGACCAGGCTGGCCTTGAACTCACAAAGATCCGCCTGCCTCTGCCTCCCCAGTGCTAGGATTAAAGGCATGTTCCACTATGCCCCGCCATTTCTTTAATTAGTAGCAATGTTGAACACTTTTTAAGATGTTTCTCAGCCATTTTTACTTCTTCATCTACGAACTCTCTATTCAGCTCTTTACTCCAGCTTTTGATTGGGTCATTCATTTTCTTGCTCCTTTGTTTTTTGAGTAATTTATACAATCTGGATGTTAAACCTTTGTCAGATGTGTCACTAGTGAAGGTTTCCTCCCTCTTTGTGGGTTTTCTCTTCACTTCCTTGTTTCTTTCACTGTACAAAAGCTTTTTGAGTTTAATGAGATCCTACTTGTTACTACAATGTGAGTTTGCCACTCACTCTTTCAAAAATTCCCAACCTTTACAAAGTCTTTCAAGTAATCATGTTACTTCTTAAAGAAAGTGATGATAATAAAATCTTTCAAAAAAAAAAAAAACTAGAGGTATCAGTATCTGTTATAATGTTTCGCTTTTCATCTCTGGTTTTATTAATTAGGGTCCTCTCAGTTAATTTGATGAGAGGTTTGTCAATGTCTTTAATATTTTTGTAGAACCAACTCTTCACTTCATTCTTTTTTTCTTGTTCTTTTTGAGACAGGGTCCCCCTTTAGCCCCAGCTGGCCTGGAACTCACTATGTAGGCCAGGCTGGCTTTGAACTCACAGAGATCCACCTGCCTCTACCTCCTGAGCACTGGGTTTAAAGGCGTGCACCACCACACCCAGTTTTGAGTTTTGTTTGTTTCCATTTTATTAATTTCAACTCTGATTTTGATGATCTCTTCTCATCTTTTCTTTTTGGGTATTGTTTTTCTAAGGTCTTCAAGTTTAAAATTAAGTTAATAATTTGAGATGTCTCTAATTTTCTAATGTAGGCAATTAGTGCTATAAACTCTCCTCTTAGGATTGCTTTCATTGCATCCCATAGACACATTGATATGTCATGTTTTCGTTTTTATTCAATTCTATGAATATTCTTATTTATTATTTTAATTTGGTGTATATAGTGTATTGTTTGTGGTAGGTGGGTGCACCTGTGCCATGCAGTGCCAGAAGAAGTCAGAAGAGGGCATCAGACCCCCTGGGATTGGAGTTACAGAAGGCTGTCAACCACCATGTGGATGCTGGGAGTCAAACTCAAGTCCTCTGCGAGAGCAGTCAGTGCTCTTAACCCCAGAGCCATCTCTCCAGCCCTCTAGAAATATTTTTATATTTCTAGATTAATTTCTTTCTTGATTTCTCCCTTGCCCCAATTTTCATTCAGTAGTATGGTGTTTAGTTTCAATGAGTTCATGATTTTTTTTCCCATTTCTATAACCAAATAAGGATAGAGGGCATTATTTCAATTTTCTTAAATTTGTTGAGAATTGCTTTGTGTCCTAATATGTGATCAATTTTGGAGAAAGTTTCATGAATTGCTAAGGAGAATGTATATTATTTGTTGTTTGGATGGAATGTTCCATAAATGTCTCTTAGGTCCATTTGATCTACTATTTACTAATTTACAATCAGCTCCAGGGTTTCTGTATGTAGCTTGCAGTCACAGTGGGAGTAAGGACTAATCTCTGGGTCTGCAGACAACATGGGGCAGCTGGACAGTCTCCGGTGCAGCCAAATGGGGTGCCTCCACCTCTTAAATGCCACAGGAAATGACATGTTAAAATGATCAGTGTGTTATGCATTATTGTCATTTGGGGAGAAATTATATCCATGCAAGAAAAATTACAATGTTGTGGTTCATCAAAAGTATAACCTCTATTGCTTCTCACTCTTGACTAAAATCAAGTGTAAAAATACAAACTCCTGCTCTCCAAAAATACTGGGTTTTTTGTATGTGTACAAATGTACTGTCTGCATGTAGGCCTGTGCACCCAGGTCGTGCAATGCCACGGAGGCCAGAAGAGAGTGTCGGATTCCCCTGGAACTGGAGTTAAAGACAGTTCTCAGCCTCCATGTTGGTGCTGGGGATCGAACCCAGGTCCTCTGTAAGAGCAGTCGGCATTCTTAACTGCTAGGCCATCTCTCCAGACTCCCAAAAATACTTTTTAAAAAGAATATGTTAGCCACCAGGTGGTGCATGCCTTTACTCCCAGCATTTGGGAGGCAGAGGCAGGAGGATCTCTGTTAGTTTAAGGTCAGTCTGATCTACATAGTGAGTTCCAGGTCAGTTGGAGCTACAGGAAGACACTGTCTCAAAAATACCCCCCCAAAAAGCTATATATATATATATATATATCTTACTGAGTTTCATTATGACATTTTCATACATCTATATCTTTTTATCATATCCAGCACCACTGTACTCTCTTGAGTCTTTCTCACATTTTTCCTTCTCATCTTCCACAGTCCCACTTTTATTTCCCTGGCTTTGGGTGCTCATAGTGGCAGTGTTTTTTGTTTTGTTTTGTTTTGCTATTCTGGTGGCCCAATGAGTTTTATCAAAACCCTCAGATAAATTGAAGTACTTTTCAATTTTTGAATTCTAGAAATCATTGTATTTTACATACCTTATGAGAGCCAAAATTTTCAAATTCTTTTCAAAATGAGAAAATAAGCATTATAATTAATGCTACCTAAAGATCAAATTTTAAAATTCCTATACTTGTTAATTTTGATTGACCAAATCATTAGAATATAATTTCAATTGGAAATAAGTTGTTCAGGACATAGTACAATGCAATGATAAATATTATCTAAGATTAAAGGGCAAAATAGACCTAACTGTCACATACTTTACTATACAGTGAAATTAGAATATGGTATGTTTTGCCAGGCGTGGTGGTGCATGCCTTTAATCTCAGCACTTGGGAGGCAGAGGCAAGTGGATCTCTGTGACTTCAAGGCCAGCCTGGTCTACATAGTGAGTTCCAGGATAACTGGGGCTACAGGGAGACCCTATCTCAAAAACACCAAAATAATGTTTTAATATATCCTATTAAAATTGAAATTACAAAAGATGTATTAAATCAAGATGAGGAGAACTCGGAAATTCCTGGCTTTAGCACCAACTTAGCCAAAAGACCAAATATTTAATTGACTAGTGTTACTTTTTTTTAGTCTCCTCTATCCAGGAAGACAGTAGTGGTTCCCATGTCATAGACAGTAGTGGTTCCCATGTCATAGACAGTAGTGGTTCCCATGTCATAGACAGTAGTGGTTCCCATGTCGTAGACAGTAGTGGTTCCCATTTCATAGACAGTAGTGGTTCCATTTCATCCTGTTGATAGGCAGAATAGTTCAAGGTTTACATAAAAGATAAAATTGGGGGGGGGGGCTTTTTGAGACAGGCTCTCCCTGTAGCCCCAGCTGGCCTGGAACTCACTCTGTAGACCAGGCTGGCCTTGAACTCACAGAGATCCACCTACCTCCACCTCCAGAGTGCTAGGATTAAAGGCGTGTGCCACCACGCCCAGCAAAAACTAAACTTTTTACAAACTGCCATGTACACATAGATAAAAATGAATTGAAGCTTAAAATTGTTTCAGTGGTAAACAATTCTATTCTTTGTTTACATTGTATTTTATTCTGACTTTGGAAACCCAACTAAAAATTTATATGTATGTCTCCAGAACAACCAACAATCAACATCTAGAGTTAGGCTACCAAGGACTTCTGCCTTTGGTTCATTATAGTACATACAAAAATTGTCCTAACAAGGAGCTGGAGAGATGGATCAATGGTAAAAAGCACTGGCTGCTCTTGCAGAGGACTCAGGTTCGACTCTCAGCACCCACATGATAGCTAACAACTGTCCATAACTCCAGTTCTAAGAGATCTTATGCCTTCTGATATCCATGGGCATTGCACAACACAGATGCACTTACACACAGGCAGGCAATACTCTCATACACATAAAAGAAAAATAATAAATAAAATATTTTTTAAATTGTCCTAACCTTGGATGAGCCCATTCATGAGAAGTGTCTGTGGAGGAGGGGTTTCATGTAGCTCCTACAAAAGCAAACAACCATCAAGATGTATTCAAATTCAACTTGAAGGTAAAGTTTCTGCCTAGGTATAGAAAGCTACACAAATAAGATGAATTCTCTATGAAAAACTATAAAAATATGAATGAAATACAAAAATAAACTTGAAGGTGTGAAAATGTAATAAGTACAAAGGAGTCACTAATGCCACAGCTCAAATTCTCCAGGCCTGTAGAGTCCAACCTGAGAATAGGAGCTCCATTGTATCTGGAGTTAAAATAAGTACATGTCCTTAATCTCAGGACTTGAGGCAGAGATAGGCAGATCGCTGTGCAATCAAGGCCAACCTGGTGTATATAGGGAATTCCAGGTCAGCTGGGGCTACAGGGAGACCCTTTCTCAAAAAGACCAAAATTAAACATATAAATAAATAAATATTGACTTGTCTATTATATCAGTAACTTTTAGCAAAAACCATCCACAGTTTAAAGCAGAAAATTCATACTAGCATGCCATCTGGGAGGTGGGGTGGTGTTCTAGTTTGTCTTCCATTGCTCTGACAAAACACTCTGACCAACACCAACTTAGAGAGGAAAGGGGTTTATTCAGCTCACATCTCCTGGGTCACAGCTCATCACTCAGGGAGCCCAAGGTAGGAACTCAGGGCAGGAACCTGGAGGCAGGAGCTGAAGCACAGGCCATGGAGAAATGCTGCTTACTGGCTTGCTCCCCTGGCCCATGCCCAGCCTGCCCTCTTATATGGTACACAACAACCTGCCCAGAGGTGGCAACACCCATAGTGGGCTGGGCCCTCCCACATTGCCCAACAATCAAGACAATATTCCACGGACGTGGCCACAGGCCAGTCCAAAGGAGCCAATTCCCCAATTGAGGCTCCCTCAACCCAGGTGTGTCAAGTTGACACTAAAGCTATCCAGCACAATTGACCCCTTGTCAACTTGACACACAAAACACATCACTATTAAACCACCACCTTTCCAGTTCTCGTCTCAAAGGTATGATGTTAAAATTAATCACAACCTAAGACAGTACAACCTTAAGAGCCCCACAGTCCTTAAAATGTCCAAACACTTAAAAGTTCACAGTCTGTTAAAAGTCTCTTAACTGTGGGCTGCTGTAAAATCCAAAACAAGTACTGTCTTATTTCAAAGGGAAGAATCAGGCACGCTCAAAACCTAAGTACAGCAAAGTAGCTCAAGGCTGGACATCTGAGATTCACTCATGATCTTCTGGGCTCCAAAGGGTTTGGGCAGCTCCCCTTCTCTGACTCTGCCATCCACAGCACACAGTGCTCATCTCACAGGCCCAGGCTGACTCCATTCCACACCTGCTGCTGCTCTTGGTGGTCATTCCACGGTTCTGGCATCTCCCAAAAGCTGAGGTCTGCACTGAAACTGAGGCAGCACCTTCACCAATGGCCTCTTCTGACCTTTCCTGGTGCAAAGCCTTGGCTTCTCTCCATGACCCCTGCAATCCTGGGGTCTTCACTGCAACCGAGGTGCACTTCCACCAATGGTCTTTCCTGACCTCTCATAGTGCCAAGCCTCAGCTGCTCTCTGTGACCCCCTCAAATTGAAACACCAGAACCATATAGGAGACTCTTACACACTACCAAGACCTGCTTCTGGCTTGATATGGAGGCTCAGGCCCCTTCTGGAACATAGCTTCTGTGTGCTGACCCTGAAGAAATTCTTCCCAGAAGATTTCACCACAGTGATGCTGGTCTCTTGTTGCTTACAGCTGATTTTTCAGCCCAGCTAACCAGCATCAATTGTCCCAGTACAACAAAGATTTCACTTAAGGTTCTGGTCTCTCATTACTTACAGCTGATTCTTCAGCCCCAGCTGACCAGAACCCGCAGATTAAACAGTTCTGATGATCTGTACTTCCTTTTGAAACTTCACAAGCCAGGCCTCCATTGTCTACAACCTTTTCACCATAACTGTTCCAAGTTCCACAGCAATGATCTTTAGGCATTCAATGATTTTTCTAGCCCAAATTTCCAAATGCTCCCACAATCCTTCCCCAAAACACCAAGGTCAGGTCTGTCACAGCAACAGCCCACTCTCTAGTACCAATTTCTGTTCTAGTTGTCTTCAATTGCTCTGACAAAACACTCTGACCAACACCAACTTAGAGAGGAAAGGGTTTATTCAGCTCACATCTCCTGGGTCACAGCTCACACTCAGGGAGCCCAAGGTAGGAACTCAGGGCAGGAACCTGGAGGCAGGAGCTGAAGCACAGGCCATGGAGGCGTGCTGCTTACTGGCTTGCTCCTCTGGCCCATGCCCAGCCTGCCCTCTTATACAGTACAACAACTTGCCCAGAGGTGGCAATACCCATAGTGGGCTGGGCCCTCCCACATTGCCCAACAATCAAGACAATACTCCACAGACATGGCCACAGGCCAGTCCAATGGAGCCAATTCCCCAATTGAGGAGCCCTCAACCCAGGTGTATCAAGTTGGCACTAAAGCTATCCAGCACAGGTGGGTAAGTAAGAACCATAAACAGGTCACTCCTCATGGAAATATTTTCTATACCTGCTCTTTTCTGCAGATGTCAAAACTAATCAAATACTACAGCTATCCCAGTAGGTTCAGATATTCTAAAGAAAGACACTTGAGCCCTTCCCTTTGTCTATCAGATTATTGAAACAATGGTCCTTAATGAAGTAAAATTTCCCCAAGGAAAAGCACAAGAGAGAAACACAAAATGACCTGGCCTGCCATCTGTATCTCTAAAACTTTACCTCAGTGCTCAAAAAAGAAGATGAGATAGCTGAAATGCCACAAAAGTTTTCAGAAAGAAATGACCATATAGAGGGTTCAAATAAGCACATAAATGAAATAAGGAAACAGCAACTCGAAGAGAAAATCAGCAAGGAAATTGAGACTCTGAAAGGGATTGAAACAGAAATGCTGGAAATGAAAGAATCAATCAGAGGGCTGGAGAGATGGCTCAACAGTGAAAAGCACCCTCTGCTCCTGCAGAGGGTCTGGGTTCCCAGCATCCACATGATTACTAGGAACATGATGATAGTCTATAACTCTGGTTCAGGGTATCCAACACTTTCTTCTTCCCTCCACAGTCACTGCATGAACATGGTACACTTACATACATGCAGACAAAGCCTTCATCCACATAAAATAAAAATTAATGATCTCTTTAAAAATTGGTGCTGATAAATATGGGTCTCCTTGAGTCAAGCAAGACTCCTCCGTCAGCACCAGCTACACCTCACCTGCCTGGAAATACTGTGCAGCAGAGGCCGCCATATGCCTGTATATCCCAAATCTAATTGGCTATTGGCTCTCTCCTTGGAGGAATAACCCATGGCTGATGCCACAAGCTTACATCCTCTAATGGTTAGGAGATGTTATAAGCCACAGTAAGACCCTGTCATATTTAACAGAAAAAAAAAATGTACTTCATGGATTAACACACCATCCAAACATCTGTGTCTATACCAAAGTAACCTACCATAACAATTAGTAATGTTTAAATACCTATATATCTAATTGCTTGTGCTTCATTAGTAGGATTGAAAGGTTACTCCTGGACAAACTGTCAGCCCATGAAAGGAAACAGCCAGAATTGACCAGAGTCCAAGACAACAGCTCCAGAGAAAGTAGACTGTTTTGCTTCTCATCCACCTGTGCCCCTTTTCTAAGCCTAGGGAACAATCTGTGGAAGAGGGGGCGTGGTAGAATGTAAGGGCTGCGATTAGGGTGAATGGTGAAACTACAGCAATATAGTCTGGACACTCATTTGAACAACTTGATTGAACATACAAGCACCCCCTGCTGGATGGTGGGACCCATGGGCTGTGTGGGTTTGGGCACAACTGCTTGCAAATTGGTTTTACATGAAGGATGCTTGTACTCATAAATTATCACTTATTGCTAAAAAATGAAAAAAAAAAAACTGAGAGAAAGATGCAGGACAGTTATGGCAGAATGCATGATCTGGGATGGGGTGGGGTGGGGTCGGGGGAAAGGAAAGGGAAATATGCCTGAACTGAATTGGAAAATGATGTATGAAATACACAAATCATCAATAAAAAATAATGAGTGAAAAAAAAATTGGTGCTGGTTGCCAGGGGTGGTGGAGGCAAAGGCAGGTGGATCTTTGTAAGTTCAAGGCCAGCCTGGCCTACAGAGTGAGTTCCAGGATCACTGGGGCTACAAGGAGACCCTGTCTCAAAAAGACCAAAAATAAAAATAAAAAAATTGGCACTGGAAAGAGGCTCAGCAGTTCAGAACACCAGATGCTCTTGCAGAGGACCCGGGTTCAATTCCCAGCACTTACATGGTGGCTAACAACCATGCATAACTCCTGTTCCAGGGGCATCAGATGCCCTCTTCTGACCTCTATGGGCATTGCATGACATGAGTGCACTTACACATATGCAGGCAATATACTCATAAAATAATAATAAATGAAAAAGAAAAAATAATAATCAAGTAGAAAAAAATGCCAGTGGAAAATGTTATCAACAGACACCAAGCAGAAGAATGAATTTCCAAAATGGATGACAAGGAAAACAAAGTAATATTTACAGTCATAAAACTAACAAACACACACACACACACACACACACACAAACTAGCACAATGAAACCTTCCAAGTCTAGGATATAATCAAAAGACCAAAGCTAAGAATCAATCAAGTACAACAGCAACTGAGGTAAAAATCTATGTACTTAGAAAAAGACAGTTTATTCCATGAAAGTACACCAAATATCCCATACATAGAGAAATGAACATCCAAACACAAGAGACGTTTGAGGCCCCAAATACATATATCATAGTCAAAACATCAAAAATACAGAATAGGGGTTGGAGAGATGGCCTGGCAGTTAAGAGTGCCAACCGCTCTTGCAGAGGACCCGGGTTCAATACCCAGCACCCACATGGCGGCTGAGAACTGTCTTTAACTCCAGTTCCAGCGGAATCGAGCGCCCTCTTCTGACCTCCGCAGCATTGCATGACATGGGTGCACAAACCTGCATGCAGACAGTACATTCATACACATACAAAAATAAATAAAATCTAAAAAAATACATAATAAAGCAACAATATTAAAACCATAAGTATATCAATTCATATATAAGGCAGAAACATCCAAATAACATCAAATCTCTCTTCAGTAACCATCAAAGCCCCCAAAGCATAGAATGATGTATTTTGAAACTTGAAAATAAATAACTGTCCACCAAGTTTCCTATACCTAGCAACATTATCTCTTAAAATTGATGGAATATCTTCAACAATAGGGTCTTACCATCAAGTTCTGGCTGGTAACCAAGAGTAATGGCAATAGCCAGTGTTTTTTGAGTCCCTATGGGTCCCTAGTCAGCTCCAAAAGAAGGAATCCATTCAAGGCATTGGGCTTTTTGTTTACTAGTCTATGATGTCATTGTCCCCCTGTTATGGGGTAACTCCATCTAAACTTTTTTTATATTGTATATACATGTACTTTAAGAAGCTACTATAGTGGTACACTTCCAGATGACTATTTTTATTTTTTTCCTTTTTCAGTGAATTTTGGTAGACTTCATACAGAACATCTCAATCCATCTTAATCCCTTTTATACTCCCTTCCCCCTTGGCACCTCCCACAGCCTCCTCACTGGAATTCACACTCTGTCATTCCTTTCAAAGCCTATTGGGTCAAGTTAGTATCCTCAGACATTCCTCAATGCAAGTTCATCCACTGAGGTCTAGTCAGCACATCCACAGTCCCTCCCTTTATGAAGATCAGCTCTTCCTCACTCAGCAGTAATCAGCTGCCAATATTTATTCTGCTAAGATTGGGGTCTGCTTTTCCCCAGTTCTATGCTGGGTTTTGCCTACTTGAGTTTACATGGGTCTTGCGCATGTGGACACCATTGCTGGAGGGTCCCAGGGGCTTGTAGGACTCTATTTCCATGTGCCCATGCTCCTCCTCTCTGGCTCTTACAATCTTTCTGCCCCATTTTCTGCAATGGCCCCTGAGCCCTGGGTGAGTGAAGCTTAATATAGGAGTTCTGTCCAAGGACCCACACTCTGCAGACTCAGTTTCCACACCTTGGCCATTTGTGCCCTGGCCCTCTGTTGTATGAGGGAGCTTCGTTGATGAGAGTTGACATTCATTAGTGTCTCTTTACCCCCTTGTTCTATGTCGTGTGAGCCTTAGGTATAGAAGTTGCATTGTAGATGAATGCATATTTTAGAATAATATAAAATCAAAATGGAAAAATGTGAATCCTGAAATATGATTTGGAAATAACATAGTTTGTTTTCAGATGACATAATTTTGGTATAGGTGAGACATACACACATATATATATATATATCTATATATATATATATATATGTGTGTGTGTGTGTGTGTGTGTGTGTATATATATGTATATATGTATGTATATATGCATATGTTGAAGCAATACAAGTCAGAGGGAACAACAACAACAACAAAAGAACCAGGACAAAAAAAAAGACTGAAACAGTGAAGTTCTCCCCAAAACAATAATCCTCTGCTTTGAAAAAAACTTCAGAAAGATCCGAAAAAGATGCAAGACATGTATGGCAAAATGCTTGAAACTTCTGGTGGTGGGGGGCATGGGGGGGCTGGACAAGGGAAAATGAGTTCTAAATTGGATTGAGAAATGAGGTATGATTATGGAAAAACGTTTAATAACAATTATAAAAAATATTTTTAAAAAAAGAAGCGTAGAGTAGTAGCACTGATTAAGAAACAAAATCTATCTTTTTGTTGTCTACAAGAAAATATCTCACCTTCAAGGAAAGACACTATCTTTTTTTTTCTTTTTTTTTTTTTTTTTTTTTTTTGGTCTTTTCGAGACAGGGTCTCCCTGTAGCCCCAGCTTGTCCTGGACTCACTCTGTAGACCGGCTGGCCTTTGAACACAAACGATCAGATCCGCCTCCTGCCTCTGCCTCCCAAGTGCTGGGTTAAAGGCGTGCACCACCCACGCCCGGCCGGCTTGGACAAAACCACTATCTTAAGGTGAAAGGGTAGAAAAATATATTACAAGCGAAATGGCACTAAAAAGCAAGCAGGAGTTCCTTCTAATTAAGGAAAACTGACTTTTCAACTAAAAAACTAATCAGAGAGATGAAGAGGTGTCACTCTATCTTATCAAAAGAACAATTAACCAAGAAGAATCTGGATTTAAACAAAAAGACAATAAAACAAAACACAGCAAAGCCTCTGGGACACTTTAAAAGCAGTCCTAAGAGGGAAATTTTTAGCTCTAAGTGCCACATTAAAAAAAAAAAAAAAAGCAGAAAGAGCCTAAATAAATGACTTGACTTAACATTCCAACTCAAGACACATGAAAACAAGTGAATCCCAAACCCAACAGACAAAAGAAATAACAAAAATCAGAGCAGAGATTAATGAAATAGAAACAAAGAAAGCAATGTAAATAATCAATGAGTACAAGAGCTGGTTTTTTGAAAGGATAAACAACATAGACCTAGCTAACCAAAAGAAAGAAAGAGCAACTACAAGTGAACAAAATTAGAGATGAAAAGAGAAACATTACAACAGATATCAAAAAGATCCAGAACATTATATGGGAATACTTTAAAAACCTATACTCTATTAAATTTGCAAACCTAAAAGAAATGGTTGAATATCTGAAATCATGGGACTTGCCAAAGCTTAACCAAGAAGAGATCAACAGGTTTTTTTTTTATTTGAATATGTTTATTATAATTTATTTGAAACTCCTTCCCAGCATTGCTCTTTAATTTTTCTGACAGGTTATTCTCCTTTGGGAAATACTCCCAAAGGTGGTCCTTTTCAGAATTATCATCAATGATAGGTTCCATGACAAGAGGGCCACATAAGGCCACATCACAGACCTATTTTTTCCAAAGTTGATTAGATTTCTCATATAACTCTTTATCACTTTCAGGATTCTTACATCTTTGCATATTTATATATTTTATAAATTACCTGAGATATTTGAAATTTCCCTTGGTTTGTTAAAACAATGCAAATACAGACAATCATAGTTCCAGTGAGACTATAAACGTGAATGATGATGATGTCATGACTTCCTGTGAATCAAGCTGTTATGACTCTTTGCTTACCAAGGCTCCTTCTTTGTTTGAATTAAGTCTTCATAGTTAAAACCTATCAATGTTTACACTACCCTAAAAGAATTTCCTATTGTTCAGTATAATTTGCTTTAAAAAACAAAAATTTAAATTGACGGTGACATCTTCTGAGAGGAACTCTATTCAGGGTACCTCTGTTTTAAATGCAAATTTCCTAGAGCCCTAAGAAAAGAAAGAATATTGACTGAGTCCAAGCCGTTTGATTACTATATCGCTATTGATAATAACATTATTAACCTATAAAAATTTTAATAGAGGCTTTGTGAAGCCTTATTGCACACTCAACTTCTGCCTATCTTAGAGTAAATTTGACTGTATTTTTTTTTTTTTTTTTGTCTTTTTCAAGACAGGGTCTCCCTGTAGCCCCAGCTGTCCTGGAACTCACTCTGTAGACCAGGCTGGCCTTGAACTTACAAAGATCCGCCTGCCTCTGCCTCCCAAGTGCTAGGACTAAAGGCGTGCGCCACCACGCCCGGCTAATTTGACTGTATTGACCCTGTTACTGATACACAGAGTTTTGGAGTTGAGTCTCTTCATGCAAATTATACAGGAAAAAATCAGTTTCCAGAGAAAACAACATTCCTGGTGTTTTTATCAATATTGACCAGGTGCTAGAGCCAAGGTGACCTCACCGAAGGAGTAAACACTGAAGGAGTAAATAATATCAGTGAGCAAGCCAGTAAGCAGCATTCCTCCATGGCCTATTCTTCAGCTCCTGCCTCCTGCCCTGAGTTCCTATGATGGGCTCCCTCGGTGATGAACTGTGACCCAGGAAATGTGAGCCAAATAAAAAACCCTTTCCTCCCCAAGTTGGTAGGGATCAGCGTGTTTTGTCACAGCAATTGAAAGGAAACTAGAACAGAAATTGGCACCAGAGAGTAGACTATTGCTGTGACAGACCCGACCTTGGTGTTTTGGGGAGGATTGTGGAAGTATTTGGATCTTTGGGCTAGAAAAATCATTGAATGCCTAAAGTTTGTTGCTGTGGAACTTGGAACAGTTGTGCTGAAAGAGTTGTAGGCAATGGAGGCCTAGCTTGTAAGCTTCAAGGGGAAGCAGAGACCATCAAAGCTGTTTGCATCATATTTTTGAATTAAGAATCTGTGGGTTCTGGTCAGCTGGGGCTGAAGAATTAGCTGTAAGTAACAAGAGACAAGCATCACTGTGGTGAAATCTGGGAAGAATTTCCTCAGAGTCGGCACACAGAAGCTATGGTTCAGAGGGGACCTGACCCTCCACCTCAAGTCAGAAGCAGGACTCGGTAATGTGTAAGAGTCTCCTATATGGTTCTGGTGTTGAAATTTGAAGGGGTCACAGAGAGCAGCTGAGGCTTGGCACTGTGAGGGGCCAGGAAAGGCCATTGGTGAAAGTGCACCCTCTGTTGCAGTGAAGACCCCAGGATTGCAGGGGTCATGGAGAGAAGCTGAAGCTCTGCACCAGGAGAGGTCAGAAGAGACCATTGGTGAAGGTGCTGCCTCAGTTTCAGTGGGGACCCTGGCTTTTTAGAGATGCCAGGACCATGGGATGACCACCAAGAGCAGCAGCAGGTGTGGAATGGAGTCGGCCTGGGCCTGCGAGATGAGCTGTGTGTGCCACGGATGGCAGAGTCAGAGAAGTGGAGCTGCCCAAACCCTTTGGAGCCCAGAAGATTGTGAGTGAATCCCAGATGTTCAGCCTTGAGCTACTTTGCTGGACTTAGGTTTTGCTCAGGTGTACCCAATTCTTCCCTTTGAAATAAGACAGTACTTGTTTTGGATTTTACAGCAGCCCACAGTTAAGAGACTTTTAACAAACTGTGAACTTTTAAGTGCTTGGACCTTTTAACAACTGTGGGGCCTTTAAGGTTGTACTGTCTTATGTTGTGATTAATATTAACATCATACCTTGGGGACAAGAAATGGAAAGGTGGTGGTTTAATAGTGATGTGTTTTGTGTGTCAAGTTGGCAAGGGGTCAATGGTACTGGATAGCTTTAGTGTCAACTTGACACACCAGATTGAGGGAGCCTCAATTGGGGAATTGGCTCCATTGGACTGACTTGTGGCCACGTCTGTGGAGTATTGTCTTGATTGGTAAGTTATGTGGGATGGCCCAGCCCATTGTGAGTGATGCCACCCCACACGGGTTGTTATGTACAGTATAAAAAAGCAGGCTGGGCATGGGCCAGGGGAGCAAGTCATTAAGCAGCATTCCTCCATGCCCTGTTCTTCAGCTCCTGCCTCCAGGTTCCTGCCCTGAGTTCCTATGGTGGGCTCCCTCAGTGATGAACTGTGACCCAGGAGATTTGAGCCAAATAAACCCTTTCCTCCCCAAAAATGAAAAAGTAAAAATTAAAAAAAAAGAATATCAGTACTAGCTACATTTGCTAAAAACAATTTTGAAAGGGCATATTTTAGAAACAGGACCTTTAGAGAAAATGTTAATTCAAAACAGAGGAAAAAAAGATAAAAATGATAACTTAGGAGACAATGCCTTAATAGCCCACATGTCCCAATTAAAGGAGCAGTCAAGGCCTCCTGTTGTACAGTCAGCCAAGATTTCTAAAAAGTAAACACCATTCATGTTTTGCCATTGAAAATTAAATGACTCACTTATGCAATGTTCAAACAATGTAGTTTGAAAATGCCTTGACGTATGACTTTGAACCTGGACATATGACTTTGTCTTTTTGATACAGCTGGCCTGTAACTCACAACGTGGACCAGGATGGCCTTGATCTCAGAGAGAGCCACCTGCCTCTTGCTCCTAAGTGCTGAGATTAAAAGATGTATGACTTTCTTATTATGTGCTATAACTCTAAAAACATCATGAAACCACTTCCATTAGGAACACGTTACTCAGGATATCTTGAAACACTGTTCCCAGCCCATGATCACTCATATTTGGCTCAAGAGCAAGCTTTCTTGGGACTTGTCCTAGTTAAGAGGTTAAAGTTAGGGTTGTTACAAGTTAAAGCTAGATTTGCTCATGTTAAGGTTAGGGTTACTTTGGGGATTAGTGTTAGGGATTAAGGGTTAGAGTTAAGGTTACTGGTTAGTGATTGGGATTATGGTTAGTGGTTTAAGGGTTAGGGTTGTGGTTTAAGGTTAGGGCTAAAGTTAGGTTTAGGGGTTAGGCTTAGGGGGTTCAAGATTAAGGGTTATGGTTTTGGTTAGATTTAGGTTTAGAGATTAGGTTTAGCATTAGGGATAGTGGTTAGGGTTCAGAACTAGGGTTAAGGTTTAGGCTTAGATTTAGGTTTATAACTACGGTTGGGGTTTAGGGTTAGGAGTTAGGGGTTAGAAAAAAGAGTTAAGGTTAGCATTTGAATGTTAGGATTAAGATTAGGATTAGGATAGGGGATAAGGTTAGTGTTATGGGTTAGGATTAGAGTTTAGGATTAGGAGTTAGGGTATCAGATGGTAGAGTTAAGGTTAGGATAAGAGAGTTAGCATTGTGGTTATGACAACAATTTCTTTTAGATTTATAATAGGGGTTAGGAATAGTGGTACAGGCATGAGTTAGGGGCTAGGAGTTAGGGTTAGCATTTGTGGTTAGGGTCTAAGGGTTGGATTAGGAGTTAAGGTTTGGTTTAGGATTAGGTTTATGATTATGAATATGGTTTAGGGTCAGTGTTGGGAGTTAGGTGTCAGATAGTAGAGGGTTAAGTTTAAGGTTTTAGGGTTGGTTAGTGTTGTAGTTAGAGTTTCAGGTTATGGTTAAGGATAATGTTGGGTTTTAGGGTTATGGCTAAGATTATGGTTAGTTTTAGGGGTTAGTTGGTTAAAAGGTTAGGGTTAGGATTGGTGTTAAGGTTAAGATTAGGGATAAAGGTTAGTTTCAGTGCTAAGGGAGGGAGTCAGGGTTAGTTTTAGGGGTAGGGTTAGAGGATTATGGGTTAAGGTTAGGGTTAGAGTGTTAATATTATGTTAGAGATGAGGATACAGGTTTAGGTTTTGAGTTTAGAATTAGCATTTAGGTTAAGGATCAAGGGTTAAGGATTTAAGGTTATTTTTCCATGCATGTTCAAATTCTTTGCTTCTCATAAGAAGTAAATCAGGAATATTAAATCCATTATCTGGTATAGTTCTCTCAATAGTTCACCATAGATTTTCAGTGTTTTCTATGTTTCTGTGTTACCAGAGACATATAGTAAACCAATTAACTGTAGGTTTTTTTGAGTTGGAAAGCCATCTCCAGATACCACCGAGCCAACTAGAGAAACTCACCCTCACGATTCTGCTTCTTTTAGAAACGCTACTTGTCCCACGATCTGCACTACTTGGGGTTTTCTAGAAAAACAGAACTGATAAAGTTAATATATATTAAAAGAGAATTTATTAGTTGGGCCTGTATAATACATGGTCTAGATACTTGAAATCGGGTTGTACCCTGATTTAAGTTGCTCCATTGTGTGTAAAACAATGGCTTTTCACATTATGCCTTACCCTGAGAAACTTGACCTCACAAGCAGCTTTTGACCCAATTTGGGGGATGGAGGATGGCTGGGGACCTGTGTGGACCCACAAACAGCACCATATGTTCACCACCACCCATGCAGTCCACTAATGACTTCTTCCTGGGCATAGAAAGGATGCCATTCTATAAGTTGATTGAGGTGAACTGAGACTGTAGGTACACACGGGCATTTAAAATCCTTATCAGGGAAACTAAGTTCAAGAATTTATCAGACACACCAAACCAAGAGAAGGATGCCACTCCCCCACCTGCCCCTCCCCAAAGAAACACCCATCACTACTATGGCAACAAGCAGATCCACCTGTCTTCTGATGCCTGGTAAATATGTGAAGGACCAACAGACAGAGAGCACCCAGCTATGCTTAGGGCTTTGGCTCAGCTCAGCCCCTGATGTGGACATGGCCTACTAACCTGCCATATGCCCACCCTCCTGTACATCCGTCTGGACCTGCCATCTATAGTCTGCCTCTTCTGACTCTGTTCATCCATCTGGACCTGCCATCCATAGTCTGCCTCTTCTGACTCTGTTCATCCGTCTGGATCTGCCATCCATAGTCTACCTCTTCTGACTCCTATTCACCCATCTGAACCTGCGAAGCATAGTCTGCCTCTTCTGACTCCTGTTCACCCATCTGGACCTGCCATCCATAGTCTGCCTCTACTGACTCCTGTTCATCCGTCTGGACCTGCCACCCATCAGTCTGCCTCTTCTGATTCCTGTTCACCCGTCTGGATCTGCCACCCATCAGTCTGCCTCTTGTGACGCCTGTTCATCCATCTGGACCTGCCACCCATCAGTCTGCCTCTTCTGACTCCTGTCTGGACCTGCCATCCATAGTCTGCCTCTTCTGACTCTGTTCACCCATCTGGATCTGCCACCCATCAGTCTGCCTCTTCTGACTCCTGTTCACCCATCTGGACCTGCCACACATCAGTCTGCCTCTTCTGACTCCTGTTCACCCATCTGGACCTGCCGCCCATCAGTCTGCCTCTTCTGACTCCTGTTCACCCACCTGGACCTGCCACCCATCAGTCTGCCTCTTCTGACTCCTGTTCACCCATCTGGACCTGCCACCCATCAGTCTGCCTCTTCTGACTCCTGTTCACCCATCTGGACCTGCCGCCCATCAGTCTGCCTCTTCTGACTCCTGTTCACCCATCTGGACCTGCCGCCCATCAGTCTGCCTCTTCTGACTCCTGTTCACCCATCTGGACCTGCCGCCCATCAGTCTGCCTCTTCTGACTCCTGTTCACCCATCTGGACCTGCCGCCCATCAGTCTGCCTCTTCTGACTCCTGTTCACCCATCTGGACCTGCCGCCCATCAGTCTGCCTCTTCTGACTCCTGTTCACCCATCTGGACCTGCCGCCCATCAGTCTGCCTCTTCTGACTCCTGTTCACCCATCTGGACCTGCCGCCCATCAGTCTGCCTCTTCTGACTCCTGTTCACCCATCTGGACCTGCCGCCCATCAGTCTGCCTCTTCTGACTCCTGTTCACCCATCTGGACCTGCCGCCCATCAGTCTGCCTCTTCTGACTCCTGTTCACCCATCTGGACCTGCCGCCCATCAGTCTGCCTCTTCTGACTCCTGTTCACCCATCTGGACCTGCCGCCCATCAGTCTGCCTCTTCTGACTCCTGTTCACCCATCTGGACCTGCCGCCCATCAGTCTGCCTCTTCTGACTCCTGTTCACCCATCTGGACCTGCCGCCCATCAGTCTGCCTCTTCTGACTCCTGTTCACCCATCTGGACCTGCCGCCCATCAGTCTGCCTCTTCTGACTCCTGTTCACCCATCTGGACCTGCCGCCCATCAGTCTGCCTCTTCTGACTCCTGTTCACCCATCTGGACCTGCCGCCCATCAGTCTGCCTCTTCTGACTCCTGTTCACCCATCTGGACCTGCCGCCCATCAGTCTGCCTCTTCTGACTCCTGTTCACCCATCTGGACCTGCCGCCCATCAGTCTGCCTCTTCTGACTCCTGTTCACCCATCTGGACCTGCCGCCCATCAGTCTGCCTCTTCTGACTCCTGTTCACCCATCTGGACCTGCCGCCCATCAGTCTGCCTCTTCTGACTCCTGTTCACCCATCTGGACCTGCCGCCCATCAGTCTGCCTCTTCTGACTCCTGTTCACCCATCTGGACCTGCCGCCCATCAGTCTGCCTCTTCTGACTCCTGTTCACCCATCTGGACCTGCCGCCCATCAGTCTGCCTCTTCTGACTCCTGTTCACCCATCTGGACCTGCCGCCCATCAGTCTGCCTCTTCTGACTCCTGTTCACCCATCTGGACCTGCCGCCCATCAGTCTGCCTCTTCTGACTCCTGTTCACCCATCTGGACCTGCCGCCCATCAGTCTGCCTCTTCTGACTCCTGTTCACCCATCTGGACCTGCCGCCCATCAGTCTGCCTCTTCTGACTCCTGTTCACCCATCTGGACCTGCCGCCCATCAGTCTGCCTCTTCTGACTCCTGTTCACCCATCTGGACCTGCCGCCCATCAGTCTGCCTCTTCTGACTCCTGTTCACCCATCTGGACCTGCCGCCCATCAGTCTGCCTCTTCTGACTCCTGTTCACCCATCTGGACCTGCCGCCCATCAGTCTGCCTCTTCTGACTCCTGTTCACCCATCTGGACCTGCCGCCCATCAGTCTGCCTCTTCTGACTCCTGTTCACCCATCTGGACCTGCCGCCCATCAGTCTGCCTCTTCTGACTCCTGTTCACCCATCTGGACCTGCCGCCCATCAGTCTGCCTCTTCTGACTCCTGTTCACCCATCTGGACCTGCCGCCCATCAGTCTGCCTCTTCTGACTCCTGTTCACCCATCTGGACCTGCCGCCCATCAGTCTGCCTCTTCTGACTCCTGTTCACCCATCTGGACCTGCCGCCCATCAGTCTGCCTCTTCTGACTCCTGTTCACCCATCTGGACCTGCCGCCCATCAGTCTGCCTCTTCTGACTCCTGTTCACCCATCTGGACCTGCCGCCCATCAGTCTGCCTCTTCTGACTCCTGTTCACCCATCTGGACCTGCCGCCCATCAGTCTGCCTCTTCTGACTCCTGTTCACCCATCTGGACCTGCCGCCCATCAGTCTGCCTCTTCTGACTCCTGTTCACCCATCTGGACCTGCCGCCCATCAGTCTGCCTCTTCTGACTCCTGTTCACCCATCTGGACCTGCCGCCCATCAGTCTGCCTCTTCTGACTCCTGTTCACCCATCTGGACCTGCCGCCCATCAGTCTGCCTCTTCTGACTCCTGTTCACCCATCTGGACCTGCCGCCCATCAGTCTGCCTCTTCTGACTCCTGTTCACCCATCTGGACCTGCCGCCCATCAGTCTGCCTCTTCTGACTCCTGTTCACCCATCTGGACCTGCCGCCCATCAGTCTGCCTCTTCTGACTCCTGTTCACCCATCTGGACCTGCCGCCCATCAGTCTGCCTCTTCTGACTCCTGTTCACCCATCTGGACCTGCCGCCCATCAGTCTGCCTCTTCTGACTCCTGTTCACCCATCTGGACCTGCCGCCCATCAGTCTGCCTCTTCTGACTCCTGTTCACCCATCTGGACCTGCCGCCCATCAGTCTGCCTCTTCTGACTCCTGTTCACCCATCTGGACCTGCCGCCCATCAGTCTGCCTCTTCTGACTCCTGTTCACCCATCTGGACCTGCCGCCCATCAGTCTGCCTATTCTGACTCCTGTTCACCCATCTGGACCTGCCGCCCATCAGTCTGCCTCTTCTGACTCCTGTTCACCCACCTGGACCTGCCACCCATCAGTCTGCCTCTTCTGACTCCTGTTCACCCATCTGGACCTGCCATCCATCAGTCTGCCTCTTCTGACTCCTGTTCATCCATCTGGACCTGCCATCCATAGTCTGCCTCTTCTGACTCCTGTTCACCCATCTGGACCTGCCACCCATCAGTCTGCCTCTTCTGACTCCTGTTCACCCATCTGGACCTGCCACCCATCAGTCTGCCTCTTCTGACTCCTGTTCACCCATCTGGACCTGCCATCCATCAGTCTGCCTCTTCTGACTCCTGTTCATCCATCTGGACCTGCCATCCATAGTCTGCCTCTTCTGACTCCTGTTCACCCATCTGGATCTGCCACCCATCATTCTGCCTCTTCTGACTCCCATCTGGACCTGCCACCCATCAGTCTGCCTCTTCTGACTCCTGTTCACCCATCTGGACCTGCCGCCCATCAGTCTGCCTCTTCTGACTCCTATCTGGACCTGCCACCCATCAGTCTGCCTCTTCTGACTCCTGTTCACCCATCTCGACCTGCCATCCATAGTCTGCCTCTTCTGACTCCTGTTCATCCGTCTGGACCTGCCATCCATAGTCTGCCTCTTCTGACTCCTGTTCACCCGTCTGGACCTGCCATCCATCAGTCTGTCTCTTCTGACTCCTGTTCACCCATCTGGACCTGCCACCCATCAGTCTTCCTCTTCTGACTCCTGTTCACCCTTCTGGACCTGCCATCCATAGTCTACCTCTTCTGACTCCTGTTCACCCATCTGGACCTGCCATCCATAGTCTGTCTCTTCTGACTCCTGTTCATCTGTCTGGACCTGCCAGCCATAGTCTGCCTCTTCTGACTCCTGTTCACCCATCTGGATCTGCCATCCATGGTCTGCCTCTTCTGACTCCTGTTCATCCGTCTGGACCTGCCATCCATAGTCTGCCTCTTCTGACTCCTGTTCATCCATCTGGATCTGCCATCCATAGTCTGCCTCTTCTGACTCCTTTTCATCCATCTGGACCTGCCGCCCATCAGTCTGCCTCTTCTGACTCCTGTTCATCCGTCTGAACCTGCCACCCATCAGTCTGCCTCTTCTGACTACTGTTCATCTGTCTAGACCTGCCATCCATAGTCTGCCTCTTCTGACTCCAGGCTCAATTTTGTTTACTCTTTCATCTGGACTCACCTCTGAACCTTCGCTCTCGACCTTGACTCCACGTAGTCTGACTTTACACTGGCAGTTTCTTCCCTGCGGCTGGTTTGGGGTCAGTATCTTCTCATTACAGACTCTATTTATATTTCTATCAGCTCACTTCTGAATCCTCCTGAACTCTGTGGCCACATCTCTTCGTATCTAATTCTGTAAACCTGCATATATAGAAATATTTGTACATGATATGAGATATGAAAGCTAATATTAGTAATCAAGGTTAGAATAAAATAACCTGTGTTTGCCTTAACCAGATTGCCAAGGAAAGCAGGATTACCAGGAAATCACTGCCTTTGAAAGGCCCATGCCTAATGAATATATTATTCAATAAATTCTAATGTGGGGGGAAACACCAATATGTTCATCAATGCTATACTAATCATATAACAGACTCATGGCAGTAGTTCAACAGTGTCTGACCCTCACCCTAATGCCTCAACCTAACCCTAACCCTAACCCTACCCTAACCCTAACCCTACCCTATCCTAACCAACTCTAACGTGAACCATAACTTTAAATCAGATCCCAAACCTGAAACCCTAACTTTTTTTTAATTCTTTCACTTTTTTTAAATTTTATTTATTATTTATGTGTATGAGTGTACTGTCTGCATGTAGGTTGGTGCACCCTTGTTGTGCAATGCCGCAGAGGTCAGAAGAGGGCGTCGGATTCCCCTGGAACTGGAGTTAAAGACGGTTCTTAGCCGCCATGTGGGTGCTGTGAATCAAACCCGAGTCCTCTGCAAGAGCAGTCGGTGCTCTTAACCGCTGAGCCATCTCTCCAGCCCTGAACCCTAACTCTTAACCCTTGATTCCTGACCCTTGACTCTTGACCACCGATTTGTGACCCACGACCCCTGATCCTGACTCTGAACCTGAACCCCAACATCTGTCACATAACATCTAACCCCTAACTCTAACCCTAACATGAACTGGATGGAAAAGAGGCTTACAAAAGAGTCTTTGGAGGCTGCTTCCCTATTCTGCCATGAAGTCAGATCTAGAAGCGCCATCCATGAAGAGCACACTACATTAAGAGGCTACACGTGGACCTGGCATGTAGCTCTGTGGCAGAACTCATGCCTAGCATGCAGGAAGACCTGTGTCCACTCCCCAGGACTCAAAACAAAAGACAACATGTGGACGTTATTTTTTTCATGAGAAGAGTCCACTGTGTGGCTGTCATGATAGGTAGTATAGGTCATAATCTGGGTATGATGTTAGAATTAGGGACCAAAGGTTTGTGAGACTGAGATTAGCATAGGAGGGCAGTATGGGTATTATATTAGGGACATGTCTCTTGGGGCCACTTTGCATTTTACTTTCTACATGAAGCATTTCCCCTGCTGAGTTCTCAGAGGATGCCCTCCCTTGCCCTCAGGATGTGTACAGGAAGCTTTTCACTCTCCACAGCACAGCCACTGGCAAGTGCCTGTCTTGAGGTGGGTCCTGAAGAATGAAGCTTTTGTCCTCAGAAAACGCAGGGCCCCTAGTGGCCTGCGCTGGGTCAGGAAGGGTGGATGAGTGTGCCCTCAGGTGGCCGTCAGGGCTCAGCACAGGCTTCCGATAGTTGAGTGGTGCAGGTGCGCCCTCTCCTGGCTTTCTACAGAATGGTTTGAACTCTGTTCACATCACTTAATGCTACAGTTTTGTATATTCAAAGTGAAATGAAGCCCTCTTATACTTGGGTGTTTGTTTGTTTGTTTGTTTGTTTAAAAAATGTTGATGGGGCCGGGCGTGGTGGCGCACACCTTTAATCCTAGCACTTGGGAGGCCGAGGCAGGTGGATCTTTGTGAGTTCAAGGCCAACCTGGTCTACAGAATGAGTTCCAGGACACCTGGGGCTACAGGGAGACCCTGTCTCAAAAAGACCAAAAAAAAAAAAATGTTGATGGGCCAATTAGTGGAGACAGAGCAGAAGTTGATTTAAATATGCCTTTTAAAACTCCAAAAATTCACTCAAAATAGTCCACAAATTAAAATTTGAGAAACAGTATAAGAATTCTTAGAGAGCAGAAGAAAATCTATACGACCTTGAATTTGGCAATGGGTTCTAACTCACCACACCAAAAAGCAATCCACAAACAAACAAAAAACTGATATATACCCTTTATAAAATTAAATTTTCTACTTATTATATTAGGGGGGAAGACAAGCCACAGCCTGGGATAAATTATTAAGAGAATACATATCTGAAAAAACTATTTTTTTCTCAAAATACATAAATAACTCCTAAAACTCACTAGCTGACAACTCAACTGAAAATAGGAAAATACCTGAATGGACGCCAAACTAAAGGAAGTACAAAGATAGCCAATAATCTTCAAGAATATCCTTTTTGCCACTAGGGAATTACCAGTTTAAACAATAAAGAACTAGCTCAGCACAGATCTAAGAACTGCTAAACTATCAAAAGTGGTCATTGTTGGAGGTTGAGGGATAATTGTTATTCTTATCATGGCTGGAGAACCCACAAGAGCATAGCCACTTTGTGACACAGCGTGGCAATTTGTCCTGAAGGGTCCAGGTCTAACCACATGCTCCCTGCATTTACACAACTGCTTTGAAAGATTACATCCAAACAAAACCCAGCATGTAAGTATACACAGTAGCCCTGTACGGGTCGAAATAGGAAGTAATCAGAATGCCCTTCTGAAGCCAAATATGTGGCCAAATTTGAGACACCTATCCTCTGGAATGTGTTCAGCAGTACTAAAGAGAAAGGAACAAAACTATCAGTCCATGGAAAGACTCCTATCTGTGCATCACTAAGGGAGGTAAGCCAGTCTGAGGAGGCTTCCTGGGATGTGGTCTCTTTCATATGACACATGAGAAAAACAAAATGACAAAAATGATTGCATGCCAGTGGTGCATGAAGTGGGGTCTGAAGTACTCTGTGGAAATCAGTCTACTCAAATCAGAGCATATCCTTTAGAATGTGGGGATGCCCAAGAATGGAATGCAGAGTGTAAAAAAGAAACTACATTACAAATGTATAAAAACCTCACCCGGCATGGTGGCGCGCTCTTTTAATCCCAGCACTAGGGAGGCAGAGGCAGGTGGATCTCTGTGAGTTCAAGGACACCCTGGTCCACAGAGTGAATTCCAGGCCAGCTGGGACTAATAGTGGTGGGCAAATGTGCAAACACAAGTCACTTGAACATGAGTTGAATGGGGAGGAGCCCTTATAAAGGAATCTAAAGAGTCTCTTCCCTGTTTGTTTCCAGTGTTTGTCACTCCCCCCTTAAGACAGTTTAGGATTCATTGAAAAAAAGATACAAGTCAATAAATTTTTGAGGTAAGGTGAGAAAGATGGTTGAAGAAAATTAATGCAAAATCTCTTAGTGAATAAAGGTATAGCTGTTAGATTAAATATGCAAATTCACATGCTGATATTTCAAAAACAGCTCACATGAAGAAGAAAAAAAAGGATCTCTTCCCCATTCTGCCATGAGAACATAGCTAGAAGACACCATCCATGAAGAACAGGCCCTCACCAGACACCAGAGCTATCAGCAGCTTGATCTTAGGCATTCCTGACCATGGTCCTAACCCTAACCCACATAAAAAGAGACTACCCTGTTTACTCACTCAAAAAATTCCATACCTAACCCTAACCCATAATCAGAAATCCCACCCTCCAACATGTCCCCCCCTCCTAACAGCCAGCAATGTCACTGGAATCCTATCAAGATACGGAGCCTGGGTGAGCAGAGTACAACTTGGATCCATGTGTTTGGACATATCTCAGTTATGTGTTTCATGTGAATCTGCCATCTCCATGACCCAGCAATGCCATTTCTAGGGATTTCTTAGAATCAAATTATATTACCTACAAAGAGGCTGAGAAGTGGCTACAAAAGTAAGAAACCCAGACAGTTGCCTCATAAAAGGGAAATTGTTAAACAAATTTTGATTCCTCCATTCAATTAATGACTAACTAGTATGCTACCATTAAAAGTCAAAGTATGGAATAATGTATAACGAAATGATTTTTCTCACTAAAATGTACATATCCACACAAGTAAATACATTGGAAACTGAAGTTAATGTTAAAGCTTACGGGAGAATGACAGAAACTTCTGGGGAAACAGGCAGGGGTGAGCTCTGCAGACCACAGAGGAATGTGACCCTGATGCACATGGAAGGGACATGCGTCCCGATGGGGGCAGGTGACCTGGACTGGCTGCGGTGGGGCAAGCTGACAAGGCTCCATGCGGCAAGCATCCAGGATGTTATGCTTGCAGACTGGCACTTGCGACCCACTTGGGAAAGACAACAAGGGCAGCGATGATAAGGTCAGCTTCACCTATTTGCAGCCTCAAATGACAAATGTCCAGAAAGATTGCCTAAGAACAAAACAGGATCTTATATGCGGGCAGAAAAGAGGATTCTGGGGCCTCCTTAACACTTGAAGTCACAGGATATTAGGGTCTTGCAGTTACTCTCTGCAGTTAAATGGGGA
Source organism: Rhizomys pruinosus (assembly GCA_009823505.1). Classification (NCBI taxonomy): domain Eukaryota; kingdom Metazoa; phylum Chordata; class Mammalia; order Rodentia; family Spalacidae; genus Rhizomys; species Rhizomys pruinosus. The sequence continues at coordinate 1,685,085 of VZQC01005691.1, forward strand.
GGATTTTGATCAAAGAAGACACCAGAAGTGGATGCAGAATGTGAAGACTGGAAAGAGAACCAGAAAACATAAATCATGTGAGGAAAATTAGCTAGAGCCTGGAGGCTGTCCCTGTTTTGTCCTGGGACTGAGCAACACCATTGGGGTCTTGGTAGGATGTTTGAGAACAACTTCCAGTTCTCCTCTTTGCTTATCTGCATCCCCAGTGTTTCCCTGGCACTTTCAACATCCCCTATCACAACACTTGTCACACTGTTCATTTCTGGTGTCTGTGTACTTCACAATAGACTGATATTCCAAGGGCCGCTCAGTAGGCTGGCAAGTAACCAAATAGGTTCTGTATATATAAGCTCTGATCCATTGAGGGCTGAAGGGCCTCTTAACTATAGGACTGGGTTCCAAGCTGCTTATTACCTCTCTTCCCTTGAGCTGAGGATGGCTGCAGATATGTTCTTGTTCACATCTTCTGAATGGGGCTTTAGCCTTACAGCAGAGTGATCTAGTAGCTTTCAGGAAATTTCACCTGTCTGAAAATGATGAGATGTTGGTCTAGAGTGAATGAACTCTCCATGCCTGGCTGCAAGCTTATTATTTCAGCCAAGAGTTCACTGCCAGAGAGTATGAAATATCCTTTGTTGTTTGTGTCATCACTACACAGCACCATGACAAAAACTGATAAATAAAACATTATTCGAAGACCCATAAACTGACCTACCTTGAAGCTGCGTTGAAGTGGACATGAGGGAAAGCAACTCCTTGTCTTCTCCTAAAAGGCCTCAAGTTCAACCTCCAGTCTACCTAGGGAAGTGCCAAGAGATGACTGTGCTGTAAACAGAAGCTCCACCGCTGAGCTGGCCACATCTTTCTGCCAGAATATTACGCTCAGATGTATTCTCCAACTTGGCGAATAAAGCTTGATCAATCAGCTAGAAAAAAATCTTGAAACTTGAACCCATGCTTAGTGTGACCCTTAGAACCAGGACTGTGTTGCATGTCCTGGGTGCTTTTATTTACATTTCGGATACTTGCTTCAGGGTAAAACCAGAGACTGCTGCAGGTGATGCCCTGCCTGCCTTTTACCTTCTCATCTGGACAAAAGCATGCGACTCACATGGTCTAGCAAGTAAGTTCCAAACTGCAGCCCCATTGAGGTGGGAGCACATGCTGGCTGGGGTCTTCCAGCAGGGCCACTTTGTAGGATGTGAACAGATGCGAACAACAATTTCCACATGACTCTGGAATGTGGGGAATTTATTCTGTTGTGGCTGAGAGAGCTGCCTGCAGAAGGATTTGATGCTGGGTCTTGGCTACAAATTTCCACAGAGGCTCAAAGCATCTTCACCACAAAGGAAGAAAGGTCTTCTCTGAGCAGGTAAAGAGCAAAACCTGGGACAAAGTGTACCTTTAGATGAGAACCTAATGAGGCAGTGTAACCGTGCCATTTGCTTGTACCTACTGAAATTGTGTCACTTCCTTTCTTGCCTCATTGAAGACATACCACAATGCCCCACAAGCACAACAGCTGCTATGCAAACATCATGAAATGCTTTCCAATCACCAAGAATGCATACTTCAGAGAATGTCTTCCTAAGAAATATATGTCAACAGCATGAACATAAATGGCCCCTCTTTAAGTTGGACAATGGATTTAATAAATGTCTGGTAGACTGGCTTTTTTTTTTTTTTTAGTTAACAGTTTATTTTTGTAGGACATAATTCTGGTACATATATGACATGTATATAGGCATACTTTGGAGCAATACAATTGGGAGGGAACCACAACAACATAAGGAATGGATTGGTATCATTAAGTTCTGCCTAAAACAATAAACCTTTGCAGAGAAAAACTTTAAAAAGATGAGAGAAAGATCTAGGACATGTATGGCAGAATGCATGAACTGGGGTGGGGTGGGAAGAAAGGGAAGGGGAATATGTCTAAACTGAACTGAAAAATTATGTCTGAAATACACAAAACATCAATAAAAGTATTATATTAAAAAATAAAAGAGACAGATGACCTAGTGGTAGCTAGCTTACTTTGAGAAATAGCCTCAGAATATTGTTGAGTACACACTAAGGCAAGGCTTGAGTAGGTATTCATTACTGATCTTCCATGAGCAAAATGAAGACAAACAATAGTAACTGCTTGTTTTATATGTATGTATGCATGTATTTATGTATATAGTATTTGTATCATATTCAGTGTTCCTAAGAAATATAAAAGAGGAGCTTAGAAAAAAGTATGATAACAATGGGAATTGTCTTGCTAGAGTATTTGTTCCTGCTTGCTTGGTTATCTTAATGAGTCCCATGACAGACAAATACACTGTAACCTGTTTTTCTTTGTTAGACACCTATAAATTAGGAGACTGGCTTTTTAAAATAATTATATCACTCAAATGCACCCAGCCTACACAAACACTTCAAATATTTGGGGGAGACCGCAGAGGCTTCGGGGTGTATGCCTATAGTATTTCCTACAGTCGCCTTAGAAGGCCTTCCTCTCAGTCCCAGGACTGAGCAGGAGATAGAAAATGGTCTATCCCTGGGTGAGAGTCCTCCTGCTGCCATCAGCCTCCTCCTGTTGAGAAGCCATGGCTTCTCAATCATTGTGGTCTAAATAGATGATCCAGTTATCTGCTCTTTGCCCTTTAACTTTATATAATCACCAGTAGAATCAGTTATGACTAAAACGAAAAGAATGAATCATCTCCGGAATCAACCATTTACCCTAGTGCCTAAGCCTCTGACCCACATGATGGCCACATTAACTGGTTAGATGGTAAGCAAACAGCACCCACTTGCAAAGAATACCTTCCATCAGGAAGGACCCCAAATCCCAGACCCGTTTTGTCACTTGTGCTTCACTGAAGCCTATTTAGGGTATCACAGAGCCAAGAACCTGCTGTTTAAAGACAAAACCCAGAATCTACTTGATTATCCACCAGCTTACTGGGAAACAGTGAGTATATCAGTCAAGCATGAAGTACAACAGACACAGGAAATGAACGCAGTGATGTGGTGGAGACATGGAAGGTGCCAGGGAGATTCTGGAGATACAGAATAAGGACAGTCTCCAAAATGTTCCTAGTTTCTTTCAAAAAACAAATGCAGAAGTCAGGGACATCTCTTTTAGAGAAAATGAGAGAACAGAAATACACCAGATGTAGACTTAGGTAGAAAGTAAACAACACAGACTGGTGGGAGGTAGGAAACACTGCAGGCAGAAGATGAACTTAGATAATAACTGGAGGAGGGACAGTGACTGGATGGTGAGCTACAGTAGGAGGCTTAGAGGCACCCACCTGGTCCTGGATACCTGTATCTGATGTTGGAATGGACTTTGAGCAAAGCGGGGCACACACACTTTGTCTTCGCCTCTCTCTCGCTCTCTCTCTCTCTCGCTCGCTCTCTCTCTCTCTCTCCCTCCCCTCTCTCTCACAGTGCTGATATATCTCTGGTCTTGTCCAGAACCCAGAGCATCAGGGATGTCCAGTGTCCTCTGAACTGAAACCCCCAAGGTCCTCCCCACACATCCTGATGGCTGATGAGCTGCACTGGGAGTCTAACTGCATGGAATACTCGGGGCTCTTTGCCTTTAGTAAAAGAAAAGGGGACTCCACTCACCAAATGGATTCTTTGGGTTTGAAATTTTACCTTATTTCAACACATTTTCTTAGGAATTTTTACACCAAAGTATCCTTTTCAAAGGAGAAGTTCTATCATGAGATTGTCAGCAGTTTCATCTTTTATACACAGATGTGTCTTGCATCATTTGCTTTTCTTTGAAGTGCTAAGAAACCCAGTGCAAAGCAGAGCCTGATATTTATTTTTGTTGGTTTCACAGCAGGCTTACGTTTCCTGCTCGTTATCTCCAGACTCAGGAACTGGGAACAAGGACAACACAGGTCTGCACACTTCAAAATGTCCACAGAGTTCAGCAAACGAGGGGTTCCTATAGGGACCTAAGGTTGGGGTGACTAATGAGAGTGAAGGAGGGAAATAACATTCCTTGGCACAGCTGACATTTTGGCTTATCTCCCACCAAGGCCTCCCTGGCCAGCACCCATTTCTCCAACACAGGCAGCAGTGTTGACTCAATTCAGTGATTCTCAAGACTGCTTTTCCTTATTATTAATGGTCCTAAAACAACACCTTTTAAGAGTTTTGTCATTTTGGGAAAGCTGAAAAAAATCCTTTGCACATAGTAAGAAATTACATTTGTCTAGGGATGTAACAGCCTCGGGGATTTCGCTAAGATCTATGACCTCTCCAGCCATGTGTATTAGGCTATGTTTACAGTACCACACATGAGTTTCCTCACAATGAGTAGGCTTTAAGAAGAGTTAGATAGCTGTTCATTACCCCCAAGACAAAAGTGCCAATACTGCACCAATATCATTTCCTGTGCCAGTCACTAATGTGGTTATTAGGCCTTGAAACTGGAACTGGACCATCGTTTGATATTCTTTCTCCCTAATCAGCTTGCATAGTGCTTTCCAAAGCTATGAGGGGTAGACTTCAGGGAGGTGGCTTCCAGGTCAGTTCTAGTGTCATTGCTCCAAATCCTGTGTCTGAAGTATGCCCGGTATTCAGCAACAGGGTCTCAACTTCAAGTTCTGGAAGGCAAAAATATGGATCCTTATGTTTACAGACAAGTATGCCAGTCACCACTCATCAAAGAAGCTTCTTTTGCAACAGATACAGATTATTGGAGTTCTACAGCTGGTCATACACAGACATTGTCTGTGAATTGCTCAAGCCCAAGTGGCACATCTACAATGCAACCTCTACACCCAAGGCTCACAGAAGATAGAACACGGGTAAAGAGAACTCTAATCCATCTCTCAATTCTCATCAATGAAGCTCCCTCATGCAACAGAGAGCTGAACACAAAAGGTCGCAAATGCTCAAAGTGTGGCGATTAGGAGTCTGCAGAATGTGGGTCCTTGCACAGGACTCCTGTATTAAACTCTGCCCACCAGGGTTCAGGGACCATTGCAGAAGAGGGGGGGCAGAAAGATTGTAAGAGCCAGGGAGGAGGTGCATGACCATATGGAAATGGAGTCCTACAAGCTCTTGGAACCTAGCTCATATGCACCTACAATAATGGTGTCAGCATGCACAGGATCCATGCAAACTCAAGCAGACAAAAAAACCACCACAGGGGCCAGGCGTGGGTGGTGCTCGCCTTTAATCCTAGCACTTGGGAGGCAGAGGCAGGTGGATCTTTGTGAGTTCAAGGCCAGCCTGGTCTACAGAGCAAGTTCCAGGACAGCTGGGGCTGTCTCCCTGTAGGGAGACCCTGTCTCAAAAACCACCAAAAAAACAAACAAAAACCCACCACAGGGACTGGAGAAATGGCTCAGTGGTTAAGAGCACTGAGTACTCTTCAGAGGACCACGGTTCAATTCCCAGCACCCACATGGTGGCTAACAACTGCCCTTAATTCCAGTCCCAGGGCATCTGATACCCTCTTCTGACCTCCTCAGGCATTGCACAACACAGGTATCTTATACACATGCAGCCAATACACATAAAATTAATAAAAACATAAATAAAATATTTTAAACTATCACAGAACTGTGGAAATGGACAGGAGGCCTCAATATTAGTTGAAGAATTATTGGCAGCTTATTCCTGGTGATGAAGAAGAGCTGATCTTCTTAAAGGAAGGAACTCTAGATAGGCTGCCTAGACCCCAGTGGATGAACTTGCACTGGGGGATGTCTGGCAGCAGTAACTTGACAAGATAGGCCTTAAAACAAATGGCAGAATTATAAATTCCAGTGGGGGAGGGGGTGCCAATGGGAGGCTGCCAATGCAGAAAGGGGTATAAAGATGATTATGATGTTCTGTATGAAATAATAAAAAGTCAATTAAAACATTTACCAAAAATCGAAGTTGCCAGTCTCCTTTCTTTTCTGATAAAAATGTTCTGAGCTGTGGCCTGGTGAGATGGCTCTGCAGGTAAGGGTGCTTGACAGCAAGCCCAACCACCTGGACTCAACCCCCATGACCCACAGGGTGAATAGAGAGAGCCGACTCCCTCGGATTGTCCTCTGACCTCCATGTGTGCATTGTGGTATGTTGGCTCCACTCATATAGATGCACAAGTGAATAAATAAATATAATTTATTAAAAAATAACATATATTTATGTTCTGAACTGGCACATATCTAGAAGTTTGAGATTTTGGAACCCTGCTATTTTCCTTTCAGAGACTGACAAGCCAAAGCACATGTCCCCACAGCATCTGCATTGATTTACCACGGGTCCATCCGTTGGTCTGTCAGTCGGTTGGCTGGTTGGCTGGTTGGTTGGTTGGAGACAGTCTCACTGTATTGCTCAGACTGGCCTTAAACGCTCAATCCTCCATTATTGGACCTGAGTAACTGGGATGATTGGGACCTCAGGCATTAGGCACGATACTCAGAGTTACCCTTTTTTTAAATTTTTTTAAATTTTATTTTTTTATGTATATGAATGTACTGTCTGCATGTAGGTCTGTGCACCCGTGTCGTTCAATGCTGCAGAGGTCAGAAGAGGGCTTCAGATTCCTCTGGAACTGGAATGAAAGACAGTTCTCAGCTATCATGTGGGTGCTGGGGATCAAACCCAGGTCCTCTGCAAGAGCAGTCGGCACTCTTAACCGCTAGGCCATCTCTCCAGCCCCCAGTTACCCTTTTTGTTAAACTCTTTAAAGTGGCTTGAGGAAAATCAGGTCTACTGATATCTATTTCCTTTATCATGATTCAACTAAAACCAGCCCACCAGCAAGACTTCAAAGCTTCCAGTGGCCCCATGGATATGTGAAGACAAGCTGCCAGGCCAGGATCTGTGAGGGGTAGATTCCAATCCTGAAGCTTGGAAAAGCCTTTCACAGGCCTCCCCTAGCACACAGGGAAATAGACTAAGGCACCAATAGCTTTCCCCCTGGGGCTACCTGCTCCTTGACCCAAGCATGGTCTGTGGGCAGAAGATGATTCAGATCCAAGAGCAGTTGTTCTGCATCTGGGGATTCAATTGCAGTTCTGATTCAGAGGCTCTGAGCAGGTTGTTACTGATGAGACAGCTGAGTGTGCTGGCCTTCCTTAAGAGCTTAAGAGTTTGCTTCTTCACTGCAGAGTCCTGAGCCTACTCTTGAACCCTAATCCCTATTGACTCCCCAAAATGCTACTCATCACCCCACTTTTGAAATCTCTAGATTTTCCTTTTCTGACACCTTGCAAAAAAAAAAAAAAACACAAAAAAAAAAAAAAAAAAAAAAAAAAAAAAAAGAAATCTCTAGATTAGAGCTCAGCCTTCACCATGTTCCTAAGCCTCTCCCACCCACAAAACAGTCCACTTGGAGTGGGCAGTAAACAGTAAATAGAAGGCCTGCGACTTTCCACGAGTTCAAAGGTCTACATTATAGAGCACTTCCCTTCAAATGAAGCTGCTGTGAGGCCTTGGTTCTATGTCCAGCACTACATAAGAACTGAGCATGGTACTGCAGGTCTGTAATCCCAGCACGTCAGGAGGAGAGAGGATGGATGAAGGTCTGTGGAAGAGCAGGAGAAGAGGGAGGAAGGGAGAGGGAGCAGAAAGACAGAAGACAGGGAGAGGAGGAAAAGGAGAGTGGAGGGGGGCAGGGGAAGAGAAAGGAGAGGGAGAGAGGCAGGGGAGGGAGGAAAGAAGAGAGAAAAAGAGAGAAGAAGGAACGAGGGGCCAGCACTTTGTCCTCGGTGCTGGTCAATGTGCGTCTCTTACTGCTTTGAGCCTGTTTTGGACTCTGTCTATGTGTCTGGTCCTCTGAACAATCTGGAGTTTCTTTTTTTTTAAGGGAGTGTTTATTTTGCTTACAATTCCAGAATACAATATATCATGTGGGAAAGTCTAAAGAGAAACTTGAAGCAATTAGTCATATCTACTCTCTACACTTACACAATCCAGGACTCAAACTTAAGGAGTGATGCTGCCCATAGTAGGCCTGGTCTTCCTACATCAATTAACAATCAGACAATCCCCTGGCAGACATGCCCATAGGCCAACCTGACTTCAACCACCCCTCACTGAGACTCTTCACAAGTAATGCTAGGTTGTGGTCAAGTTAATGATGAGAAGTAACTGTCACACAGGGTCTCATGTATCCCAGGCTGGCCTTGAACTTCCCACGTAGGTGAGGATTACCTTGAAAGTTTATCCTCCTGCCTCCTCCTTGAGTGCTGGGGTTATGGGTATGTGCCAACATGCCTGGTCTTACATGTGGCGCCAGGGACTGAACCCAATCTCTTGAGCCTATAAGTTTTGTTACCATTTACATGGTTCTTGGATGAATCCCTCTAATTAATTGGTCTATCTGCTTGACAGTTCTAGGACTTCTTATAGTTGGGATTTATGAACAATTTGGACCAGAAGTGCTCAAAGTGCTTATTAAAAATGTTCCAGGACCCGGGTTCGATCCCCAGCACCCACATGGCGGCCGAGAACCGTCTGAAACTCCAATTCCAGGAGAACTCCAGTTCCAGGGGAATCCGACACCCTCTTCTGACCTACGTGGCATTGCACGACATGGGTGCACAGACTTGCATGCAGACAGTACATTCATACACATACAGAAATAAATTTAAAAAATTTAAAAAATTAAAAACATCGAATAATACAGTGATATATTTAAAAAAAATTTTTCCTGGACCCAGTCCACACTTGATTTAGGATATTTGACACCAAGGAATAAGCCTTTTTTTTTTTTTCAGGGACTCTGAATTATTCAGATAACTTCATGAATTCTAAGCTTTGAGAAATGCGGTGAGGTACCTGTGTTCTATTTGGCATTCTTTTCTTAATCCAAATTCAGCACTTCTTAATACAAGAGTCCTATTCTGTTCTTAGTTTAATTTTTTTATTTATAAAAAGAGAAATTCATTGAGTACATGACAAGTGGAAATAGGTTGGACAGTAACAGTGCCACCTGCCATCCCCCCCTCCACACACCTTTTTTGGTCTCCTTGTATCCCAAGCTGGCCTGGAACTCACAGAGATCCACCTGTCTTTGCCTCCCAAGTGCTGAGATTAAAGGTGTATGCTACCAATCCCAGCTTTTTTTCCCCCTTTTTAAATTGAACTTATCAAATTTCATACAATATAATTTGATTATATTTAGATTCCCCTGCCCTGTTTGCACCGTCCTTAGTACCACCCCTTGCCCAGTTTCATGTACTCCTATCTATCATCTATCTATCTATCTATCTATCTATCTATCTATCTATCTATCATTATCTATCTATCTATCATCTATTTATCTATCATCTATCTATCTATCATCTATCTATCTATCATCTATCTATCCATCTATCTATCATCTATCTATCTATCTATCTATCATCTATCTATCACCAATTGTGTTCGGTGTGGGTCCATCCACTGGAGCCTGGTCAACCTATCTAGACAGAGTCTCACCCTTAAATGAGACAGACTCTCCCCTTCCCAGTAGCTATTGGTTTCCAACAGGTTCTCAGGTAGGGCCAGGGTTTCTTCCGCACATCCCCACGTCTATGCTGAGATTTTGTCTAGCTTGAGCTTACATGCTGCTTGTGTATGCTGTCACCACTGCTGTCAGTTCACATGAGTAGCTTCCCAGAGGTCTAGAAAGCTCTGTTTCCTTGTGGTCATCCCACACCTCTTTCACAATGATCTCTGTGTTTTGGGAGGCAGAAGTTTGATGTAGGTGTCCTATTCAGGGATAAGCAGTCTACAGCAACTTATTCTCTACTAGTTGTGGTTCTGTGTTAATCACCAACTGCTGCATAAGGAAGCTTCTCTGCCGAGAGTTGAGAGATGTATTAATCTATAGGTATAATAAGACACTAGAAGTTCCTTTAATACAATATCTAGTTAGCAGATTAACAGTATTGAGTTCTTCCCTATGGCCTGTAGCCTGTACAACTACATGTTCCTAGGCCCAATATCGATATCAGGTACAGGCTCCATCTTACAAAGTGGACCTTAAATCCAACTAGAAAGTGTTTGGTTACTCCCGTAATATTCATACCACTATTGCACTGGAAGTCATAGCTTGCCAGGCCGTTGCTGCTGAAGCACACAGAATTCATAGCTGGGTAAGGTTAATGATTTTTTTTTCTTCCACTACCATGCCCCTTCCAGCTCTATGAAAGCAAATCAGTAGAGATGAAGCTTTGCAGTACCAGGTTGATGTCTCCTTGTTTACTCTACAGCTCATGTGTGTGGTATCTTCAACAACAGTGTCTTACATCGAGTTCTAGTGGGTAACCAAGAACAGATGCCACAATCTGGAGTTTCTTTTTAAGGAAGGACTATAACTCCAAGCCATTGTGGCTAAATCCCTGGCACTAAGCCCCTGACCTGTAACAGAATAAACACATACCAAAATTAAATGAAAATTAAAATTTGCAGAATGCAATTTGACAATCTGTATTAGAGGCACTTAGAGATATGTGTATTTTATAGTCCAATAATTCCATTTTTAATTGTCAGTCTTCTAAAAAATCAGAAATAGGTGAATTCAGGAATTCAGCATTTACAATATTAATATTCAAACATAGCCAAAAAAATAGAAGCATTAGAAGTTGTCCCTATATTCATATATGCAGCTTTAGAAACGTTTTTCTAAGAACTTGTGAAAATGTGCGAAAAGACCAAAAAAAAAAAAAAAAAAAAAAAAAAGAAAACGTGCATTATAACACAGGTAGTGACAGAAGCATGTTGTAAAACTGGATGAACAGTATGATCACAATTTTATTTATTTATTTATTTATTTATTTATTTATTATTTAGTCTTTTTGAGACAGGGTCTCCCTATAGCTCTGGCTGTCCTGTAAACCAGGCTGACCTTGAATTCACAGAGATCCGCCTGCTTCTGCCTCCCAAGTGCTAGTATTAAAGGCGAGGGCCACCACGCCCGGCTATGATCACAATTTTATTATAAAATATATAAAAATATATAGAGAAAATAATTGGAAATAAAATGATCTCCAAGTTGGTAGGGCTGCTTGCTGATTAGCGCCATTGCGGGCAATTTTACTTATTTCCTTCCCTTACTTGTATTTCCCATTCCTTTGCAATGACTTTTTGAAGTTTTAGTTCTTTTAACTTGTAAATTACAAAACTGCATAGGAGATTTTGTACTGGTTTTGAAAACCTATGTGTCTTGTCCTGACTTCTTAGACTCTTGAAAGGCCAGGTGAAGGCTCTCGATCAAGTCCTTTGCTTGATGAAGCTCATAATCAGTTCCATCTTTCTCCGAATCTATTCTCTTTTTTTCTATTAGCTGCCTTAGAAAAAGTCGCTGCAACTCAGAACCTCCTAGAATTGCTGCCTTTCATCTGGCGGGTACTGGACTCTGTAATTCATCACCTACAACCTGGGGGGGGGGGTACCCAATGGGATCAGTCCTCGAGTGGTTCTCATTAGCATGCTTCTAAATAATTATCATTAACCAAGATCCTCCTTCCCAGGGAAGACAAAACCAGGAGCCCAGAGCAGGGCCTCTAGGCTTCCTTTTCCAGGATCACCAAGAAGGGAGCTCGCTTCTACTCAAGGCGCAGCGGGTGGGGCGTGGCGTGGGCGGGACCTGCCCGGCCTAGGAGGCGGGGCCGAGGGGCGGGGCCGAGGGGCGGGGCTCGTAGATCGGTCGCGCGCGGCCCCTGGAGTCCCGGAGGCGCGCGGCCAGCGCAGCTCCGGCCCGCTTCGCACTGTGCAGCCCGGCTCCCGAGAGAGCGCGGGCCCGGCGCCGGGCCGGGCAGTCGGCGGGGGGCGTCTCCGCCAAGACTCCTTCGGTGGCCCCGAGCTGCGAGGGCGGAGGCTAGGCTGAGTGGGGCCGAAACCATGAACCGGAGTTTCCACAAGTCTCAGACCCTACGCTTGTACGACTGCAGCGCGGTAGAAGTCAAGAGCAAGGTAAGTCCCCGAGGCCCACCGCGGCGGTCCGCACTCCCTCCCCTGGCCAATGAATGGGGCGCCCCGCGGAGGGAGTCCGGGCTGCGGGGGAGGCGACCGGCCCAGGACAACTTTGGAGCTGGGGCGCCGCTTGCTGCTGCGCGGGGTCGGTGGGGTGTGCGCTGCGACCCGGCGGTTCTTCCCGCTCCCCGCGCGAGCACAAAGCCCGGCAGCCGAGGGCCATGGGACAGTCGGTGCAGGCTCTGACCCGCTCCACGAGAGCTGCTCTTTTGTTCCACGAGCTGGAGGCGACCCGGGCGCGCCACACGTTGGAGGGGAGGGCTGCGTTTCCGGGGCGATCTAGTGGCTAAGGGCTGCTGGGATTTGAGGTCGTGGAGGGGTCTTCGGGGGCCAGAGCTGGGGGGAGGGGGCCTGGCTGCGCCGCCTAGATGGCTGCGAGGAGCTGAGTGGCCGCCCTCTCCGAGACCCGGGCTCTGGCCCAGCCCCCAACCTGGCGCTGGGTACTAGACCCCGAGCCCCAGGCGCCCCTACTTGGCCCCACACCCCACGATCGTGCACCTGGCCCAGATCCAGTACCTACCCCCAGCCTGCCCTGAACACCCCTCCTATCCAGACGTCTTTCCCAGACGTTCCCGCAGCATAGACATCCCCCAGACCCCCGCGTGCCTGGCGCAGAAACCCCTCTGAGCGAGCCCGGGACTAGAGCTCGATCCGCTACGGGGCGCTACCGGGCGCAGACTCAGACCCCCTGGGCGCGCCCGGGCCCCTCCCGCTGCCTGTGCCTAGGCGGAGCGTGCCCGAACTTGCGGGGCGCCTTGCGTGTCTGGGTAATTGACTGATAGGATCTGGCGCTTCTCCCCTTTGCGGGGGCGGCTCCTTCCCTGCAGACGCTTTTGTCTGGGAGGGTCCACGCCGTGGACCCCGCGGGCTGAGGAGGGGGTGCTGTTGCTCTGGGTCCCGTGGGGGAAGTCCCTCTGGCTCTTTGCTGACTCTAGGAGCTAAGTCGCCGTCTCTCTGTGATGTTCTGTGTCAAGAAGACCTAGCTGCCAGAGTGGGGGAAAGGGGCCAGGTCACCAAGGATGGGTTCTGTCCCATGACTCCCCTTGGGCAATGCCCACCCTAGACTACTGACCGGTTCCAAAGGACTCTAATGTAAGTTTTTCAGAGTGAATGTAGATCCCAGAAGAGGGATTGCAAGGGTGGGAGGCGGTCCCCCAGCAACAGCAGGGCCTCATCTCAAGCCCACCACAGTGAGTTGCAGGATCCCCTTCTCATGGTGGGAAAGCAGTCTCCTTCTGAATCCCTTATTTCTAAGAAGACTCTGTCCCTTCTCCAACTGCTAATTCCATGACCCCTGCTCCACACCCATCCCCTCTGGTGCCCAGGAGCCTCCGAAAACCCCAGTCAGTGGGGTTGAGAAGGAAGGACCCTCAACTACACTGGGAGCTTGAAGTAACTGCCCATTTCTTCAGTTCTATAATATGGAAGTCACTTCATTTCCTTAAACCATCTGGAGATGATTGTACATTCACAAATAGTTGTGAGAGAATACAGATATCTGAGGACACCTTGGCTAGCCTACCATGTTGTTGACATCTTGTGTGACTAGCACTATGTCACCTATGTAGGACTAACACTATATCACCTACATAGGACAGTGACCAGGGATCTCATTAGGGTCCCGTGTACTATCTTGCATGCGTATATAGGTCTGTGGTCTTGTGTGACCACCGGCATAGTCAGGGTATCCACCCAGCCTTCCCAAGGGTTCTTCCTGGTCACTGTGTGGGCTGATGAGTACCAAGAACTCAGTTCTGGTGCTTACTAGCCATGTGTGGCATTATCAGCCTGAAAGCAAGGCTATGGGACAAATCTGTAGGCAGTCCCCCGCAAGGCCTTATCCTGCAGCTCTGGGCTTTGGCCCGTGCAGGCTATCTGGGAAGATAGGCTATCTACCCTTGTTTCCTGGTGTTAGCCTGACTGCCTCGTCCAGCTCTACTCAGTAAGAGAAATGCCACTCCATGCCCCATGGCTTCCAGCTCAAATGCCATGAGTGGAGGGAATGGCAAAGCTGAAGTTAGTTTGAACTTGGGAAACCTTGGAAGGTCTTGACTTGGGCAGCACTGGGATGACTGTTGCATGTCCCCTGCTCCCAACACAAACTTACTGCTTGTACAGAATGTCAGTGCAGCTCTTCCTTGTGTATATAACCCTCCCAACTGCACTCTGCCTTGGGAGTTGATACTGTGTTACCACAGAGTCTAAATCTACAGAAAAGGGCTTTTGTCACAATGCCGGAAGCCGAACTTCATGTCAGCAAGGGCTTCATGCAACTTAAATGCAGCACCACAACACCAAGGGTTTGCTTGGTAGAAATGGCAGCCAGGAATCAGAGTACACCCAGGTTTTGCCACCTCTTACTTTCAAACAAGTCCTATAGTTTTCCTAATCTCATCTGTAAAGTGGGTATTATATCTGATCTGCTCACCTCCCGGGACGAAATGAGGTAATGGCCACAAGGGCATGTTGGGAGCTGCATGGCACCCACATAAGAGTCCAGTGCTGCAAATCAGGATCCTATGGCATTTCAAGAGGCCCTGTCTGAAAACTGCCTCCGGTCCTCTCAGAACTGTGATCATTAATTAATCCTCTACCACAGCTGACCATGCCTAGGTATGTGTGGAGGGGACAGAATCTTGGCCTGGTGGCTCCTCCCCACCCCCGTTATATATCCCTTCACATGTCCTCAAACGTCTTTAATTCTAGCCCATGGCCTCTTCCTCTCCAAACCAGCTGTGTGCACTTTTGATTTCCTGCTTCTGTCTGCCTTTCTCACTTAACTTTGACTTCTGCTTTTTCTCTCACGAGCCCTGGAGCCAGGCGGAAAAGACCAAAGACGGCTAGGAGAGGGTGTTTCAGGCTGAGGGAGAAGGGCAGATGTTTAGGCTGCTTTGGAGGACAGCAAGAAGGCCCATGCTGGGGTGGGAGGAGCCTCAGAGGAAAAATGACAGCACCTGCCTCCATGCAGTCAGGAAGGCCATCCGCAGCATCCTGTCATCAGCTACAACATCTGCCTGAAGGACCTGAAGGGACAACAGATCCTCCTGCCTCAGCAGTGTCTCAACCCCAGAATCAAATGAGTTATGCCTCTAGGTTCTCTTCTCCACCTCGTGGTGTCTGTCCATACCTGGTCTGGCCTGTGTGCTCCTAGATCAGAATTTATGGCTCTCCCTACTAGAAAGGCTCTCCTAGGCTGCCCCCCCCCTTCTGCAAAGCTCTTCACAGTAGAGCTGAGGCTGTCTCTGTCTAACCCCTTTTCTGCTCATCTTAAGGCTCCTTTTGCAATGATCACTTTTATTTGTGGCAAGATGGAGGACTCTGTTGGTGCTTTGTGTCCTTGGTGTCTGGGAAAGTACCACACTAAAGGTTTTCATCTTGATTGTCCCTCCTTATTTAGAGTGTGCTGGGCTGGAAGGGAGATAAATACTACTGGTAATTCTGTCCCCATGTGAGCTACTCTTAAATGTTGCCTTGTGGCCTTCTGATAGCTGTGTGTATATATGCATGCATCATATTATGGTTTCTAGAATTAGGATCACAAAGACATATGATTATGTAGCCTGCTTTCAACTTGGCAGAATGTTTAAAATGTTTCTTCATGTCATTAATAGTTTTAGGAGACTTTAGAAAAATATTCAATCTCATCCAATATCTTATTTGAGTTTCTGCCAGTTTTCCCCAAACTGAACAGTGCTGTAAATAATATTTAAGTATTTATTTACACAGAGCTTATATAGAAGGCACACTCTAAGGCAAATGGAAGTTATTCATTCTGTTAAATAAGTACAGAACTCTCATGGTGTGTTTAGGACAAATCCCTAGAAGTAAAGTTACTTAGGAGAAAGAGGTGCACATTTTTAAGGTTTTAAGTGTACTACTAAGTGTTCAAGCTAGTGAGATGGCTCAGTGGTTAAGGTGCTTGCCAAGCAAGCCTGACCACCTGAGTTCAATCCCCGGAACCCACATAAAAGTAGAAAAGTGGAAGGAGAAAACTGACGCCACAGACTCGTCTTCTGACCGCCACACCCATGTCACGGCACGCATGTACACCCCCCCCCCGTCATATACACATAGTAAATTAAAATTTTTTATTTATTATTATTTTATGTGTATGAATGTTTTACCTTCAATATATATAAATGAACCCGTGCCACTCAATGCCTGCAGAAGCCAGAAGAGGGCGTCAGATCTCCTGGAACTGGAGTTACAGTTGGTAACCACCATATGGGTGCTGAGAACTGAACCTGGGTCCTCTGTGTGCAAGAGTAGCCAGTGTTCTTAACCACTGAGCCATCTCACCAGCCCCTAATTTCTTTCTCAAGTTGAATGTGCTGAGCAGTCTCTTCTGCCATTGTATATATGCCGTTTGATGTCTGTCCATCCATTTATCTCTCCATCTCTTTTTTCTTCTTCCTTCAACCACTGAACATTCTCATTCCTCCCCAATTATAGACATGAGGTAATACCCCACTGCTGTAGTTTGTATATTTCTTGAATTGTTAGTGAGCTGGAAATTCTCATATGTGCTAGCTCTCTGTACATCTCTTTTTAGCCTCTTGGTTTTGTCCTGTATTCTTTGCCTATTTTTCTATTGGCTTTTATGAACTACTGGTCTACAAAGGTTTCCATCAGTGCAGGTGATACTAAGCAGAACCGACTTTCCAGGTGTTTCATGGAACTGGTATCCTTTACTTAGAGTGACTTTTCTCGGACATTAACTTGAAGCTGTGTGTGTGTGTGTGTGTGTGTGTGTGTGTGTGTGTGTGTGTGTTAGCACCTTGAGAGCCTGGCTGGTTGTATGCTAGCAGGAAAAGTTCTGCTGTGGACAGCTGGGCACACAGTGTTTTCTGTCAGCATGTCTCCTCGGATCCCCAAGATCTTATCACTGGCTGAGCTAGTTGGCTGCCATGCTGTGCTGCAGGGACCCACCCTTCCATCAGGCATGAGACAGCGGGTAGGATGGATCCTGGGCCAGGCCTCCCTCTTGGATGGTTGAGGATTTGCCTCCAGTGGGCCAGTTGAGAACTGCCTGGACACGGTTTGACTCACCTGTATGTCAGCTACACCCTTTTGAGATTCTGGTTTGTATTTGTGCACGTATGTGTTTAAACAGGTTCTGGGGCTTGGTTTGGGAAGTTGCACTCATACGAGGCTCTTGTCAGGGACTCAGGTGGGATGTCAGTTTGAGGAGCATGGATGATATCACTACCCCCACAAGTCTGCCAGCCCTTTCTGGATATGTGCCTGGGAATAGCACAGGTAGTTACCGAGTCAGGCCCTTCCCTGGCACTCAAGGCATTCCACATACAGGACTGCAGTTCCCCAAATTGGAGAAGGGGACGGTGTCGGGAATTGAGAGAGGAAGTCGTTAAGGGTCTCAGAATCTCTAACACCTGTGAATTGTGTCTAGAATTGGCACTAAGGGGAGAGACATCATGATTTTCCATAAAGAAGTCTCTTGGACCTCTCAGGGTAACTAGAAGGGAACAGTAACAGCAGCAGAGTCTGCAGGCAGGTTCACCCAGCTGACGTTATTTGCTGAATCACGTGCTTCTGCTTCCCACTTCCTTTTGGCTATAAAAGGGAACCTGAGATGGAGGTGTTGCTCCTTTGTAGCCTCTCAGCTTCTTCCCTGTATACTTTGAGTCCTTCTTTGAGACTGGGCACCACCCTCCTCTGTGCAGAGGTCCCATTTCTGAAGCATTTCTGAACATTTATTCAACATCCCTAATATATATGTGAAGTATGTGCCAGACATGGTTCCAGAGGTTGCAAGTAAGAACTCATCCGTGTCCACCACAACCTGCAAAATGGGCTCTCCTGACATTTCTGTTATGCACAAGCAGACATTGAGCCCCAGAAACCTTCTTTGCCCAGCCCATGGTCTTTTAGAGGATCTGGAACCTGAACATCTCGCTGAACTCCATGGTCAGTGTCACAATAGTCTATGGCCTAGTGGGAAACGTTTGTAGCTCTTCTTAGGGACTGTTAAGCCATGAAATATAGACTAGGATACAGACTCTGTGTCCCTTTTTCCCCCATGTAGTATGAGAGACCCTAGTTCCCTAGAGACAGGAATGATATCCCAGTTCCCCTTATGGGATGAGAAGTCAGTCCCTGGCTCTCCGGGTCTAGAGTTCATGGAAACAGCTAGGAGAGTGAGTCTTGTGCTGTGGGGGGAAAGTTCTCTTTTTCCCTACATTGTGGTGGAAGGTTACTGATGCAGTGCATCAAGAGATACCCTCTGGTCAGTAGCTGTTTATAAAATGCCAATCCTCAGAGCTGGAGAGATGGCCTAGTGGTTAAGAGCGCCGACTGCTCTTGCAGAGGACCCGGGTTCGATCCCCAGCACCCACATAGCGGCTGAGAACCGTCTTTAACTCCAGTTCCAGGGGAATCCAACGCCCTTCTGCCCTCCGCGACATTGTACGACATGGGTGCACAGACCTGCATGCAGACAGTACATTCATACACATAAAAAATAAATAAATAAAATTAAAATTAAAAGAAATGGAGGGGCTGGAGAGATGGCCTAGCGGTTAAGAGCGCCGATCGCTCTTACAGAGGACCCGGGTTCGATCCCCAGCACCCACATGGCGGCCAAGAACCGTCTGAAACTCCAATTCCAGGAGAACTCCAGTTCCAGGGGAATCTGACACCCTCTTCTGACCTCCGCGGCATTGCACGACACGGGTGCACAAACTTGCATGCAGACAGTACATTCATACACATACGGAAATAAATATAAAAAAAAATAAAAATAAAAAAAAATAAAAGAAATGGAAAATGCCACTCCTCTCCTCCCTCTGCTCATCCGTTTGGGATTTTTTTGCTCCTTTACTGGGTGACAATCAAGTGTCAGGTATGAGGCTCATGTTGGAGTACAATGGCAAGAAGGCAGGTTCCGTGGCTACTCTTATCAGCTGAGGGCAGATTTGGATGGGGGGCATCTTTCATCCTGATTCTTAAAGTTTCGCCAACTCCCACTGTCATATTTACGTGAAGCCAGAGGTCAGGCAGCACCACTGTTTGTTCATGCTGCAGATCCACTCAGTGTCTCGCCTCCTGGAACGCCCTCATCCGTTCTTTTCATACAATCTGTGAGAGCTCTCAGATTGTGTCTCCTATAAGCAGCTGGGCTCTAGTCGTACTGTTCCTCTCTCGAGGCTCTTTAATTCTCCCATCACGGTCACTTCAAGTTGAGCATGCTAGAAGACTAATAACTAGAGTTAATGGCATTTCTCAATGCTGGAAAAATTCAGCATCAACATATGAAGAGCAATGTTCTGCATATAGTAGATCCCCAATAAATGTTCCCCAAGTTGAATTCTAATGAGAAACAAATGAATTTTTCTTATAGCTACCACTTCAAAAGTGGTTCATTGGGATGCTTTAGAAAATACCTACTTTTTGAATATTTTTTTATTTTTTATTAATTTTATTTATTTCTACATGTATATGAATGTACTGCCTGCATGCAAGTTTGTGCACCCGTGTCGTGCAATGCCGTGGAGGTCAGAAGAGGGTGTCCGATTCCCCTGGAACTGGAGTTCTCCTGGAATTGGAGTTTCAGACGGTTCTTGGCCGCCATGTGGGTGCTGGGGATCGAACCCGGGTCCTAAGAATGGTCAGCGCTCTTAACCACTAGGCCATCTCTCCAGCCCCCAGAAAATACCTACTTTTTGAAGGTGGCAGGTACTTGATTCACAGCAGGGTTACTGCCAATACCATGGGCAGAAGGGGAAGAGGAGCAAAACAAAACAGAGAAACTTGGGAAGTTAAATTCCCATTTTGCTATTTCTGCTGCTGTTGGCACCTCTGGATTTCTCTTTGTGCTGGCGCTATGTCTCCGAGATTCGGCCCGACCCACTGGCCCTTCCTCTTGCAGGGCTGCCTCATGTACCAGATCTACCCCCAGGGATGACAAGAGTTGCCTCCTCCTGACAGGTGTGTTGGCAGTCACTTGTGGCTGCTTCCTGTGACTTCCCAGCTTCCTGGAGGACTGTGCCCTGAGCCCCTGCTTTGTTCTACCTCTCAGCCTTCCTCTCTCATCAGTGTACCCCATTCCCTTAGGCCTTTGGCACTGAAGGCTGGGTTGGGCTCCACCCTTTAACCCAACATCTGTGCCACTAGGGAGTGGGAGCCGGGAGTTGTAATAGTATTTTACTTAGAGGAAAAAGGCTTTAAATGACTACAGAAATTGAAAGCCCTCATAGTGCAGAATATCTTACCCCGGGCACAGATCTTCTTGTGCGGTTTTCCTAATTTAGATTCACAGTTTGTCTGCCATCCTGACTCTACTCATTGACCTTCCAGCAAGCCAAGATAGTATACCAGACCGTGCAGGGTAGTTTAGGATTAGGGCTCCCCTGATGTCTGAAATGGCGGTGCTATATACGTCAGTGGATTTTATTTCTTTTCCAGTTTTTCTGATGTACCAAAGTTCTATATTTTTCAGAACTTTTGTGTTTATATGTTTAAGAAGAACTTAAGGGCTCTTATAACCCTTGATCCTGTGGCCGAATAGCTGTTCTTATACTTGCATTTCTTAGCTTCCCATTGTTCTATAGCAGCAGGTAATTCAGAGGCCCCTGCGGTGTGCTAAGTATTGTAGGGGAAGTAGAGGCATGAGTTTAATGGGGATGATCCTGGGCCACACACAGCAGATCATAGCCCCTCTCTGTGCTGCTGGTTCTTCATGGATGGGGAAGATGGGATCATCTTCCTTTGAAAAAATTGCTGTGTTGTGTATGTGGAATGAACGCTCCACAGCAGCCTCATGCCTGGTGGGTCATGGAGCCTGTAGAGCCAAGATCTTCCACTCCGCCTTCACTACAGGGGCGAACATGGGCCACCACGAGCATCTCTTCGGTCACACACATAAGGATGTTGAGGTTCCATGTCTTGTGATACATCGGAGCACCATGGGGATTTCTCTGCTCTTTCTCAAAGTCCTGCCTGCTGAGTAGATACATATGTTTTCCATTTTATACTATCAGTATGCTTGTCAAGTAGGACACAAATTGGTCATTTCATGATGACAGCTCTCCCTTTCTGCCTCTGAGGCAGAACGGACGAGACAAAGATGCTCTGACCCAAAAAGCCTCCCCTCAGGTGACATTTGGAGAGCAACAGGAGCTGTGGCAGAAAAGCCCTCGGAGAGGCCACGAAAGAGAGCGTTGAAGGCCATATTGTTTTTAGGTGGTCAGCTGTTGTAGAGGAATTTGGAAATGCGAGTAATATTAATATGTGTCCTGTTCTCCATGGCTCAAGGCCTAAGCCATTGGCCACCCCACCCCCGGCCAGCCTGGCCTCACTCCCTCACCGCTCTGAAATAGCAGAGCGTTGCTATGGGACAAAACAAACTTCTCTGCCTGCAAGATGGTCTCTTGTGAGGCAGAGGAGGTGCACCTGCCCCTGAGGCCTGAGACTACCCCAGGCCCATCAGCACCATAACTGGTACAGAGATGAGAAAGGAGAGAGATCCAGAGACAGGCTGCCAGGATCACTCCTGAGCGTGAGAGGTTGACAGTGAAGATTGGAACTTGAAAACTACACACATGCTCCTTTTGTTGGAGGTACAAGTATTTGCTGGAAGGTGGCCCTGTGAGTCTGAGCAGGCAGTGGCCACAGAGGTCAAGTTGCCTCACCTACCACTGTTTCCAAGGGTTGTGACCCCATTAGTGGTGAGAGACATGAAGTAAGACAGGGCATAGAGGTGCCTTTCTTAGCCCAGGCAGTAGTCACAGCCTGGGTGCCCAAGATTAACACCTGGTGCTTAATGCATGTAGTGTGCTCCAAGTTCTTCCTGAAGCCTGATGTTTTCTGTGAGGCCAATTCCTGTTCCAGGAGCCTGATCAAGCCTGGGGGAGAAACTTCCACACACATACACACCGCTTGAATGAAGTCTGTTGGTTATAACCTTGGGCAACAACCTGTGACAAGCCTCATGCTGGGTACTCGGCATACAAGGTTCTGCTAATGCTCGTGACACCTTAATAGTATGGTTTTTCTGCTGTGGAGATGAAGACCCTGAGGCTCAGTGAGGACATGAACTCATGGCAAAGCCACTTAGCTGTATGTATTCAAGTCCAGAATTTGAGTTGCACATCATCCAAACATCATCCAGTTCCATGATTCCACCTCCTGGGAAACAGACAGCACCTGCCTGCTGAGGTCAGTGTCCATCCACCTCCCTCCCTGCTGTCTACCGGACATGTGCTCAGGGCTGGGCTGCTTCCTAAATGGCCTCCTGCATCCTGTGAGGTCCCCTCTGCTCAACAGCCTAAGCCTTTGATCCCACCCGTTAGCACAGCGTGGGTGCTTCAGGGCGATGTGCAGTGTGCCTGGCGGATGCAGGGAGCACAGATCAGGAACACAGTCTTGAAGCATCACCCATTTCCGTTAGCAGTGCTAGAGCAGGCTCTATAGCAGTGGTTAGAGCAGTACTGGGCCCTCCAGACCCTGGCATTGTGAGGTCACCTAGCAGAAGCACACTGAATTACACAGCTTAGAGGGGGAGGTGGTACTCACCCAGAGCTTTAGGCTCTGGTCTCTCATGGTGTTATAAAAAATAATAATGCTGGGCTGGAGAGATGGCCTAGTGGTTAAGAGCACCAACTGCTCTTGCAGAGGACCCGGGTTCAATTCCCAGCATCCACATGGCGGGTGAAAACCATCTTTAACTCCAGTTCCAGGGAATCCAATGCCTTCTTCTGACCTCCGGGGCATTGCACGACACAGGTGTGCAAACCTACATGCAGACAGTAGTACATTCTGACACATAAAAATGAATAAATAAATAGGGGCTGGAGAGATGGCCTAGCGGTTAAGAGCGCCAACTGCTCTTGCAGAGGACCCGGGTTCGATCCCCAGCACCCACATGATGGCTGAGAACCATCTGTAACTCCAATTCCAGGAGAACTCCAGTTCCAGGGGAATCCGACGCCCTCTTCTGACCACCGCGGCATTGCACAACACGGGTGCACAAACTTGCGTGCAGACAGTACATTCATACACATAAAAAAATAAATAAATAGGGACTGGAGAGATGGCCTAGCTGTTAAGAGCGCCAACTGCTCTTGCAGAGGACCTGGGTTCGATTCCCAGCACCCACATGACAGGTGAGAACCGTCTTTAACTCCAGTTCCAGGGAATCCAATGCCCTCTTCTGACCTCCGTGGCATTGCACGACATGGGTACGCAAACCTACATGCAGACAGTACATTCATACACATAAAAAAATAAATAAATAGGGGCTGGAGAGATGGCCTAGCGGTTAAGAGCGCCAACTGCTCTTGCAGAGGACCCAGGTTCGATCCC
>VZQC01005691.1:1728968-1851827 GCA_009823505.1 Rhizomys pruinosus
TTGTCTTTTGGAGACAGGGTCTCCCTGTAGCCCCAGCTGTCCTGGAACTCACTCTGTAGACCAGGCTGGCCTTGAACTCACAAAGATCCGCCTGCCTCTGCCTCCCAAGTGCTAGGATTAAAGGCGTGCGCCACCACGCCCGGCCAGCCCTAAAAGTTTTAACTTTTAATGAAACCTAATTCGTCCATTTTTTTCTTTCATTGTTTATGCTTTGAGTATCATATGTGGCTGATAATTGCCTACCCTGAATAATGAAAATGTATTCCTATATGTTCTAAAAGTTTTTTAATATTTAATTATTATTTTCACTTTATGTATATGAGTTTATTGCCTGCGTATAAGCGCACCAGTGTCATGCAATGCCCACAGAGGTCAGAAGAAAGACGTCACTTCCCCGGAACTGGAGTTAAGGACGGTTGTTAGCCACCATGTGAGTGCTGGGAATTAAACCCAGGTCCTCTATTAGACCAGCCAGTGCTCTTAACTGCTGAGCCATCTCTCCAGCCCATAAAAGTTGGGGGTTTTTGTTTTGTTTTGTTTTAATATCACCTCTCACATTTACCCCATGGCCCATTCTAAATCAGTTTTTGAGAGTGGTATGAACTAGGAGTCCAGTGCCGTTGTTGAAGTCTTTCTTTTCTCACAGAATTGTCTTGATATTCTTGACAGAAATCAATTTATCACACATCAAAAGGGCTTTATTCCATGTATTCTTGATTTTGTTCCATTGCTCAAATATGTGTATCACTAAGACAAAAATACCTGACAGTACACTATTCAAGTCCATCGTGGGCACAGAGGACTTGGCAGCTTGAATCATGGTGGCTGGGAAGAAGAGCAAGTGCATGCCTGTTCTAGAGGATTCTCTCCCTCTACTTACACTTTCTTTTTCCCATCTGAACCTCAAATTATGAGAGATTCACATTCAAGGTGGGTCTTCCTCCTTAGTTAATTGTTTCTGGACACACCCTTACAGACACACCCAGGCGTGCGCTCTATTAATTAATCTCCAGGCACTTCTTTCCAGTAAGAGGGACAAGATTAACCATTACAGTATATCAGTGATACACTGCAAATTTTGAAATTAGGAACTGTGACTCCTCTAACTCTTCTTTTTCAAGATTCTTTTGGCTATCTGGGGTCTTTGGCATTTCTGGATACATTTAGGACCAACTTGCCCCCAAAGCAGCTGATTTTGAAAGGGTTGCTTTGAATCTGTAGACCAACATGGGGAGTATTTCCATTTTAATAACATTAATTTTTGTAATTCATGAAAATGGAATATCTTCATTTGTATTTTCTTTTTCACTGATACTTTGTAGTTTTCACTTCTCTTATTAATTCCTAGATATTTTATTCCTTCACTGTATTATTAGAATAATTTTCTTAGCTTTTTCATTGATTATTTATTGCTACTGCATGAAAATAAAATTTGTTTTGTATACTATGACATTGTGTCCTTAAACTATACTGAATTTTCATCAGTTCTATTTTAATAATTTAAATTACTTTAAATAAATTCCATCTATAAATGGAGATGTTATAACCTCTCCCTTCTTTCCTAGTGTGGTATCTCTTACTCGCCTGTCCGCAGATGTGAAAGTGGAAATTCTTGATTTGTTTCTCAGGGGAAACTAGTCTGTCTTAAAACATTAAGTGCAATGCTGGCTGTGAGTCTGGTCTAGAAGCTCTCATTAGAATGAAGACATTTCGGGGCTGTAGAGATGGCCTAGTGGTTAAGAGCGCCGACTGCTCTTGCAGAGGACCCAGGTTCGATTCCCAGTACCCACATGGTAGCTGAGAGCTATCTTTAGCTCCAGTCCCAGGGGAATCCAACGCCCTCTTCTGACCTCTGTGGCATTGCACGACACAGGTGCACCAACCTACATGCAGACAGTATACTCATACACATAAAAAATTTAAAAAAAAAATGAGGACATTTCCTTTCATTCCTAGTTTGTTGAGTTGTAGTTAACTCTTTTTCATGTTGTGATAACATTGTGACGTTTGTCCTTTTCATAGTGTATATTTCGGTGACTTTGCATGTGTGTGATAACTTTTGCTGGATGTTGTGTAGTTCTTTTCTGGGAGTTTTACAGCCTTTTGTACACTCTTCATGCTGGGTTTTGATCTGTAGTTTTATTCTGATGCCTTTTTCTGGTGTTGGCCTGGTAAGATAAATTGAAAAGTTTTCCTTCCTCTTTTTTGGAAGAGTTTATGAAGCATTAGCATAAATTTTATAGCCATTTGATAGAATTCACCACGGGAGCCAACTAAGCCTGGATCATCTTCCTTGTGAACATTTTATAAATTAAGTCGGTACCTTTGTTATGTTATTTGGATTTTCCATTCCTTCTTGGAGTTTCTCATAGATTGACTCTTCCAACGAATCTGTCCACGGCACCTAGGTTATCCAATATTCAGTGTATGGTTTTCCACAGGATTCCTGTATAAGCCTCTTTTTAAAAAATTAATTTTAGAGCCAGGCATGGTGGTGCACGCCTTTTAATCCAAGCACTCGGGAAGCAGAGGCAGGTGGATCTCTGGGAGTTTAAGGCCAGCCTGGTCCACATGGTAAGTTCCAGGACAGCTGGGGCTACAGGGAGACCCTGTCTCAAAGATTTGTGACCTATCCCCACATTCACTCCCACGTGACTGCACACATATAAAAATTAGAAGCTAGGATGCAGATATAATAGAGAAGAGGTACTTCTCTTTCTGTGCCTGGGTTACCTCACAGTATAGTATTTTCTAGTTCCATCTGTTTTCCTGCAGGTTTCATAAGACTATAAAGAGGAGCAGGAGAAGGGTGAGGGGAAGAGGTTTTAAGGAAGGTTATCCAGAAGGTATAAAATTGGAAAGGGAGTACTAGGGGCCAAAGGGTATAAGCAAGGGGGGCAGGGACAGGAAGGTGGGAGGGAAGAGCCAGAGAGGAGGGTTAGCGGGAACAAAACGGAGGTGAAAATGACATTTGTTTTAAAAACCTGTTACTTTGTATATAATTTTTAAAAATTTCAAACCATTTTAGATTCACAGAAAAATTAGAAAGAGAATTTCCATATATACCACATTCATTTTCATAGATTTTGATATCTAATGTTAATATAGAACATTTTTAAATTAAGGAGCCATTGCTGACAAATTACTAGTAACTGAGGCCTATACTTTATTCAGATTTAGTTTTTCCTTAATGTTCTTTCTAAGCTGATGTTCCCAGATCTCATCCAGGAAACCACATTCCATTTAGTTGTCTCCTCACATTCCTTTTGACTGTGCTAATTTCCCAGACTTTCCTTGGTTTTTGATTTTTGAGTACTACTTTTTAGTTTGGGGGACTACTGTTCAAAATATTCCAGAATATCCCTTGGGATTTATTTGTTGTGCTTTTTAGGATTGTGTTTGAAAGAAATAATAATATGCCACATTTATCACATACCAGGCAAACAGGCCGGTCACCGTGATTTGTCACTATTGATGTTGACCTTGACCCCTGCACAGAGAAAGTTTTTCAGATATCTCCACTGTAAAATCACTTTCCGTCTTTCCACACTGTACTCTTGGGAACAGGTTAATTCTGTATAACTTATACTTGAAAGGTAGAGTATCATGTGTTCCTCCATGACAGTGGCTCACCAACATAAATTACTTGGTGTTCTTCTTCATGGGAGACAGGGCTATCCCAGTTATTTATTCTGATACTAATCTATGCCAGGCTGGACTCACGGATATTTATTTCATGCTATTTTATTTTGTTGCTTGGATTGTTCCAGCTTCAGCCACCGGCACATTTCCCAGCTGGTTCCTGTCTCTTTCAACAATGCCCTGTGTGTGGGTTTTGTTTTGCTTCTTCACTGTCTGCTATTATAAAATATCCAGGCTCATCTCACATGTTTCCTGAGCCACATCCTAGAATCAGATATCTCTCGTAGGGATCCTGACTCCTGGCCACCCTGGCCACCCTGTTGGAAAGCCTAGCGCTCCCTCATTCCTGAAGGTCAGCAGAAGTGTCCTCAGTTTCATTTGTGATTTTAATAATTTGAATTTTTTCTCTTTTTTTCTTGATAATTCTACCTAAAGATTTGCCAAAGTTGTTCTCTTCAGAACTTTTGGTTTTGTTATCTTCTCTGTTGTGTTTTCTAATCTCTAGTCCATTTATTTCTGCTGTAATGTTCCAACTTTCTGCTGGCTTGGGTTAGGTTTGCATTTCTTTCATTTTCTAAAGACAGAAGTTTAAGGTACTGGGGTTCTTTTTTTTTTTTTTTTTTTTTTTTTTTTTTTTTTTTTTTTTTTTTTTTTTGTCTTTTTGAGGCAGGGGTCCTCCTGGCACACCTCCATGGGCTGTCCCAGAACTTGCATCTGTGACCATGGCGGGGAGCTGGCGCTTGAACTCACAGAGATCTGCCTACCTCTGCCTCCCAAGTGCTAGGATTAAAGACATGCACCACCACTCCTGGGTTTTTTTTGTTTTGTTTGTTTTTTTTTGTATTTTTGAGACAAGGTCTCCCTTTAGTCCCAGCTGGCCTGGGGCTCACTCTGTAGACCAGGCTGGCCTTGAACTCACAGAGATCTGCCTGCCTCTGCCTCCCAAGTGCTAGGATTAAAGGCGTGCGCCACCACTCCCAGCCGGTACTGGGTTTCTTTCTAATGTAGTATGTATAACTACAAATTTCCCTGCATATGCTACTTCAGCTGCATTCCATAAGTTTTGATATGATGTGTTTTCGTTAACCTTCATGTGTTTTTTAATTTCTCTTATAATTCGTGTGCATGTGTGTGTGTGTGTGTGTGTGTGTGTGTGTGTGTGTGTGTGTGTATGCATGGGGGAAATGCTGGGCACATCCATGCATGTGCAGGCAGAGGCCAGAACAGGATGCCATGTCTTCCCCCATTTCTGTCTCCCTTATTACATAGAGATAGGATCTCTCATTGAACTAGAAGAGCGCCATTTTGAAAAGGAGGTACCAAGGAGGGAAGGAGAAAGGAAGGGAAGGAAGGAGAGATAAGATGGTAGGGGGAAAGGAGAGATGATACATTAGTTGATACATGTTTTTGTTTTCTAACAATGTATAATCATCATGTTATTATTTTTGTTGAATATATGTTAAACAGGAATAAAAACCTAATTACACTTTGAGATGAATATAGTGTTTTTTGAGACAGGGTCTCACTCCATAGCCCAGTCTGCCCTGGAGCTTATAGTGATCCTCCTGCCTTAGCTTCCTGAGTGCAATGATCACAGGCATGAGCCGCCGTGCTCAGCTAAGGCTAATATACTCCTGCTTAATGGTCTCGGAATTTTTTTACTGAGATTAATTTTTTTTTAAATTTTTTTTATTAATTTTTTTATTTATTTCTGTATGTGTATGAATGTATTGTCTGCAAGCAAGTCTGTGCACCCGTGTCGTGCAATGCCGCGGAGGTCAGAAGAGGGTGTCGGATTCCCCTGGAACTGGAGTTCTCCTGGAATTGGAGTTTCGGACGGTTCTCGGCCGCCATGTGGGTGCTGGGGATCGAACCCGGGTCCTCTGTAAGAGCGGTCGGCGCTCTTAACCGCTAGGTCATCTCTCCAGCCCAAGAGATTAATTTTTTTTTAAGTTTTAAAGGTGACATTCTCCCTTTCCCACAATCCACTGTTTCCCACAATGCTCCTGTTTCAGGAATAAAAATTGAGATAACCTGCACATGTTTGCATTGTTATCAAAATAATAATCTAATACTGTTTTACTGAACACTCGAGACTAACAAACCTCTGGATTTCCCAGTGACAAATGATTTTTATTTTTAAGTGCTTGATTCTTTTTCTTAATTTGCTAGTTTTCATAATTACAGGTTGATTATTATTAATCCCTGTGTTAGTCAGGGTTCTCTAGAGGAACAGAACTGAAAGAATGAGTGCGCGCGCGCACGCGTGTGCGTGTGTGTGTGTGTGTGTGTGTGTGAGTGTGTGTAAAGAATTTATTAATCAGCTTACTTTAACAACAACTGACTCATACCTGAGAGGTTGAGAACCTCGTAGTTACTCATCCTTGAGGCTGGGTGGGGGCTCAGCAGCCAGAGCAATCCCATAGTGGCTGTCTCACACTGGAGAAGCTGAGAACCCAGTTGTTGCTCAGTCCATGGGGCTGGGTGCCACAGCAGTCCCGATTTGGTGCCAAAAACCTGGAAGATTCCTGAAGAGTTGTTGGTCTTTAGTCAAGGAGGGAAGCCTGGAAATGCTGGCTATGATGTCAGCAAAGGAATTAGCAGCAGCAGCAGCAGCAGCAGCAGCAGCAGCAAAGGATAAGTCAACTTGGCAGCGAGAAGGAAGCCCGGACACATCAAGTCATCCTCCTTTTCCGTGCCCCTTTTTATCTGGGCTGCCACCAGAAGGCGATGCCCATATTTGGGTAGGCCTTCCTACATCAGTGAAGGCAATTTAGACAATTGTCTCAATTGATGCTCTCTACTCAGGTAATTCTGATTTATGGCAAGATGTCATTAAAACTAACCATCATAACTCCCTAGCATCCTCCAAAGGATAACAGTTTTAAGCACGTTGAGGTATACTTATTAAATGAGGCTCATCCATAATGTACTGATGGTTCAAGACACAAATGGCCCATGCATGGCTGGTGGGAAATGACTCAGGCTAGTCGCTCTTTTCTTTGGTAAGTACACTTCCCGAAGGATGAACATGTCTTTCCATATGCCTAGAATTAGCCCTTTTGCCTGAGATCCCTAGGTCCTTTCCTGGGGAAAGGATACTGCCTGAGTTGGGTACTGATAGGAAAGGGGAACTTTTGATTCTTTTAATTATTTTTTTTATTTATTATTTTTTATGTGTATGAGTGTACTGTCTGCATGAAGGTTTGTGCACCCGTGTCGTGCAATGCCACAGAGGTCAGAAGAGGGTGTCGGATTCCCCTGGAACTGGAGTTAAAGACGGTTCTTAGCCACCATGTGGGTGCTGGGAATCGATCCCTGGTCCTCTGCAAGAGCAGTCGGTGCTCTTAACCACTGAACAATCTCTCCAGCCCTGAACTTTTGATATTTTATCTGCTAACTTATCTACTGGCCTAGTCAGGCCCAACAAGGAACCGTGTGTGTGTGTGTGTGTGTGTGTGTGTGTGTGTGTGTGTGTGTGTAGGAACCGTGTGTCTGTCTATCTGTCTGTCTGTCTGTCTGTCTCTCTGTAGTGCATGTTACGCATGTGTGCATGTGTTATGCAAATTATGAAAGTATGTACCTAGCCGGGCATGGTGGCGCACTCCTTTAATCCCAGCATTTGGGAGGCAGAGAGGCAGGCAGATCTCTGTGAGTTCAAGTCCAGCATGGTCTACAGAGCTAGTTCTGGGCCAGCTGGGGCTACAGGGAGACCTTGTTTCAAAAACACCAAAAAATAAAAATCAATAAAATAAATAAAGCTGTTTAGTACATGAGCTGTTGTTGGGTGTTCATTTGTTTGAGACATGTAGCTCAGGCTGGCCTTGAACTTTCTGTATAGCTGAGAATGACCTTGAACTTCTGATCCTTTTGACTATTGGGTGCTAAGATTACAAGTGAAGACCTCTAAACCCAGTTTAGGTGGTGCTGGGGATCAACCCTGGGGTTTCGGGTGTGCTGAGCAAGGACTCTACCTGGGAGTCCCCAGCCCTTGAACTTTTAAAGATAGCCAGTGAAATCTGAATGTAGCAATTCGATATTCCTGTTAGACATTTTAAGATAGGTGGACACAGTTTTTTAATATAATGAGAAATCTTTGGTTCTCTTTTTGATTACTGCCCTAGAAGAGTTTGTTCTATTCTTTTGTCCTAATAATTTATGCTTGATTACCTGGCAGTTTTCTATGTAAGATAAGTTACAAGTTGAAATGTTTTTAATATGTCTATAAGGCTTTGTTAAAATTATTGCTAGGGCTGGAGAGATAGCCTAGTGGTTAAGAGCACCAACTGCTCTTGCAGAGGACCCGGGTTCGATCCCCACCCACATGGCGGCTGATAACCGTCTGTAACTCCAATTCTAGGACAACCCCAGTTCCAGGGGAATCCGAGACCCTCTTCTGACCTCCACGGCATTGCACAACACGGGTGCACAAGCCTACATGCAGACAGTACATTCATACACATACAAAAATAAATGAAATTTTTAAAAAATTAAAAAAATAAATAAAATTATTCCTAAATTATTGCTTAATGGTATTACATTTAAGTTTTCAAAGTAGAAAGACTTCTAGAGATTGTACGCACTGAAACACGTTTGTAATCCCTGTAATCCCATCACTCTGAAGGCTGAGGTGGGAGAATCACTTAAGTT
Organism: Rhizomys pruinosus; assembly: GCA_009823505.1. NCBI lineage: Eukaryota > Metazoa > Chordata > Mammalia > Rodentia > Spalacidae > Rhizomys > Rhizomys pruinosus. The sequence continues at coordinate 1,737,261 of VZQC01005691.1, forward strand.
CAGGAGTTCCAGACCAGCCTAGGCAACACACAGAAAGGCTGGGGGGAGACCATTGTTAGAGAGAGAAAGAAGGAGGTATTTTAGGCACTGTTATTAATACTCCTGAGTTATATAAATGGCTAAGACCATTTATATTGGGAGTGGGGCCAAAGGAGTGGGAGGAAGGTTGTAAGACTGGCTGTGATCAAGGGACATTGTGTACGTGAATGAGATTGTCATTGAATAAAAAGATACATATTCTAAAAGATATGAATAAACATTAAAAAACAATGGGAGGGCTTTAACCAAAGAACATTGTATATAAGTATGAAATTATAAAATAATATATTTACACTTAAAACAAAAACAGCTAATGTGGTGACTTATAGAATTTTGCCTTTAAAAATTCTAAATTACATTTTTGCAGTTATTATTAAACCATGATTTCACATAAGTGAAAATGTTGATAAATAATTGTAGGTCATCTAAAGTAAGCATCTTAAAAACCCTTCATTTAATGAGGTGTTCGCTGCTAATGTCCAGGCAGCTTGAATGCTTTGGCTGTTTTACCACTATCAGTGTCATCGCCAGCTTGAGCTTTGTGTTCATAAACAAATCAGATGCTGTGTAACTGAAAGTAAGGCAGGGAGTGTGAAAGCTCCTGGGAGAGCCAGATGAGTGAGGGGCCCGGGTTACAGGTGACAAGAGTAAGCGGTCATGGACTGTCAATCATCTATTAGGTGGCAGTTCAGTGTCAACAACTTTTAATTTCATGGAAAGCAAGCAATAAGAAACCATTTGACTTGCAAGATTCAATACCTGGTCACTGGAAAGTAGAAAAAGGGGCTTTACCGAGAATTACATGGCAGAGGAACACCTATGAATTCCTTTACTTAGAGGCCTGTTTAATCTATTCTGTCTAGCTGGGCGTGGTGGCGCACGCCTTTAATCCTAGCACTTGGGAAGCAGAGGCAGGCGGATCTTTGTGAGTTCAAGGCCAGCCTGGTCTACAGAGTGAGTTCCAGGACAGCTGGGACTACAGGGAGACCCTGTCTCGAAAAGACCAAAAAAAAAAAAATCTATTCTGTCTGAAATAAAAATTTTAATTATTTTTTTTTTTGGTCTTTTCAAGACAGGGTCTCCCTGTAGCCCCAGCTGGCCTAGAACTCACTCTGTAGACCAGGGTGGCCTTGAACTCACAGAGATCTGCCTGCTTCTGCCTCCCAAGTGCTAGGATTAAAGGTATGCACCACCACGCCTGGCAAAAAAAAAAAAAAATGAATTTTTAAAGAAATGTTTTTGTCACATCTCTTTTTTTCCAGTCTGAACCTCATTGAACATCTCAGTTCTCTGTGCTCTGAATGGCAAAGCTAGCCACACCAACCAGAGCTTTTCTTAGGAAAGATTGAATTCCTTTCTCTTTTCAAATTAACATATGAAAGTACACTTTGGGGAAAATTGTTTAAATGCTGAGGAATGCATTAGGCTCCATTTGGATTAGTGGTCCAGTGAGGTTGACATTGTTATAGAATTTGGGCATTTAATGTGTACGGTTCAGGGTACTGAAGCTGAGGTGAGGGGCGTTCATGTTCCTCCCTGCTGGAAAGACTCAAACAGGGATTGTATGTGAAAGAAATGTTCCTATAGCGTCAGTGCTCATGATTACAGTCCTTTATGTAGTCAGTGAAAAGAAAGGGCTGCACTAATTGGTCTGCCCTGAAAATCAGCAGACGTTGGCTATATATGATTGGAAAAATGAAGGTTGCCTACTTATGGAATAAATGTTCTGCGATTTGTTTAGGTGGCTAAATCTGAAAGAAATCACATAGAACTTATATCCTGTTTTATCCCTTGGATCTTAAAGTTTTGCTGCCCCATGTATGAAGACCAGCGTGGTATACAGGGTACTCCCTGATGTGAGTACATCCTTGGTTGAGTGCTGAGAAGCCTCGGCTTGTCCGTGAGTGATGAAGGAGTTTTACTCTGCACCCCAGCACTGGGGGACAGAGGAGCCCTTCCCTCTGCTGCTTCCTGTGCATAGTTCTGTGTCTCAAATTCTGTGTCCATACTTCCTCTATTCTACATGTGGGAAGCAACTGTGGGCTTTTGATTAGTCACTGAACGTAGCTTTTCCCAAGTATTGTTCCCTTGTTGATATTCTAGAAAGCATGGGTAGGTAAGAGGTTGGCTTTGTTTGAGGCAATCAAGGGATTGGGGAAAGCAGGTGCTTCTCAGGCAGGTCAGTCTTCACAAGGATCTCTGGAAGTTGATTCCCTTAAACCAGTGGTCCTCTGTGTGTGGCCCCCAGATTACGGTAGCATTAGTTTCTTCTGGAAACTTGTGAAAAACAAATTCTTGGGCCACATTCCAAATTCTTGAGACTCCACAGGTGATTTTTCTATACAAACCTTGGTGACTTGAGATGATTTGTCCAGTGTAATACCCACATGATGTAATGGCTACCTTTGTATTCTTTCATCGTTGCACATTTTGGAGCCCCTTTATTTACGTTTCTTTTTTAATAATTTTTTATTTTTATTTATTATTATTATTTTTTTTTAATTTTAATTTATTTTTGTATGTGTATGAATGTGCTGTCTGCATGCAGGTCTGTGCACCCGTGTCGTGCAATGCTGCGGAGGTCAGAAGAGGGTCTCGGATTCCCCTGGAACTGGAGTTCTCCTGGAATTGGAGTTACAGACGGTTCTCAGCCGCCATGTGGGTGCTGGGGATCGAACCCGGGTCCTCTGCAAGAGCGTCGGTGCTCTTAACCGCTAGGCTATCTCTCCAGCCCCTTATTTATTATTTTTATGCGTATGAATGTACTGTCTGCATTGCACCCATGTCATGCAATGCCACAGTGGTCAGAAAAGGGTGTCAGATTCCCCTGGAACTGGAGTTAAGGATGTTTCTTTGCCTCTATGTGGATGCTGGGAATTGAACCCGGGTCCTCTGCAAGATCAGTCAGTGCTTTTAACCGCTGATCCATCTCTCCAGCCCCTTATTTACTTTTCTGAGCCAAGACCCTCAGGCCAGACTAACTAGGGCCATTTCCTTGGTATCCCTCGAGAACTGACTCATATGATCTGGTCTGGGGTCCTTGAGAGGTGACCTTAAGCTCTATGAACAGCTCCATAGGTCAGGGCCAAGGTTTGCAGAAAAAAAAAAATGTTGGCCCTGGGTATTTGCCATTGTGGAAGTCCCAATTACAGTCCAGAGAGGAGAAGTTTAATGCTATCTTCAGAAGAAAGACTGACTCATTTTCTCCCTCTGATTCTTGCTCTTGCTCTTTAACCTTTTAAAATTATTTTTCTTAAATTTGTTCTTTGACAATTTTATACATGTATGTAACAAATTCTGATTGTTATCTCCCCACTACCACCACCCCACCAGTTCTTTTCTTAGATTCATGACTTTTGGGTTTAGTTTGGGGCCCATTCAGTTTAAACCAGGGCCATCTGTGTAACCATTAAATTGGAACTATCCATTGGAGCCTGGTGCGGTCAGAAGTAGGTACACAACTAAAGACAATGACTTCCTCTCCCTCCTAATCTATCAGTAGTTAATAGTTTAGCAGTGAGGGGTAGGACCCTCTGAGTCCCTCCTCCATCCATGCCTATTGGTGCAAACCCAGTGCAGGCAACTGCACCTGCTGTGGGTTCCTGATTGCAGTGCCTGTGTCTTGCTCAGAAGTTGCATTTCTCAGTCCTTCTCCCTGTATTCCACAGTGCCCTCTCTTCCACAGTGTTCTCTAAGCTTCAGAGAGGTTAGTATAAAAGTCTTGTTTAAGGGGCTGGAGAGATGGCCTAGTGGTTAAGAGCACCGACTGCTCTTGCAGAGGACCCGGGTTTGATCCCCAGCACCCACACGGCAGCTGAGAACTGTCTTTAACTCCAGTTCCAGGGGAATCCGACACCCTCTTCTGACCTCCATGGCATTGCATGACACGGGTGCACAAACCTACATGCAGACAGTACATTCATACACATACAAAATAAATAAAATTAAAAAAAATATTTTTAAAGTCTTGTTTGAGGCTGAGCTCTCATCCATCACATATTCTTAGCCCTTTACACAGCTGTGAGTCTCCCCACCAGTGTTCACTGGGAGAGACTTCTCTAATAAGGTTGGAAGTAGCATTTGTCTATAGGTATAAACATAAATACTTAAAAGGCAGTTTGACACTATGTTAATTTAGCTAAACAGCAGTATTCAACTTAGCCTCCTCCTTGGGCTGTGATCTCCCCACCATGATGGATTCCCTCCTGTGGAATGGGTCTCAAATCCAGTCAGCAGTTGGTTACCCCCATAACAGTGGTGCTGCTATTGTACAAATTGGCACATCTTACCTGGCCACTTGGTCTCATAGTTCACAGGTTCATGGCCGGCTCAAACTGCTGCTTTTCTTCTCCAGGAGCCCGCATGGAGCCTTCATCTTCTCCTCATCCTAGCTTCAGGTCTACAATATTTTGCATCCAACTTGGAGTTACTGTAGAAGCCAGGAAACTAGTTAAGAGGCCATTGGAAGTTGGGTTCCTTAAGGGAGGAAAGATAGTAGAATATAGGTACTATGAATATAGAAAGGGGGATTCTGGGAGTGGAAAGGTTTAAGTAGGGAGGGGTAGAAGACAGGGAAAGGCCAACCAAAAGGAAGGGATATAAAAAAGCTATGTGAGCCAGGCCTGGTGGTGCACACCTTTAATTCCAACACTTGGGAGGCAGAGGCAGGTGGATCTCTGTAAATTCAAGACTACCCTGGTCTACATAGCAAGTTCTAGGCCAGCTGGGAATACAGGGAGACCTGTCTCAAAAAAAGACCAAAAAAATAAAGCTACGTGGAAACCTATTTTATAACCAAATTAGAAATATATAATTTTTATATATGTGCATATATACATATATATGTACATATATATTTTAAAGAATTTGAAGGGGGAGATCCTGTCTGGCTGAGAAAAGCTGCCAGGGGTGGAATACCTGTTTATAAGTTGTTGGTCAAGGAGTTCCCCAAGGACCCCAAACAGCATAGGTCCTTGCCGTTCCTCTGCCCACCATAGCTAGATGATTAGACCCTATTGTTGAAGAAACCATATGCCTTGGGTGCATGATATAGAGAAACCAAGCTGGAACTGACTTAGAGCTTTCTCCCTGCTTAGCTTTCATAGTCCCTGAGGGTGCTTTTAAACACTTGTTAACGGTACCAGAATCCTCCATCTTACCTGCTTTGATTTGTGAAAGATGCCTTACATATGGTTCTTCATATTTCCAGATTCCCTTCTACTTCAGATCCTTTGAAAGTGTGACTATTGGTCCTATTAAAATACATATCAGGGCTGGAGAGATAGCCTAGCGGTTAAGAGCACCGACTGCTCTTGCAGAGGACCCGGCACCCACATGGCGGCTAAGAACAGTCTGTAACTTCAATTCCAGGAGAACTCCAGTTCCAGGGGAATCCGACACCCTCTTCTGACCTTCGAGGCATTGCACGACATGGGTGCACAAACCTACATGCAGACAGTACATTCATACACATACAAAAATAAATAAATAAATAAATAAATAAATAAATAAATAAATAAATAAAGTATTCCTAGAGCTGGAAAGAAGGCTCAGTGGTTTAAAAAGGCTCTTACTGTTTTTACAGAAAGTGGGAGTTTGAGTTCCCAGCACTCATTCCAACAGTTCACAATTACCCCTAACTCCAGNTTTATCAAATAATTTCATTAAAACTAACCATCATAACTCCCTAGCATCCTCCAAAGGATAACAGTTTTAAGCACGTTGAGGTATACTTATTAAATGAGGCTCATCCATAATGTACTGATGGTTCAAGACACAAATGGCCCATGCATGGCTGGTGGGAAATGACTCAGGCTAGTCGCTCTTTTCTTTGGTAAGTACACTTCCCGAAGGATGAACATGTCTTTCCATATGCCTAGAATTAGCCCTTTTGCCTGAGATCCCTAGGTCCTTTCCTGGGGAAAGGATACTGCCTGAGTTGGGTACTGATAGGAAAGGGGAACTTTTGATTCCTTTTTTATTATTTTTTTTAATTTATTATTTTTTTAATGTGTATGAGTGTACTGTCTTCATATGAAGGTTTTGTGAACCCGTGTCGTGCAATGCACGGAGGTCAGAAGAGGGGTCGGATTCCCCTGAACTGGAGTTCTCCTTGAATTTGTTCTTAGCCACCATGTGTGCTGGGAATCGATCCATGGTCCTCTGCAAGAGCAGTCGGTGCTCTTAAACCACTGAACAATCTCTCCCGCCCTGAACGTTTGATATTTTAATCTGCTAATTATCTCTACTGGCCTAGTCAGGCCCAACAAGGAAACCGTGTGTGTGTGTGGTGTGTGTGTGTGTGTGTGTGTGTGGTGTGGTGTAGGAAACCGTGTGGCTGTCTATCTGTCGGTCGGTCTGTCTGGTCTCTCTGGAGTGCAGGTTTTGTATGCATGTGTGCATGTGTTATGCAAATTATGAAAGTATGTACCTAGCCGGGCATGGTGGCCGCACTCCTTTAATCCAGCATTTTGGAGGCAGAAAAGAGGCGGCAAATCTCGGTGAGTTCAAGTCCAGCATGGTCTACAGAGCTAGTTTCTGGGCCAGCCCTGGGGCTCAGGGGAGACCTTGTTTCAAAAAAACACAAAAAATAAAAATCATAAAATAAATAAAGCTGTTTAGTACATGAGCTGTTGTTGGGTGTTCATTTGGTTTGTTAGACTGTAGCTCAGGCTTGGCCTGGGGCTGAACTTTCTGTAAGTGCTGAGGACATGCCTTGAAACTTTGATCCTTTTGGACTATTGGGTGCTAAAGTTTACAAGTGAAAGACCTCTAAACCCAGGTTTAGGTGTGCTGGGGGAATCAACCCTGGGTTTCGGGTGTGCTGGAGCAAGGACTCTACCTGGGAGTCCCCAGCCCTTGAACTTTTAAAGATAGCCAGTGAAATCTGAATGTAGCAATTCGATATTCCTGTTAGACATTTCTAGCATAGGTGGAACACAGTTTTTTTAATATAATGAGAAATCTTTGGTTTCTCTTTTTGAATTACTGCCCTAGAAGAGTTTGTTCTATTCTTTTGTCCTAAATAATTATTATGCTTGATTACCGGCAGTTTTCTCATGTAAAGATAAAGTTACAAGTTGAAATGTTTTTAATATGTCTATAAGGTTTGTTAAAATTATTGATAGGGCTGGGAGAGATAGCCTAGTGGTTAAGAGCAAGACCACCTTGCTCTTGCAGAGGACCCGGGTTCGATCCCCACCCACATGGCGGCTGATACCGGCGGACTAACTCCAGATTCGAGGACAAATTTTCCCCAGTTCCAGGGAATCCGAGGAATCCCGTCTGGACCTCCCGGGCAGTTGCACAACCACGGGGGTGCAAACAGGCGTACATGGGCGACCAGTACATTCATACACAGTACAAAAAATAAAAATAAAACTTTGTTAATAAAAATATTGAAAAAAAAAAATCATAATTTTAAAGTATCCTAAATTTATTGCTTAATGGTATTACATTTAAGTTTTCAAAGTAGAAAGACTTCTAGAGATTGTACGCACTGAAAAACCAACGTTTGTAATCCCTGTAATCCCATCACTCTGTGAAGGCTCTGGGTGGGAGAATCAACTTAAGTTCAGGAGTTGTCCAGACCAGCCTAGGCAACACACAGAAAGGCTGGGGGGAGACCATTGTTAGAGAGAGAAAGAAAAGGAGGTATTTTAGGCACTGTTATTAATACTCCTGAGTTATATAAAGGCTAAGACCATTTATATTGGGAGTGGGGCCAAAGGAGTGGGAAGGAAGGTTGTAAGACTGGCTGTGGATCAAGGGACAGTGTGGTACGTGAATGAGATGGTCAATTGAATAAAAAGAGCACATATTCTAGAAGATATGAATAAACATAAAAAACAATGGGAGGGCTTTAACCAAAGAACATTGTATATAGTATGAAATTATAAATTAATATATTTACACTTAAAACAAAAACAGCTAATGTGGTGACTTATAGAATTTTGCCTTTAAAAATTCTAAATTACATTTTTGCAGTTATTATTAAACCATGATTTCACATAAGTGAAAATGTTGATAAATAATTGTAGGTCATCTAAAGTAAGCATCTTAAAAACCCTTCATTTAATGAGGTGTTCGCTGCTAATGTCCAGGCAGCTTGAATGCTTTGGCTGTTTTACCACTATCAGTGTCATCGCCAGCTTGAGCTTTGTGTTCATAAACAAATCAGATGCTGTGTAACTGAAAGTAAGGCAGGGAGTGTGAAAGCTCCTGGGAGAGCCAGATGAGTGAGGGGCCCGGGTTACAGGTGACAAGAGTAAGCGGTCATGGACTGTCAATCATCTATTAGGTGGCAGTTCAGTGTCAACAACTTTTAATTTCATGGAAAGCAAGCAATAAGAAACCATTTGACTTGCAAGATTCAATACCTGGTCACTGGAAAGTAGAAAAAGGGGCTTTACCGAGAATTACATGGCAGAGGAACACCTATGAATTCCTTTACTTAGAGGCCTGTTTAATCTATTCTGTCTAAGCTGGGCGTGTGGCGCACCCTTTAATCCTAGCACTTGGGAAGCAGTAGGCAGCGGATCTTTGTGAGTTCAAGGCCAGCCTGGTCTACAGAGTGAGTTCCAGGACAGCTGGGACTACAGGGAGACCATGTCTCAAAAGACCAAAAAAAAAAAAAATCTATCTGTCTGAAATAAAAAATTTTAATTATTTTTTTTTGGTCTTTTCAAGACAGGGTCTCCCTGTAGCCCCAGCTGGCCTGAGAACCACTCTGTAGACCAGGGTGGCCTTGAACTCACAGAGATCTGCCTGCTTCTGCCTCCCAAGTGCTAGGATTAAAGGTAGCACCACCACGCCTGGCAAAAAAAAAAAAAAAATGAATTTTTAAAGAAATGTTTTTGTCACATCTCTTTTTTTCCAGTCTGAACCTCATTGAACATCTCAGTTCTCTGTGCTCTGAATGGCAAAGCTAGCCACACCAACCAGAGCTTTTCTTAGGAAAGATTGAATTCCTTTCTCTTTTCAAATTAACATATGAAAGTACACTTTGGGGAAAATTGTTTAAATGCTGAGGAATGCATTAGGCTCCATTTGGATTAGTGGTCCAGTGAGGTTGACATTGTTATAGAATTTGGGCATTTAATGTGTACGGTTCAGGGTACTGAAGCTGAGGTGAGGGGCGTTCATGTTCCTCCCTGCTGGAAAGACTCAAACAGGGATTGTATGTGAAAGAAATGTTCCTATAGCGTCAGTGCTCATGATTACAGTCCTTTATGTAGTCAGTGAAAAGAAAGGGCTGCACTAATTGGTCTGCCCTGAAAATCAGCAGACGTTGGCTATATATGATTGGAAAAATGAAGGTTGCCTACTTATGGAATAAATGTTCTGCGATTTGTTTAGGTGGCTAAATCTGAAAGAAATCACATAGAACTTATATCCTGTTTTATCCCTTGGATCTTAAAGTTTTGCTGCCCCATGTATGAAGACCAGCGTGGTATACAGGGTACTCCCTGATGTGAGTACATCCTTGGTTGAGTGCTGAGAAGCCTCGGCTTGTCCGTGAGTGATGAAGGAGTTTTTACTCCACCCCAGCACTGGGGGACAGAGGAGCCCTTCCCTCTGCTGCTTCCTGTGCATAGTTCTGTGTCTCAAATTCTGTGTCCATACTTCCTCTATTCTACATGTGGGAAGCAACTGTGGGCTTTTGATTAGTCACTGAACGTAGCTTTTCCCAAGTATTGTTCCCTTGTTGATATTCTAGAAAGCATGGGTAGGTAAGAGGTTGGCTTTGTTTGAGGCAATCAAGGGATTGGGGAAAGCAGGTGCTTCTCAGGCAGGTCAGTCTTCACAAGGATCTCTGGAAGTTGATTCCCTTAAACCAGTGGTCCTCTGTGTGTGGCCCCCAGATTACGGTAGCATTAGTTTCTTCTGGAAACTTGTGAAAAACAAATTCTTGGGCCACATTCCAAATTCTTGAGACTCCACAGGTGATTTTTCTATACAAACCTTGGTGACTTGAGATGATTTGTCCAGTGTAATACCCACATGATGTAATGGCTACCTTTGTATTCTTTCATCGTTGCAGCAATTTTGGAGCCCCTTTATTTACGTTTCTTTTTAATAATTTTTTATTTTTATTTATTATATTATTTTTTTTTAATTTAATTTATTTTTGTATGTGTATGAATGTGCTGTCTGCATGCAGGTCTGTGCACCCGTGTCGTGCAATGCTGCGGAGGGTCAAGAAGAGGTCTCGGATTCCCCTGGAACTGGAGTTCTCCTGGAATTGGAGTTACAGAACGGTTCTCAACCGCCATGTGGGTGCTGGGGACGAACCCGGGTCCTCTGCAAGAGCGTCGGGTGCTCTTACCGCTAGGCTATCTCTCCGCCCCTTTATTTATTATTTTTATAATGCGTATGAATCGTACTGTGCATTGCACCATGTCATGCAATGCCAAAGTGGTCAGAAAAGGGTGTCAGATTCCCCTGGAACTGGAGTTAAGGATGTTTTCTTTGCCTCTATGTGGATGCTGGGAATTGAACCCGGGTCCTCTGGCAAGATCAGTCAGTGCTTTTAACCGCTGATCCATCTCTCAGCCCCTTATTTTACTTTTCTGACCAAGACCCTCAGGCCAGACTAACTAGGGCCATTTCCTTGGTATCCCTCGAGAACTGACTCATATGATCTGGTCTGGGGTCCTTGAGAGGTGACCTTAAGCTCTATGAACAGCTCCATAGGTCAGGGCCAAGGTTTGCAGAAAAAAAAAAATGTTGGCCCTGGGTATTTGCCATTGTGGAAGTCCCAATTACAGTCCAGAGAGGAGAAGTTTAATGCTATCTTCAGAAGAAAGACTGACTCATTTTCTCCCTCTGATTCTTGCTCTTGCTCTTTAACCTTTTAAAATTATTTTTCTTAAATTTGTTCTTTGAACAATTTTATACATGTATGTAACAAATTCTGATTGTTATCTCCCCACTACCACCACCCCACCACAGTTCTTTTCTTAGATTCATGACTTTTGGTTTAGTTTGGGGCCCATTCAGTTTAAACCAGGGCCATCTGTGTAACCATTAAATTGGAACTATCCATTGGACCTGGTGGGTCAGCAGTAGGGTACACAACTAAAGACAATGACTTCCTCTCCCTCCTAATCTATCAGTAGTTAATAGTTTAGCAGTGAGGGGTAGGACCCCTGAGTCCCTCCTCCATCCATGCCTATTGGTGCAAACCCAGTGCAGGCAACTGCACCTGCTGTGGGTTCCTGATTGCAGTGCCTGTGTCTTGCTCAGAAGTTGCATTTCTCAGTCCTTCTCCCTGTATTCAACAGTGCCCTCTCTTCCACAGTGTTCTCTAAGCTTCAGAGAGGTTAGTATAAAAGTCTTGTTTAAGGGGCTGGAGAGATGGCCTAGTGGTTAAGAGCACCGACTGCTCTTGGCAGGACCCGGGTTTGATCCCCAGCACCCACACGGCAGCTGAGAACTGTCTTTAACTCCAGTTCCAGGGGAACCGACACCCCTCTGACCTCCATGGCATTGCATGACACGGGTGCACAAACCTACATGCAGACAGTACATTCATACACATACAAATAAATAAAATTAAAAAAAATATTTTTAAAGTCTTGTTTGAGGCGGAGCTCTCATACCATCACATATTCTTAGCCCTTTACACAGCTGTGAGTCTCCCCACCAGTGTTCACTGGGAGAGACTTCTCTAATAAGGTTGGGAAGTAGCATTTGTCTATGGGTAAAACATAAATACTTAAAAGGCAGTTTTGACACTATGTTAATTAGCTAAACAGCAGTATCAACTTAGCCTCCTCCTTGGGCTGTGATCTCCCACATGATGGAATTCCTCCTGTGGAATGGGTCTCAAATCCAGTCAGCAGTTGGTTACCCCCATAACAGTGGTGCTGCTATTGTACAAATTGGCCATCTTACCTGGCCACTTGGTCTCATAGTTCACAGGTTCATGGCCGGCTCAAACTGCTGCTTTTCTTCTCCAGGAGCCCGCATGGAGCCTTCATCTTCTCCTCATCCTAGCTTCAGGTCTACAATATTTTGCATCCAACTTGGAGTTACTGTAGAAGCCAGGAAACTAGTTAAGAGGCCATTGGAAGTTGGGTTCCTTAAGGGAGGAAAGATAGTAGAATATAGGTACTATGAATATAGAAAGGGGGATTCTGGGAGTGGAAAGGTTTAAGTAGGGAGGGGTAGAAGACAGGGAAAGGCCAACCAAAAGGAAGGGATATAAAAAAGCTATGTGAGCCAGGCCTGGTGGTGCACACTTTAATTCCAACACTTGGGAGGCAGAGGCAGGTGGATCCTGTAAATTCAAGACTACCCTGGTCACTAGCAAGTTCTAGGCCAGCTGGGAATAAAGGGAGACCTGTCTCAAAAAAAAGACCAAAAAAATAAAGCTACGTGGAAACCTTATTTTAAACCAATTTAGAAATATAAATTTTTTATATATGTGATATATACATATATATGTACATATATATTTTAAAGAATTTGAAGGGGGAGATCCTGTCTGGCTGAGAAAAGCTGCCAGGGGTGGAATACCTGTTTATAAGTTGTTGGTCAAGGAGTTCCCCAAGGACCCCAAACAGCATAGGTCCTTGCCGTTCCTCTGCCCACCATAGCTAGATGATTAGACCCTATTGTTGAAGAAAACCATATGCCTTGGGTGCATGATATAGAGAAACCAAGCTGGAACTGACTTAGAGCTTTCTCCCTGCTTAGCTTTCATAGTCCCTGAGGGTGCTTTTAAACACTTGTTAACGGTACCAGAATCCTCCATCTTACCTGCTTTGATTTGTGAAAGATGCCTTACATATGGTTCTTCATATTTCCAGATTCCCTTCTACTTCAGATCCTTTGAAAGTTGACTATTGGTCCTATTAAAACATATTCAGGGCCTGGAGAGATAGCCTAGCGGTTAAGAGCACCGACTGCTCTTTGCAGAGGACCCGGCACCCACATGGCGGCAAGAACAGTCTGTAACTTCAATTCCAGGAGAACTCAGTTCCAGGGGAATCCGACACCCTCTTCTGACCTTCGAGGCATTGCAAGACATGGGTGCACAAACCTACATGCAGACAGTACATTCATACACATACAAAAATAAATAAATAAATAAATAAATAAATAAATAAATAAATAAATAAATAAATAAAAATAAAATACATATCAAACCATGACAGCTCTTAGCTAAAAAATAGAACACCTAGCCCTTGAGGGTGCAGGAAGATGACAAAGAAGTCTGACCAAAGTTTCCTGTCCTGCCTTTAAGCTTGCTCAGCCCTGCTGAGGGGCCCAGGAGCTGTGCCATTGTCACGGACCCTGTGTCTGCCGAGGCTTTTTAATGAACATTGATGATGCTTTTACAATTGGCCTGTCCAATCCTGTGCTCAGGCTATCACCCCACATGGATGGGGGTTGGGGGGATAGTCTCTGGTCAGTTGAGAAGAAGAACTGTTCCTCCATTAGTGCTTTTTCATTAATCCCCCTTCTTCCTGCCTGGAGCATTCTTACTTGGTTATGAGAACACAACATGGGGCCATTCAAGGACCTCACGGAGGCTTAGTAACCACTTTGTTCTGTGAACAAACTGCTCCTCTACTAGCTGACTCTTCCCAGCGTTCACTTACCTCATCTTTTACATTGCAGTTTGGGGCTGAATTCCGAAGGTTCTCCTTGGACCGTCATAAGCCTGGGAAGTTTGAAGATTTTTACCAGTTAGTCGTGCACACCCACCACATCGCTAACACCGAAGTCACCATCGGCTATGCTGATGTGCATGGGGACCTGCTGCCCATCAACAATGACGACAACTTCTGCAAGGCAGTCTCCAGTGCAAACCCCTTGCTCAGAGTCTTCATCCAGAAGCGAGGTACGAGGCAGCTGAGCTGCTCTGCCCAGCGAGAGCTTAGGAAGAACTATAATTTTAATTTTGTGTGTTGATATGGAACTGTGAGATTCAACTTGCTAGCATGTAGTTGTGGGTTTTAAAAAGTCATTTTCAGATCAATATTGATAGTGAAAAAGGCTAAAAGTAGCAATACTGTCTTTTGCACTTTAAATATCATTAACTTCTGCCTTTTAAAGACATAAAAATAATACTGATACTTTTAATATTTTATGGAAGAAGAAATAATACTGATAATTTTAGTATTTATTTATTTATTTATTTTTGTTTTTTTTTTTTGAGACAGCGTCTCCCTGCAGCCCCAGCTGTCCTGGAACTTTCTTTGTAAACCAGGCTGACCTTGAACTCACAGAGATCTGCCTGCCTCTGCCTCCCAAGTGCTGGGATTAAAGGTGTGCACCACCATTCCCGGCCTACTTTTAGTATTTTAATTCAGTATTATTATTGAATTATTATTAACGAGTTCAGTAATAAAGAGGCACTTGCATCTTAAGGATTGAACACGAGGACCCTAGTATGTATTTTCCACATCTTTGTAGGAGTAGGGAAAAACGTTTACTTTAAATTATAACTTTGGTTGACTTTACCTTGTTGCTGTAAGTAAACCCACTATAATATTGTATTGAAATGAAATTCTAATGGGTTGGTTGAGAGGAGACGGGGCCTCTGTGGTTTCATGCCCCTACTTCTTAGAAGTGTATGTCAGATTTTTTTTTTTCTTCCCAGCTAAGCTTCAGAAAACCAAGCTCTTAAAAATATTATGCTAAAGAAAAGAACCACCTGTAATGAGGCCCAGAATCAGGGGAAAGAGCATTATTATAATTGATTTATTAATGATTATTCCTACTTCCTTGGGCAGACGTACTTTGTGCACTATTAGTGTTGACTTGGGACAAATGCTGACTTGTCCTTCCTTCCTGGAGTAGACCTACTACCTACAGTGTGCACAGCCTCAGACTAAGGAGCCAGTGAAGGCCGTTGCAAAACCACATTGCGGCACACCATGTCTGTGGTTAAGGGCTTCATCATAGGGGTCTTTTCCGAGGACTTGGTAAGGGCTCCATGGAGGGCAGACCACAGCAGTGTGCTGAGTTAGAGAATAGGAGAGCCAAGGTGTGGAAGTTAGCTATGTGGTTCGCAGCTGCAGTACAAGCCCACTGTGTCCTGCACCTTAGTGTCTTTGTTTGCAAATGGGAGTACCAATGGCACTACTCATCAGGATATGATGAAGTGACACACTCAGTATGCCAGCTGACGTCTGTGAGCTGTAAATATTATCTCTTGTTATTCTTACCGTAGTGATGGGAAGAGGCCCCTGACCTCACTCAGTCCAGTTCTCTGGCACAAGATGAGAGCACTCATTCTAGAATCAGTACTGTTCTAGTAGATCTGGCCTGCTCTGCTGATGGTGCTGAAAGGCCCATACAGCTTTTCCTTCCTCATAATGACTAGGAGATGTCGGGGTTCAGGACCCCTGTGGGCCTTGCATCTCTCCGTAGCCTCCAGCGCCCCCCTTCTCCCTTCTCTGCTGCTGCCCTCTGTAGTGGCCAGCAGCTGGTCCTAGTGTAAACACCTGCATCCTACCGCCCTTGGCTGGAACTCCGCCCATCTCATCATGAGGAAGTCTGCCCGTTGACACTGCCTTCTCAGACAGGCCAGTTTCGTCTGCTCTTCCTAGCTCATGTGTTCCTCTGGCCATCTGTCCTCTTATTCTGCTCTCTGTTATCTATTAGTAGTTCTTGGAGTTGCTTGCTATCTATCTCCATCAGACTCCAAGGTCCAGAGGGGCTGGTTCCTGGCCATGGCACAGTGACCTCAGGTCATGGCTTTACTCAGGCAGCAGGCAGAGGCTTGAGGACTCTAAATAAATGGCACTTGTGCACACAGGCCTTGTTATCCATCATGAAGAATCCTAGTGTTTTTATCTCCTTGGCTGCGGAGTTAGGGCCTTGAAGTCCCAGCAGAAGCTGACCTGAACGTGATATGGTCCCTTACTATGGAATTGCTGAAGCTGGAGGGAGACAGGGACTTCAGGTCTGTGTGTTGCAGGTAGAAATGCATCAAGCTCCCATGCAGCTTGAGTGGCTTTGCCTTCTCCAATAAGCTGAGGCCTAATTCCCTTTCTGTGTTATTTTCTTTTCCTGCTTCTGCCTTCAGTAGCAGTAATGGCATTTACTAGGCTGTCTTTTTCAGTGGGAGCATGCCAGTGACGTCACTTGCCCATCTCTGTCATGTAAGCTTACTCTTTTATCCTGGGCTTTACCATCTTCTTCAAGGTGCTAGAGTCATATCTGCATTCTCAGTTATTGTCAGATCCCATATTCATAAGCTCTTGGCTGGGCCTGTGTATACCATCCTGGCTCCTCATCACACCATTGTGTAGTTCAGAGCCTTCTCTATCCCCACCTCATGGGGTTCTGACTATAGTAGCTGTGCATAGACAGAGAGTCTGTGCATTTGTGAATCTGTAAATAGCTGGACACCTTTGGATACAGGAGAGACTTGCTGACCCATTGTCCTATGTGGTTGGGGTCCTGAGCCCATCCAGCATCAACAGTCACGGTCCATTGCTGTTCTGTGGAGAGACCAGTCACTACCATGCCATCTTTGCAATGCTAGCACAGCCCCACCTCCTGTGTCATAGGTAGCTTTCTATAGTGACACAGATTTTTTTAAATTATTTTTAATTATGTGTATTTGTATGCCTGGGGGTTTGTACATGCAAATGTACAAACAAAGGTGCCCGTAGAGGCCAGAGCAGGCATCTGATCCCATGGAGCTAGAGTTAACAGGTGGTTGTGAAGCATGGGACATGGGTGCTAGGTATCAAACTCTGGTCCTCTGCAAGAACAGTACATGTTCTTAACTGTTGAACCATCTCTCCAGCCCCAACTGACAGAGGAAACTATATTACTATCACTAAAGAAAAGTAAGCATTCTTTATGCATGTTGAAATAAACCCACAACTATACTTAAATCTGCTACTTGAAATAGTTCTTCCCTCCAGCCACACAAGGACATGATAGTAAAGCAAGTATAGACCTATAACCTGAAACAGAACCCAAGTGTGTGGACACATATCCACACAAAGGCCTGCATACAGATGTGTGCAGCAGCAGCATTCCCCATAGCCCAAGGGATGACAAGACCTAACTATCCACCTGCCGATGAGCAAGTGCACATGTTCATTTAAGGGAATGCTACCCACCCATAAGAAGGAATAATGTACTGCCAAGTAGCAGCAGAGATCACAGCCAGTATGTTGAGGGACACAAGGCCACTTATCATAGTGCTCACTATTCAAAGGGGTTTTTATTTATTTATTATTATTTTATGTCTATAAATATACTGTCTGCATGTATGTTGGTGCATCATGCAATGCCATGGAGGGTGTTGGATTTCTCTGGAACTAGAGTTAAAGACGGTTCTTAGCTGCCATGTGGGTGCTGGGAATCGAACCCAGGTCCTCTGCAAGAGCAGTTGGTGCTCTTAACCGCTGAGCCATCTCTCCAGCCCCTCAAAGGTTTTATAGTTGAAAATTTGTCTACTTATTAAAATTTACTTAAAACCACAAATCAATACTTAACAGTGGTTTTCTGGTCTTTTTTTTTTCGGGGGGAGGTATTCTTTTCAAGACAGGGTTTCCCTGTAGCCCCAGCTGGCCTGGAACTACCTATGTAGACTAGGCTAACAGAATTCACCTGCCTTTGCCTCCTGAGTACTGGGATTAAAGGCATGCACCACCATGCCCAGCTTTTTTTTTTCCCCCAGTCTTTTTGAGACAGGGTCTTCCTGTAGCCCCAGCTGTCCTGGAACTCAGTCTGTAGACCAGGCTGGCTTTGAACTCACAAAGATCCGCCTGCCTCTACCTCCAGAGTGCTAGGATTAAAGGCGTGCACCACCACGCTTGGCCTCTTTTTTTTTTTTAAGTGTATGTGTGTTTTGCCTGCATGTATATAATTGTACTTGTGTCATACAATACCTATGGAAGCCAGAAGCAGGGATCAGATGAGTTAAGGACGGTTGTTAGCCACCATTTGAGTTCTGGGAACCAAACCTGGGTCTTCTGCAAGAACAGCCAGTGCTCTGAACCACTGAACCATCTCTCCGGTCCCATTTTCTGGTCTTTTGAGAACATGCATGGAGTGGTAGAAAATTAGAATCACTGTATGCATATGTTCCTAGCTGGGAAGGAGCATAGTCAGGCTCATCTTGCTGTCTTGGCTTCTGACAGCAACCATGTCACATACTGTTCAATGCCATGCTTTCTCGTTTTTGTTTTTTTGTTGCGATTTCACTGTTGAAAGTGGATTCAAGCCTAGGGCTGAAGTGCTGTCTAATGTCCTCAGCTCAGGAAGCTGTGATGTCCCTCACGGAGGTGTGTATGTTGAAGAAGCTACATTCAGGCTTGCTGGGCCTGAGTTCAGCAGATAATATATAAATTGTCTTTAAACAGACACAAGCTAATATATTGAGTGGTTATTGAAAATGTTATGACTTTCTTGCAATACCCTGACCATGGCTTTCTTCAGGAATCATGGCTCTATGTTCACTAAGTCATTGTTTTCAGTGACTTACAGAAAATAAGAACTCCAAATAATGAGAGTTAGCTGTATGTGAAAAAAACAAGATGAGAAAATTCATAGGGACAGAAGGTTGATTTGGGCTGAGAAGATGAATCAGTAAAGCGCCTACCACACAAATCTAAGGACTTGAGTTTGGATCCTCAGCACCCATATAAATTTGGGTGTGACAGCATATGCCCATAACTCCAGTGCTGGGGTAAGGCAGAGACAGGTGGGTCCCCAAAGCTCACTGGACAGCCAGCTAAATTGATGAGCTTTGGGTTCACTGAGAGATGCTATCTCAAAAAATAAAGGTAGAGGGGCTAGAAAGATGGCTCAGTAGTTAAGACCACTGGCTTCTCTTGCAGAGGCTCAATTCCCAGCACCCACATGGCAGTTCACAACCCTCTGTAACTCCAGTTCCAAGGAATCTAACACACTCTTCTGACCCCTGCCTACATTGCATAACATGAGTGCACTTACATATACACAGGCAAAACACTCATGAATATCAAATGAAAAATAAGTAAAAAGAAATAAAAATGAAGGCAGAGAGTGATCAAGGAAAGACATCAACCTCTGGCCTGAGAATCAACATGCAACATGTTCTTTTACCCACACACATCTGCACATACCCACATTAACACAATACACACACACACACACACACAATTTAGAAACAAAATTATCAGAGTTGGTTCACAGCTGCCAGAGTGTGAGGAAAGAAGGGAGGAGCAGGACTTCTTCTGAGGGTGCAAAAATGTTCCAGAATTAGAAATCTCTGTGAATATAAAACTGTGTGTGCCTAACAGTTACAAGTGTTTGTTACCTGCCATGTGGATGCTGGAAATCAAACCCTGGTCCTCTGCAAGACTTATCCCCCCAGGATAATTCTTAAAAGTTCCGGGCCTTGGGGCTAGAGATATGGCTCAGCAGCTAAGAGCACAGGATGCTCTCGCAGAGGACACAGGTTCAATTCCCAGGACCCACATGGTAGCTAACAGCCACCTGTAACATAACTCCAGTTCTAGAGGATCCAACACCCTCTCTGGCCTCCATGGCCATTGCATAAAACAGGTCTACTTATATGCATGCAGGCAATACACTCATACACATAAAATAAAAATAAATTTAATTTAATTCTTAAAAAAGTTCTGGGCCTTTCTCTCTATAAACAGTGGCTTTCATTCTGCTCTTCACATTAATGTTCTGTCTGTGTGAGTGAGAGCTTCAGCAGACCCAGGATGAAGGGGTCAGAGTACATGTGTTTGCATGTCAAGGTTGCAGACCTGGTAAGTGTTAGTGACCCATTTTTCTATTCCCCTGTCTATCCTCCTGCCCACCCCAGTGGGAGCAGTAACACTTGGGAAGCTGTCTCTAGTCAGAGAACTAAAGACCAATGAAGATACTCACCGTGGGGCTGGAGAGATGGTGCTGCCTTTAAAAGCTCAGGCTCACAACCAAAAAAGACACTCATAGTGTCTTCTCCTGTTTTTAGCAGAATAAACAGGAAGTGCAAACACTAACATTTCAACACTGATCCATCCTTAATTCCTTAAAACTGCAGTGGACCCCATGGTCTTGCCCACTTCCGGCTCTACCCAGGGCCAGGTGGGCTAGGGAGGCTCCTGAAGTACATGTTGTACCTGTGCACGAGGCTGTTACCTGTTCTGGGCATTTGTGATACTCTTTTTGGATTCCTACAGTAAACAGAACACATTTGTAAATGCTTAGATTTATCAGAATTGTGTGAAGTTATATTTGTTGGTATTTCGTTTAAGTCACTTGCTGTGAAAAATAATAAGGAATGTTCTTCAAAGTCAGCAGAACAATTGAGACTTGCGACACAGACGCGGAGTTTTCAAGTATCAGGCGTCAGAACACTCGCCGTTCACACTGCTTGGGTTCTCCCGTGTTGGCTCCTGGGTTGGAGGCCTACTCCTTAGCAGAAAACATCAGTGAGCACTCAGACATCCCGTGTTACTAGGTCCTTAGAGGCTGCCTAGTATTGTAAGCTGCATTTTGCTGCACTGTCATTATGTCCCTGTGCTTACGGGGACAGCATGGAGCTGGCTCACCCCTCCGCTGCAGGAACCCCTCCATGTAATGTTTAAGCTTCCAAGCTGTCCCAGATTCCCAGAAGCTTGCATGTTTGGAAGATTTCCTTTCTCTGTTTTGTTTTGTTTTTTTAAGTTTCTTTTTTTTTGTTGTTGTTTGTTTGGGTTTTTGTTTTTTTTTTTCTCTCTCTCTAAAAAAAAGGCCTCCTCTAGCTCCATCCCCGTGGGAACATGGAGAAAACACCAGGCCTACAGCCCTGTCTTAGAGTAGGCGTGGGGAGAATGTGCTGAGGCAGCCTGTGAAAAGACACACTAGAGGCACCCACCACCCAGAGGAATGTGGCTCTCAGGGAGCCCACTCACTGCCACCCGGTAGGCCCCATCCTGTGCTAACTGGTTCTTGTATGCTTCCTTCTGGCTAGTGTCTGATTGGCACGGTCTCTAGCAGCCCCAGCAGGGAACTGGTGTGTTAACAGTGAGGTTTCTCACTCATTGGATCAATTCTTTTCTTTTTCCCCCTAGTGATGTATATATATTTTTTTGTTTGGTCTTTTTGAGACAGGATCTCCCTGTAGCCCCAGCTGTCCTGGAACTCACTTTGTAGACCAGGCTAGCCTTGAACTCACAAAGATCCGCCTGCCTCTGCCTACCAAGTCTAGGATTAAAGGCATGCGCCACCACGCCTGGCTGTGACGTATACTTTTATATATTCAACCCATAGTGTGTGTATCATAAACATATCCTTAAGTGCTTTATAAAACATCTTTAAGACTTTTTTGTTTATAACATATTTGTGAAAGGAAATTTAGGTGATGTAGAAATAATCCCCTGCCCCAAAGTGACACAGCATTTGATAAAAATCCTTCCAACCTCTCACTGTAGATACAATTGAATGTGGTATACCACTGCAAATCATTGAATTATGCTGAGTATGCCTTGACCTGGCATATATGCATTTTTTTCTTTTTATAGATGTGTGTAGATTAGCATTTCCCTTTTATGATAGGCATGAATGTTACGAATGCCTTCATAATTGACACTTAAATTGCCCCAGTTTTTCTTTGTTAGAAACTATGTTGAACAATTTTATATAGCTGTCTTTTTCTCTCTTGGGCTAAGCTAATAGAAATGTTCTTGCTGGGGGGGCTGGAGAGATGGCCTAGCGGTTAAGAGCACTGACCGCTCTTACAGAGGACTGGGTTCGATCCCCAGCACCCACATGGCGGCTGAGAACCGTCTGAAACTCCAATTCCAGGAGAACTCCAGTTCCAGGGGAATCCGAAACCCTCTTCTGACCTCCGCGGCATTGCACGACACGGGTGCACAGACTTGCATGCAGACAGTACATTCATACACATACAGAAATAAAAATTTTTTTTAAAAATTAAAAAAAAAAAAGAAATGTTCTTGCTGGGTTGGATGTATATTTTGGAGTAAAGGTATATGATGTCAGTGTTTCTTTCCTCAATAAACTCTCAGAGTAACATTCAAAGCATGTTTGAACATAGGTAGCCATTGTATACTATGGAAATTTGTGGGTTTTGAATTTGTCTTATTAGACACAGTGATGAAGGCCAGCCTTCCTGCCAGGATGACTAGAACTAGGTCGAGGGTGGCCATCCCTGGTGTCCTGCAAGCCCTGGATACTGCCTTCCCAAGTACCTGCTGTTTGTCCACTCTTGGCCTGGTGTTTCTGAGTCTGCAGAGTTTGACCTCCTGTCAGTGTGGATGCCCTGCATGTGAACAGTTCACACGATGTGGTAGTTTGCTCTCACCTTAACCAAAGTATTGGAGGCCTGGGAATTGTTATCTCGTTTCTTTGCTATGAAATTGGAGAGCTTCACTGGATGGCAGTAAGCATGTTTGATATGCACCAGTTTGGGGCTTTCCTTTTAAGCTGGTGATAACCTGAAGCCAAAGTGATTGGTTTTCAGATCTCTTAGGTTGACAGGATATGTCTTTGAAACAAATCTTTTTTGAATAAAAAATAGTGCAACAGATAAAGTAACTGGTCTGTAGGGGCTGGAGAGATGGCTCCGTGGTTAAGAGTTCTCACCAGTTTGATTCCTAGCACCCACATGGCGGCTAACAACCATCCCTAACTCCAGTTGCAGGAGATCTGACACCCTCTTCTGACCTCTGTAGGCATTGCAGTGACCTCAGTGAACTAATATACATGCAGGCAATGCACTCAAACATATAAAATAAAAATAATAAAATTAAATTTTGAAAAGTGACAGGGCTGTGCATCTCTGTTTCCACAGTAACTTAGGGTCCTATGTGCTATTGGCAGTTTCAGATGTGAGCAGTTCTTCAGCCTTTTACAGTAGCTGCTGAGGAAACCTACGCCCTGCCGATACCACGCAGACTGGGCTGCTCAGCCACTGTAATAATACCAGTGGGGTCTCATCTATTGGTGGATATCTCAGTCATGCAAACTGTAATGTTTGTTCCTGAGTCCCCAGAAGCTTGGTGGTCTTCCTAGGTGCTCTGGCAAACAGATAAAGTATGGCTTCCATTCTCTCAGCAGAAGCCTCTGCTGAGCTAACTGCAAAATGCAAAATGAGTAACATGATTTAAGCAATCGTGAAGGTTGTAGAGAAAAGCAAGCTTACCATGATGCCTCTCTGGGGGCTGCTTGTAGAAAGGATGCTTGAGCAAGGCCTCCCAAGAGACCAGCAAGAGCTGGTGATACAGAAGATGTCCAGTAAGGAACAGGCCTACTTACTGGCAGTAGGCCTGGCCCACAGGGACACATAGGCTATGCTGGGTAGAGGTTTCCACTGGGGGCTCCAGAGCCAACCACAGGACCTGATAGTGCCAGGACCCCACAGGTGTGTCTGTTAGAGCCTCGCTCTGAAAGCCAAGACCCTGCCGGTCCTTTACATCTGAAAGGCCAGCATGTGAGCGCCAGTGGATAAGGTCTGGCAGAAACTTCTTGTGCTAGCAAAAATAAGTGAAAATTCAGCATGCTTCCCTCCCACCCACCAGCCCTGTGCTCAGCCAGGGTGACTGAGCTTTCCAAGTCCTTCCTGGGTCAGTGACCACAGGTGTCCACTAGAAGCATTTGCTTAAGAAGCAAGTGATTTGGGAGATATGACCTCTCAAAAGTCAGGGTTGGGGCTGGAGAGATGGCCTAGCAGTTAAGAGCACCGACTGCTCTTGCAGAGGACCCAGGTTCGATCCCCAGCACCCACATGGCGGCTGAGAACCGTCTTTCACTCCAGTTCCGGGGGAATCTGATGCCCTCTTCTGACCTCCCAGGCATTACATGACACAGGTGCACAAACCTACATGCAGGCAGTACATTCATACACTTACAAGAATAAATAGACATTTAAAAAAAATTTTTTTTAAGTCAGGGTCTCGTTTTATTCCCCTTGACCTGGACATCTCTATGTTAGTCAGCCTGGGCTTTATACCACAAAATACAGAGCCGTCCACAAGAGGTCCAGTGCATAGACAATCCTCGTCACCACTTGACCTGACATCTCCTACGTCAGTCAGCCTGGGCTTTATATATACCACAAAATACAGAGCCCTCCACAAGAGGTCCAGTGCACAGACCATCCTCGTCACCACTTGACCTGACATCTCCTACATCAGTCAGCCTGGGCTTTATACCACAAAATACAGAGCCCTCCACAAGAGGTCCAGTGCATAGACCATCCTCGTCACCACTTACTGCCCTTGTGTCCATTCCACCAGCAGTCTAGTGGGCTTGTCATGCACGCCTTATTAACACACAAAGCTCTGAGGAGCAGCCAGTTCAAGGCTGCCTTCCATACTAGGCACCTGCTGTATGCTAACACTCTGCTGCCTCCTGAAGACACAAGGCTAGATCAAGGCTCCCATCTTTGAGGGATCTGTGACCCTAGGAGTGCAGTGTCCCCAGGTGACAGGTGCTGTGCTCAAGGTGAGCAGGACATGCCTGGGGGAGTATAGAGAAGCCTTCGTCAGGAGGTGACACCAGTATTGTCTGGAGACTAGATTGTAGAGTTGGGCCAATGGCCTCTGAGACACACAGCAAATCATGTATAATATCAAGGAGATGAATAAGTTGGAGCTCAGCCTAGAGCTGCCGATGGAAATGCACATTTTCAAGACATGGCAGGGGTGACAGGAGCCAGCAAGCTTCACAAGTGCATTGGTGAGGGATCACCCTGGACGAAAGCTCGTTTTTGCAGGAGGCTTGAGAGAAGAGGGGAAACGTGAGGACACCACCCCCACTACCACACACACAGCAGTTCAGCTGGGACTGTCGCCCAGAAACCTGAATCTGGAGTGCCTAGAGTTGGGACATTCATGGCATGTGCATAGTGACTAGCTGAAGCATGGTTTGTGAAGTGAGGGATTAGTGGTAGACACTGACTTTAATCTGTGTCTTGTAAAGCATTTGGCATTTGAGGCATCTTTGTCAGAACAAAGTGCCACATACTGTCTGCCAGAGGCTACCTTTTAGTACATACCTCTGTATGGCTCTGGGGCTGCCCAACTTGGAAACCATTTACATTCCCAGTTGCTAGTAATTCTGAATTTAATAGCATATCTGCTTGGGGAGAGTTGGGTGGGTACTAGCTCCCAGATAGCCCTTGGGGGAAGAGATGGAATATCCCTACGTTGAATCCTGCTCTATTAAAAGGGCTTACAAGACCAGAGCATGAGTCCCATTGGCCAGATGACAGCTGTGGGACGTCAGGTCAGTGGAGGTCCCATGCATAGCCTATACTGCAGTCTGACCTGGGCAGGACTCAAAATGGAGGAGGAGGGGGGAGGGGGGGGAGGAGGAGGGGGAGGAGGAGGAGGAAGAAGAGGAGGAGGAGGAAGAGGAAGAGGAGGAAGAGGAGGAAGAGGAGGAGGAGGAGGAGGAGGAGGAAGAAGGTCATTCATAACAAGCCACAGGGAACCAGGAAACACAGTCTCTGACCATGGTTTCCAGATTCCCACTTGAAATCACCCCCTTCTGATGCTCCAAGGTGTTTCTTGCCTTTTTCTGCTTTTCTTTCTTCAATCCCCGACTCTAGCCTGTCTTCTAGCACCACGGACAACTTTCCCACACTCTGCCTGGCCTCACCCCTTCTTTGGGTTCTGAGGCTCCAAGGCAGCCCAAGCCCCCAGCTGAAGTGAACAGGTTTCCTTGTGCCTTTGTCCTCCTGGTGCTACACAGCTCATAGGGGCATTACAGCCCCAGTAGTCCAGACACAGGAGAATTCACTGAGCACATCCCAATTAAAGTGCCACTGTGAGCCTCCATAGTGTCCTCAGAACACTTTGCCTCAGTTTTTCTGTCCCATCCCTGTCATTCCCAACTCGTTGCTCAAAAAGCTGTCACATTCCAGAATTCTCTGTGACTGTTCTGACGTTAGAAACCCTTAGCCCTCATTCCCCACGTGCAGCCTGGGAAACTCCAGCTCTAGGCTTTAGACTGTGAACTGTGTAATCTAGGTTCACCCCAGCTCCCAGGCACAGGATCCTTGGGGCATAGGCTGTGGCCTAACTTTTCCATGACTCAGCACATTGAGGATTCTGAACTATTGCCTGAGAGCAACAGAAACATTTATTTAACTACTTACTGTTAGCCAAAGGCTTTTCAAGTTATGTGAGGCCCACAATAAATTGAGTTGCATGACTCTCCTTTAGCATATGATTAAACTGAAGCTTCAAGAAACTCAAGCAGTGTGTACTCAGATCACGTTGCTTGAACTGAGGTCAGTGTATCTGCCTGCTGAGCTTTTACAGAATTCCCGAGAGGAATGAGGCATCTCTAAGCTAAAGCCAAGCGGGCAGACCTCATAGAATATATTGCATTGAGACCTGTGCTTTTGCCAGGCCAGGAGAACCCTTATTTCTATCCATTAGCGTCAAGAAGTTCATTGCAGAAATGATTCACTTCTCCTGCTTTGGAATCTAGAGATATAAAAATTTCCACCATGAACTCTACTTTTCCAGAAACATAAGCAAGAGTTGGATTTCCTCTTATACAGCAGTTTCTTTTCCTGTTTTGCCCTTATCTCTGTACTTTCCACCTCCCCTGTGGGAAAGTGGTTCAGCGCAGGGGTCACCACCTGTGCCTGCCTGCTCATCCCCAGCCGTGCTATTGCGCTTAACAAGCACACACAGACCCCCCATTGAACCTGGAGCTGTTTACTTCAATGTAGCAGTGATTTGGGGTGTGCTCACCCTGGCTCTGCCTGGCTACATCCCCACAAGTGTAATTAAGTTGGAGCTGAAGGCACAAATTTTATCAAATTCTAAAGGAGAATATTAACACTAATATGTATTAAGTAATACTGAAGATTATTTGCCTTTTCTAATAAAATATATATCATAAAATTTGCCATCTTAGCTATTTTTAGGTAGGTATTTCAGTGGTCTTAAATACATCCACACTGTTAGGTGACCATCACAACCATCCATTTCCAGAAGTTTTCGATCTTCGACTTCTGGATATAGATTCCTATAAAACATCAATGGAGCATTCTTATCATTGATGTCTGTGACCTCATCAGATATTCCAAATCAAAGGTGAGAAATTATACTTTTTCAGACAGCAAATCACTTGAGAAATAATTATCCCATGCTAAAATACTATTGCTCTCCTCCAGACCCCAAACCCTTGCCTGTCGACTATGGCCACACAGTCTTTCCCATGCAGTGCACATGTACTGCATGGGAACAACATAGGGATTGTGGAGTGGGCACCTCTGATTTAACTAGGGTTCACAGTGCACACACTGGCGTTAGGAGGGCTCTTTAGTTCACGTCAGGACATGCAGAGTGCTAGCCATGCTACCTATCACCTGCCTGGACCTGTCTGAACCAGAAAATAGTCCTGTCTACTAGGAAGTGAATTCTTGAGACCCCAGCATCCCACAGAGTATGCTAGGAGCAGGACCCAACACATAGAAAGAGCTAGAGATTTTATCCTCTACATCCTCTTCCCTGCCATACAGGAATGAAGGAAAACCACAGCCAGCTCACAAGTCAAAGGCCCCATAGAGGCTTGCAGGGTCAGATGCTAGGGCTAGGACTGCACCATGGCTCGAGTAGGGAAGGGGCCCAGAGACCACCCATAGAGGTACACTTAGTTTTGGAAATGGGCAAAGGGTCCCTTCATGTTGTGTGGTTCCTCCGTAAAATGCACTGCATTGGGCTGGAGAGATGGCCTAGCGGTTAAGAGCACCAACCTCTCTTACAGAGGACCCGGGTTCGATCCCCAGCACCCACATGGCAGCCAAGAACCGTCTGAAACTCCAATTCCAGGAGAACTCCAGTTCCAGGGGAATCCGACACCCTCTTCTGACCTCCGAGGCAGGTGTACAAACTTGCATGCAGACAGTACATTGATACACATACAGAAATAAATAAATGCCGGGCGTGGTGGCACACGCCTTTAATCCTAGCACTTGGGAGGCAGAGGCACGAGGATCTCTGTGAATTTGAGGCCAGCCTGGTCTACAGAGTGAGTTCCAGAACAGCCAGAGCTACAGGGAGACCCTGTCTCAAAAAGACCCAAAAAAAATGCACTGCATCAAGCATCATGACCTCTACATCTGCCAGGATTTTTTCTAGGACTGATGATGAAACTCTGGGCCTTGTGCATACAAGGTGAACGCTCTTCCAGTGAGCCATGTCCCCAGCTGTCAGAATGTTTAATGTTTCCTTAAAGATCAAATGGAAGCCATTTGTGTGGTTACACTGACTTTGCATATGAAAATATGTATAGATAAACATTTTTAGTGTTCAGGATAATCATGAAGGTACAGTTAGACACAGGTGACAATTTTAGGCTCAAGGCTTAGGAGGCTGGGGTGTACATGCTGGGAAACCTTGAAGCAAATCTCACCAATGTAAGTTTCCTGAGCAAATGGCTCTTCTACCCTTGATGTCTAGCATCCATATCTAAGCCTCTGTACTTAATAAGCATTGAGTCTCCTCCTAGTCAGGTTGTGAGACTGCCAAGAAGTTAAAGGTCATCTTGCACAGCCTTCTGAACTCTGACATATATGTTCATCCTATACACTGGCATTTTGCAGACTTGGTTTTTGCATAGACCAAAGTGTAAAAGGTAGATGGAAGTGATTCAAAAACTGTATTCTGTGGAAACAGTCATGTGCTTAGACATTGTTGGGGCTATGAGCTCTGTCTCTGCATATGCTGTTCATGGATGAGTTTTGTTGTATTGTTGGGAGCTTGGAGAGAGTCCCAAGGGCCTCTTGCCTCAAAGATGTGCCAGGGCACCTGCCTTGCAGCCTTCAAACACTCCTGGAAATGCCTGCCCCTGCCTCCATTTCCTTGAGTCCCAGTTCTCCCCACATACAGCTTTTCTAAGAAAGGACATTGCTCCTTTTACAGAGGACAAAACTGAGTCCCAGAAAAACCTGAAACTTTCTGTAGCCACACAGCGTCTGGTAACAGGCCAGGAATACACCTCAGTCTCCCTCCAAAGCATCACTCTGTCCAGTTGTTGAATACCAGATACATATGCAAATCAGATGTAGGATGGCTAGAATTTCATTGCACCAAAGTCCACGGTTGTATAATGTTCTTTGGTGATGGTCCGCACAGGAGACAGACCCAGCCCAGCTGGAGCTTAGTCTCTGGAGGCTGCCTCTCAGAACTCTCACCCTCATGGATTCCTGCACCCATATCTGGATTCCCACCTTGCACTGAAGACTTCTTTCAACAGCAGGAAGATGACATTCAGTAATTAAAACCCAGGATCTTTACAAATTAAGTAGAAAACAAAAAGTGTACTATCGTAGTAACAAAAGGAGGAACCTGGGTCCCTGCTCACATTGGCTCATATTTGCATAAATAGGCTCTGGAACAATCCATAAACTAGGGAAAGTCTGGGTTTGGGGTGATAAGCTGAGGATGGGAAGGAGTACCCATAGGTCTGGGTTTCTTTTAGGGGTGACAAAAACACTCTGGAATTAGACTGTGGTGGTAACTGTGCAACTGTGCATACCAAAAGCCACAGAATTGTATGCTTTAAACATGTGAATTTACTAGACAAATCACGTACTACATAATATCACAATCCAGCAATTTACAAATGCTTCTGTCAGCAGTATTTCTGAGCTTCGAGCTGCCACAGTTTCCTGTCCTTTCATCCCAGGAGAGGTCTGGTGTGGTGAGAGCTAAGGGAAGAGCCTAGGGGTGAAGGGGCCTCAAGAAGACACACTTGGGGCCATCTCTGCACCAGGGGTCAGTGAGCCAGCAGGACATGGTAGCAGAGCACTCACCTGGAGGACTGTGGGGCTAGGAGTGGACTGCATACACCATGGTGGGCTTCTGACGGGGCATTGGTAGGGTAATTAAAGATCTTTAAAGTTTTCTCTTGTAGGCATGGAAGAAAAAAGACATTCCAGCTGCTGGCATGTCTGACTGGACTCATGACGAGCCACAGACACTGTGCTGGTGTCCTCTCTTAGCAGGATGTCATGTTTGTCTTGGCGTCACCTTATTGTGAGGTAATCCAGGCCCACAGCTGAGGATGGGGCAGGTCCTGGCGGCCTATCCCATGAGACCTTCTTGGCACCCCGTTTGTGGGGCTTCTGCAATCTGTCTGGACTGGTGACTTCACAAAGCCTTCCCTGGGAATTACTGAAAGAGGTTTGCCCTAAATATGGGCTTTTCTGCCAACAGTTATTTTCAGTTTTTTCGATTATGGTTGTGCTCTCTGGTAACCACTGCAGTATCTCATAAATACAGACTGAATCACAGCTAGGCTGTGGAGCCAACTCTGGTGTGGGGACAACACGTGGATAGCCTGGAGACAATCTTCTGCCCACAGCCTAACAGTGTCGGGTCAGGCAGCCCACTGAGCAGGGCTGAGCAGAGCAGAGCTGGTGGTCTCCAGCAGCCGGGTGCTGACCAGGTGTTATACGTTCTTCACCCCCTGCTCTCACCTGAAGTTGCTCTGGATTGGGGAGGCATGGTGGGTTTACCACCCCCCAGACCTGAGGAGGCCTCAGGGACTGCACCCTGCCCTAACCACCCTGAGCTCATCACCTACCTTGCCCTCATGATAAGGTGAGGTCAAGCTTAGGAGGGCCGTTAGCCAAGGCCCTGCCTGCTTCTGACTTTAATCTCTCTCTGCAAGAAAGGGACCCAAATACACAAATGTACTTAAGCTTCCCAGCTGTGTGGCCAATGTGGCTATCTCAGACTCCCACTGAGGGAGTCTGTACTCACCCCTCATTAACTAATAGAGGTCAGTTTGGATTCTATAAAGCTGGTTACTTTTCTTTCCTTTATTTCTCCGCAATGGTAAGCATTTAAGGAACAGGCCAGAGGGTATAGGACAACCATTCTTTGGCAAAGTGAGACTCAGAAAAGGCCGAAGGTCTCTCTGCTGTTACCTGTGCTTGGGAAAGTCACGTCACGGGATGGTCTGTTGGAGCTCAAGGCCAGGTGTGCTGAAGACAGGAATGTTGGGAAGAAGGTTGGCATGAGGAGGGACCTAGGCCTCCAAACTGCTGCCACTTGAGCTCTCAGTTCTGAGTTACAAAAGAAAGAGGGGGGGCAGGGGCCGGGGTTCTTGTTGAACAAAACACCAGCTCTGGGATCCAAATCCCTGTTCCCCAGAAATCCACATTGGGTTCAGTGTGCAAACCTGAGTCCGTGATATAGTAAGAATCCTCAGTGCACTCAGGTAGCAGGACCCATGACCCCCAGGGGCACCTAGGATGTGTGCCTGGCTCTCTCAGTGCCCCAAAGTCCTGGTCAAATGCCATCTAATTAAACTACAGCAGATACTGAAGAGGCATGAGAATAGTATGTGTGACCACACTGTCTGCTGAACTTCACTACTGCACATTATCTGAGACCAGCACCAAAACTTGAGTTTTCCCAAGTCCACACCCTCTGAACCACAAAGATTCTGGCAGGCACAGACCCTTACTAGAGAAGAATGCAGGCCCTAGATCCTCTATCCGGGTCCTCTGAATATTTACATACACAAAGGTACTTAAGCTCCCCTCCTAGTTGGCCCATGTAGCTCCTGCAGACTAGTCATTAGTCACCCCTCATGAGTAGTCACCCCTCATTGACTGATAGTTAGTTTGGATTGGATATGGTTGGTTGCTTTTCTTTCCTACCTGCAGCTCTTTCAACTCCTAATCCTAACATTCACCTAGGAGTTTTAACCCAGGAGAAAGCTCCCTGATTAAAACTCCGATTCCTAACATTTTGGTGCCAAAACCCAAGAGAGAATTCAAATGTCTAATTCCTAACAGGCATAATGCTATTCAGTGGCCAAGAGCCTTTGACGCAGTCTTGTGGTCTCGTGGTCATCTCCTAGATGAGAGCCCCGTGTGCAGGATACCTTGTATGTGGTGAAGTCTTGCAGACAGCAGGGTGAGTGGACACCACTTGCAGAGGCCTACAGGTCACTCAGGGATGCCCAAGGTGGCAAAATTTTACTAAAATGCTGGATCCAGAGAGATCAAAGAACTGATCTCTTCCATCCTCTATGTAGGTTCTGAATTTCAACTCTCTAGGTTGTCTTAATACGCTGTAGCTTATTTCTCTTATACAAAAATAAGATGATTTGACCAAATCTGCTAAGTTTGATTGGCATTAATGAAACAGTGTTAGCGGATAATGAGTGTCAGGAAGTAATGATGCACCACAGTCCTTAGCAGCTTATTTCGTTCCACTTTCCCGCTTGCCCTGGACTAAATGGGATAACAAGGGCCTGGGGTTAACCCCCATGACTCCTCCTCACTGTGGCCCAGCCGTCTCCAATCACTGAAAGGCCATTGTAACCAAAATTGAAGCAATATGATTGAGAGAATAAAGGGCCCTCCCCAGGAATATAGTCATGTCATGGTATAGTCATGGACACTTTGACTAGAATTCACAGACTCAGTCATGTTTGCAGCCAGCTAGAATGGCCAGACCCTGGCCAGAGATCCCCTTCGGGGCTCAGGGCTACCCACAAGCCATTATCATGACTCCTTTTTCATGGGACTTGCTTGAAAATGGAAGGCAAGATGTCCTAGGACAACAAGCATATGTGCAGTCCATGCTCACAGGTAGCATAGTAGAGGCAATGCTTTCCAGTTCCATTTGTTAATGTGGAAGGAAGGAGTATAGAATAAAGCCCAGAAAAGGCTGGGCTCTCCCAAATTGAAGGCATCTAGGATTGTAGCAGGTAAGAACACACCATGTAAGAAGTTTCTGGAAATATAAGTCACATACCATGTCACTTGCCTATCCAAAGTGTCCCGCTAGCTCATTTTCAGTGCCTCCTCAGAGCTATGTAGCCATGGCCACAGTAAAATAGAGAACATTTTCATCACCCCCTCAAAAGGAAACTGTCCCCATTACCAGTCACCCGCCTACCTTGCCTGCACCTGGAAAGCACTAGTCTGCCTTCAGATTCTGCGTTGGCCTAGTCTGGACATTTCGTGTAAACAGAACCCTGTGCTTCGTGGCCTTTGGTGGCTTCCTTCACTCAGCGTCATGTTTGCAAGGTCTGTCCATCTTACAGCATGTAAGTGCTTCATTCTTGAGAGGAGATAATATCCATTCTGTAGACAGAGCATTATCTGCTTTACTTGCTCTTTTTAGTTGGCAGGCATTTGGTCTCTGTGTACCTCTTGGCTGTTATAACTGTGGACATTCAGGGCTGGAGAGAGGGCTCAGCGGTTAAGAGCACCAACTCCTCTTGCAGAGGACCCAGGTTTGATTCCCAGCATCCACATGGCAGCTAAGAACGGTCTTTAACTCCAGTTCCAGGGGAATCCGACGTCTTCTTCTGACCTCTGAGGCATTGCACAACACCAGTGCGCCAATCTACATGCAGACAGTACACTCATACACATAAAAAATAATAAAATAAAATATAACATAATTGTGGACATTCATGAAAAATGCCTGTGCACTCAGATAAACTTGGTGATAAACAGTCACAGTGTAACCCAGCAGTCCCACTGCCAAAGAGAGGTTTCCTCTTACCTGGAGTCCTTTATTTTTTCTTGCTTAATTGCCAAGGCTAGAAGGATAAGGAAAAACACTCTCATCCTGCTCTTGACCTTGTGGGTTTCTGTAAGGCCTGATTTCTCTTTTCAACGTCAGGAGGAAATCACCTTGGATGGCTTCACTTCATTTTGTTTGGAAATAAGAAGGACCAAGGAACATAGAGGTCCTTGACCACCACTGTATTCATCAGTAAAGCTCACAAAAACAAGTAGCATTCCCCTCTCCACATGTGACACTGAAGTCATAACTCGACTGCAGCTACACACGTGGCTTTCCCCTGTGTGCTCCGCTCTTTGCCCAGAATGACCACATCGGCTCTCCCACTGAAGAAATCTCAACCTTACTTGCAGGTTTCACTTACTGTATTTTCCCTTCTTACTGGTTAAAAGTTTATAAGAAAAAAAAAAAAACTATTATAGCCACTTTGAAACAGAGGGATCATTGTGACTAGTTTCACTGAATTTAAACCATCGTGGTCTGGAAGGCAGTGTGTATGCAAGCCAAAGGAATGTCTCTGCAGAAATAAATGAGGCTTCTCCCGTGAAGAGAACCAGACAAAAGACAAAGCAATTCCCAGCCTGCTGGCTTCTGAGGAGAGAACTGCCGTGGCCGCTCTGAGCTGGGGTTTTATGCACTTTGTCCGGCAGCCTGCCCTCCCTCATTGGCCTGAGCCCTCAGGAAATCTCCCCTGCCAGTGGGAATTGTTTGGCTGTGGTAGACCAACGTGTAGTTTTAGAGCATTGGGATATACACATTCCGCTGCCTCTGTGTTACAGTTCCTGCCCCGTGCTTACTTGCCACTTCCAAAAAATCTTTTCTTTGACTTGTTTCTCTCACATTGCTGGGTTTGCCCTTTCCTCTTTCTCAGTTGTTTTTTTTTTAATGTGTATGAATACGTTGCTTACATGTGTATAAGGGCACCATGTCACTCAGTGCCCACAGAGGCCAGAAGAGGACATTGGATCCCCTGGAACTGGAGCTACACACAGTTGCCAGCCACCATGTGGGTGCTGGGAAGCCAGCCCGGGTCCTCTGCATTGCTCTTAACCACTGAGCCATCCTCTCTCCAGCTCCATCGCCTTTTCCTCTTTAACTTCTCTGCAGAACATTAATTCAAAAAGAAGCAGGTTCTTGGTTCGCAGGTTCTTGGTTCACAGGCTCATGTTCGATGAGGCTAATGCCTCTGCTCCATCTTACAAGCATGCCAAGGTGAGAATGGACTGCCTGCCCACCTGCCCTCTAAGACCTGCCAGCTCCTCAGAAGCCCCAGCCGTCTCCTTCCTCGGGAGCCGTGGAGGAAAGCTGAAGGAGTGATTTAGCCAGATGTTCAGCCCTGTGCCCAGAACTGAAAAATAAAATTGAAGCATCAACCTAAAAGGCCACTGATCATGGTTTTTCCAAAGAATCAGTCAGTCTTATACACCCTGTGAATGTGAATATGCTTTCTGAAAAGCAAGGTGAGGCGGACTTGGTTTACGGCTGTTCTCACTTCCCAGGTGACTTCCAGCTCATTTGCAGTGTTGAAATAGCTTCCTTTATCTCAGTGAAAGCTATTTTTGATGCAATTTTGTGTTTGTTTTCAAAACACATTAGCCAAAAAACATTACCGTATCATGTGAATTGACTTATTTGTTTATTGAAGTTTCGTGCATTTCATACATCATTTCTCAGTCCAATTTAGACTCAGTTCCCTTTCCATGCCCCCCACCCCACCCAGGTTCATGTCTTGTATTTTTTTCTGAGTCTTTTTAAAGTTTTTTAAAGCAGAGGATTATTGTTTTGGGGAGAACTTTACTGTTTCAATCAGTTCTTTGTCCCAGTTTTTTTTGTTGTTGTTCCCTCCAATTTGTATTGCAACATATGCATATATGTCACATATACATATATATATATATATATATGTCACACCTATACTAAAATTTTGTCATCTGAAAATAAACTGTATGTTATTTCCAAATCATATTTCAGGATTCACATTTTTCCCTTTTAATTTTATATTACTCTAAAATATGCATGCATACCCTCCACCCATATACCAAGATTACAAAGTCTGAAAATAAGTTGCAGGTTAATTCTAGACCCTGTTAAGGGATTCACATTATAAAAGCACAGTTCCTTTCAGATAAAGAGGAATATAACATTAACGTTGCTCAGTTTGCCTTTCAACTATGGATTTGGTGCTAGCATCCACAGATGAGGGATAGCATTTGTTTTTCTGGGACTGTTACTTCACTCAGCATGATATCTTCTAGTTCCATCCATTTACCTCCAAAGTTCATGATGTCATCTTTCTTTACCTCTGCATAGAACTCTATTGTGTAAAATGTACCACATTTTCGCTATCAACTCATTGGTTGAGGGGCACTTGGGTTGGTTCCAGCTCTTCGCTATTGTTAAGAAAGCTGCAATAGGGGCTGGAGAGATGGCCTAGCGGTTAAGAGCGCCGACTGCTCTTACAGAGGACCCGGGTTCGATCCCCAGCATCCACATGGCGGCTGAGAACCGTCTGTAACTCCAATTCCAGGAGAACTCCAGTTCCAGGGGAGTCCGACACCCTCTTCTGATCTCCGTGGCATTGCATGACATGGGTGCACAGACCTACATGCAGACAGTACATTCATACACATAAATAAATAAATAAAATACTAAAAAAAAAAAAAAAAAAAGAAAGTTGCAATAAAGCCGGGAGTGGTGAGGCACGTCTTTAATCCTAGCACTCCGGAGGCAGAGGCAGGTGGATCTTTGTGAGTTCAAGGCCAGCCTGGTCTACAGAGTGAGTTCCAGGCCAGCTGGGGCNCGGGCGTGGTGGCGCACGCCTTTAATCCTAGCACTTGGGAGGCAGAGGCAGGCGGATCTTTGTGAGTTCAAGGCCAGCCTGGTCTACAGAGTGAGTTCCAGGACAGCTAGGGCTGCAGGGAGACCCTGTCTCAAAAAGACAAAAAAAAAAAACAAAAAAAAAAAAACATAGTGATTGTATGAGTTTACATTCCCACCAGCAGTGGATGAGTGTTCCCTTTTCCCCACAACCTCTCCAGCATTTGGTATCATTTGTTTTCTTGATCCTAGCCAGACATATTGGAGTGAAATGATATCTTAAAGTGGTTTTAATTTGCATTTCCTTAATTATTAGCGATGTTAAACACTTTTTGAGATGTTTCTCAGCCATCTCTAATTCCTCACTTGTGAAGTCTCTGTTCAGCTCTTTACTCCATCTTTTGGGTGAGTTATTTGTTTTCTTTCTTCTTTGTTTTTTGAGTAGTTTATATATTCTGGAAGTTAATGCTGTATCAGATCTATCAGCAGTGAAGGTTTCCTCCCACTCTGTGGGTTTTCTCTTCACTTCCCTGATTGTTTCTTTCACTGTACAGAAGCTTTTGAGTTTAATGAGGTCCCACTTGTCAATTGTCGACCTTATTTCCTGCGCAGCTGCTGTCTGATTTGGAAAGTCTTTTCCTATGCCTGTGTCCTGTAGGTTGCTGCCAACTTTTTCTTCTATCACCTTCAGAGTTTCGGGTTTCATGTTAAGGTCTTTGATCCATTTGGAGTTGATTTTTGTACAGGGCAAGAGGTAAGGGCTTAATTTTATTCTTCTACAAGTGTTGATCCAGTTTTGCCAACACCATTTGCTGAAGATGCTGTCTTTCCTCCATTGAATTTTCTTGGCCCTTTTGTCAAATATGAGGTGGCTGAAATTGTATGTGCTCAGGTTTGGATCTTCAACTTTGTTCCATTGGTCTACAGGTCAGTAGACCAGTACCAGGCTATTTTTATGACTGTAGCCCTATAGTTTAGTCTGAAGTCTGGTATAGAGATCCCCCGTGTTGCTCTTTTTGCTGACTTTTACTGTGCATTTTCAAATATCATTAGAAATAGCTTTCCAAGACCAGGTGATAGCAGAACACGAGAAGACCGACTGCACTGCCACTAACTAGCAAGGATTTCGTTTACTTTTGTGTTTCCAGGATTCGGTGCTGGCCCCTCCCATTCTGTCCTGTGAGGTAACTTTCATGCCCCTCTCAGTAGACTGGGAGGCTGTTGTCAATGAACAAGGAGAGCCAAGTCCTCATCAGAGGCAGTGGATAGGAACACAGGAGGTTGTGCAGCACGAGGGACTGGGAGCAGGCCTGCTCAGTCCCTTGGCCTCCACCTCGCAGAGCAGATAGATCTATAGAAGGCACTGCGGCAGCAGCATGCAGTATGGGGCTGACAGAAATGCAGGCGTGTGGGACAGCTCTTCGAGCCCAAGCCACAGATGCAGCTCATTCAGGTGCAGTCCCTGAACCTTCCCCACCTGTGGAAACAGGCAGGGGGCTCACAAGGAGGCCCCTCTCGGTGCCTTCTGGCCCTCTAGGAACAGGGTCCCCAGCAGAGTCTTGGCTGAGGACTGGGCCTCTAGGCTGCATAGCTTCCTCTCCTGCCCACTAAGCCTAGTTCTTAGCCACGTCTTCATCACACAGACGGCTTGTAAGATTTCACGGAGGCCTTCGAGGAGCCCCCTTTGCTGAAGGTGTGGGGAAGCAGGGATCTCCCTCCTGGCACTGTTGACCACTCAGCCACATAATTCTTTGCTGCCAGGCATCTTGGGCACAGTGGCAGGTTATCTGCAGTCTGGGCCTCCAGGTAGTTGCTAGTAGTGCCCTCCCTCCCCAGTCTGATAACTAAAACTTACCCAGATGTGCCCACATGTCCCCTGGGACAGAATCATCCAGGTTGGGGGAGGGGTTGAATGGTGGCCCTTGTTAGAGAGGTTACATGTCGTGGTGGAGAAGGGGCTGGATCTACAGTAAGCTGACCTCCCTTTGAGCCTGTGCCAGGGTAACTGAGTGTGCCACCTCCCCAGGAATGGCCAGCTGCGTCACGTGAGCAGCCAGTACGGAGATCACTGACACTCTTCAGGCCTGCGTGTACATATGATGGTCTGTGGCGCTGAGCATCCCTGTCATTTGTGGTGGATAGAGACAGTAAATGTTTGAAAATAGGATTGCCCTTCCAGAAACTTCCAAGGCCATAGGCAGAATAAGAACTATGGGGACAGGTTGAATCACTCTGGAGAGGAACCCAGCAACACTTGAGGTAACAAAGGGTTATACTTTGAATTCCCTCCCCAGGAAAGTGATGTCACTTCCTTTCTACAAAGCTCCTCCTTCCCCCAGAGGTCCCTGCTGCCTGCAGCAATCATATTTACTGTGTCCACTCCGCTGTAGAACACCAACAGGAGCCTCAGGGAAGCACAGGCTGTCCCTCAGCCCCTTGGGAATGTGGGAATAGAGGATTTTACTCACGTCTGCTCCAGGTGGGCAGCTGCTCCAGGAGCCGCGCACCCACTGCCCCCACAGGCGGGTCTGAGGCACCGTGTCCTCTTCTATGCTCCTGTGGTTCCTCGGACCACTGCATTCCAAGGCAGAATGGTGCCTACCTAGGGATCATTTTGTTTCTGATAATCTTACTGCTTATCTTAGCTGATGTCTCACTTGGGTGTTTGCATGATAAAAATGGCCCCTAGGCCTCCCTTAACCAGAGGTGTGGGTATTTGTCTCTGTGCTTTACTATCCCATAGGAGGTGAAGGCCTAGCTAGGGTGAGGTCTGTGCCGAGCTAGCTGTCCTTGTACCTACAGCTCTGGGGAATCCTGGTCTCAAGGGACTCAGAGGCAGGAGAAGTGTCTAAAACATGTCATGGGGACTCCTCTATAGTGGTTTTGGGACTGTGGCCCCTGAAGGCAGGGCACAGAGGAAAGGCATGTGGGCCAGAACACCCGTTGCTGGCCCAGAGCCATCTCATTGTTCTTACTGAGCTCTGAGGCTTTCTTCAGCTGCTGGATTAACAAGTGAAACCTTTTACTCCTCCTTAAAAAAAAAAAGTGGCCACAGCCACCCAGGCCCTTCCTTCTAGGGCCTTGTAGACCGTGCCTCCTGAGCCTGCCTCTGGCTCCCTCTGTGTTTCCTGACGGGGGCTTAGAAGCCAACAGCAAGGTCCCAGTGCTGCTTGGTGAGCAGATCTTCCTCACCTCTGTGGCTCGTCCCCATTCCCTGGGCCCCGATGTCCCTTTTGCACTGGTCTCATAGTATGTTTCCCAGGTAGCTTCTCTGCTACCCTTCCCTACCCTCTGCTCCTTCCTCCTGGGAAGAGGGGCCAGTGGCCTTCTGGCTGATTTATAATTGGCACGACCATGAAGGGAGGGAGGGATGAGGGCTGACCAGTGTTCTCCTGATGTGTCATATGGAAGATACCCTTTGGGTTTCAATTACTGTGCTAAAGGGGCCCTCTGCAGCCTCTGGGAGGCTCCACCCTCCCAACCCAATGAGGACCACAGCCACACTGATGTGTGGCTCCATCAGTCATCTGCTAGGGAGGCCCAGGGCTAGATGGTGCCGTAACAGATTGCCTTAGTAAAGATAACCATAAGGGGGATAGACCGATGGCTTAGTGGTTAAGAGCACTGACTGTTCCTGCAGAGGACACAGGTTCAACTCCCAGCACCCACATGTATGACGGCTAAGAACCGTCTTTAAGCTGGGCCTGGTGGTGCACACCTTTAATCCTAGCACTTGGGAGGCAGAGGCAGGTGGATCTCTGTGAGCTCAAGGCCAGCCTGGTCTACAAAGTGAGTTCCAGGCCAGCTGGGGCTGTAAGGAAACCCTGTCTCAAAATAAAATAAAATAAAATAAAAAATAAAATAAAATACAATATTAAATATTAAATAAAATGTAACCATAAAGTTGAGTTGGACATCTGTATATGTTTGGGGTGCTCCCTGGAGCACACACCACTTATACCCTCCTTGTGGAATTCAGTACCCCAAAGGACAGAATATTGTGGGGATTCGTTGTTCTTGGAGAGTCCTTCAGTCACTCTGGTATAGTAAAGGAAGCGAGCACTGAGCAGGAGCAGCCAGGAGTGGGGGGGAGCTTGCCTCAGCAGTGTCGATGCCATGTGAGGTGTGAAATCACCATGGAAACAGGCCCTAGAGTTTGGCCAGAAAATGCCAAATTTGCAAAGATAAACCATAGTATCCCTGAGCAATCAGGCCCGGTTCTCCCAGTGACCTGGCAGTGACCCCCAGTGGTTGGAGAGGGTTGTTATTGCAATCAATACTGTGGCACTTAATGGTCAGAGAGGTCCCTGTGTATTTCGTTCCATTCCCCCAAGGGTGTTACCATCAGGATTCACATAGATACAACCCAGGTCGCTAAGAATGACCAAGTTCAATCACCTGCATTGATTGTTCCTTAGGGAAGATTCATCATGTCTGACCCACAGCTGTTTGTCCCGTGTGTGCACATTCTTCTTTGTGTGCATGTGCCCCACTTCTCAGGGCCTGTAAGGGTGTATGTACAGGAATAATGTTTTGCTCGTGGCCTGTATTTGCTTTGGTCAGTGTTCACCCAGCACAGCTGCTGGTCCCCAGGTGAGACCAGCCTTCATTAGCAGTCATTCTTTATATGGCTGTGTGAGAATAAGAGACTGGGTAGGCAGTGGAAGCAGCCCCTTCTGGGGGCCGCATACACTCACCGCCGGCCAAGTTAGCTGCTCTGTGCTCTCCAGGGTGGCTAAGACCAGCGTGCCAAGATCCAACGTCAGAGCCTGTCTAAGCATTTGGAGCTTTTTATTTTTCTTTTTTATTTTTTTTATTTTTTTTATTAATTTTATTTATTTCTGTATGTGTATGAATGTACTGTCTCCATGCAAGTTTGTGCACCCGTGTCATGCAGTGCCGCGGAGGTCAGAAGAGGGTGTCAGATTCCCCTGGAACTGGAGTTCTCCTGGAATTGGAATTACAGACGGTTCTCAGCCGCCATGTGGGTGCTGGGGATCGAACCCGAGTCCTCTGTAAGAGCGGTCGGCGCTCTTAACCAATAGGCCATCTCTCTAGCCCCTATTTTTCTTTTTTAAAGGAATTTAAAGTATATATTAATGCCACTCATTGGGAATTAAAATGGGTCGAGCTGGCAAAGGATGCTTATGTTCTAAGTTTAAACTAAACTAGAGGTCTCCATTCATTTTCCAAGTTAAGAGAGGACAAGCTTGAGTGAGGGGCACGTGTTCACGGGCTTTGCACAGGGTGCCTGCTGGCTTCTGGTCCCCGTCCCTTTAGTGGTTACTCTGTCCTCTTTGGCCTGCCTCTCTCTCCTTGATGCTTTCCGTCTGTGACTTCTCACCTTGTCTGTCCCATTCGCCTGTGTCTCCTGCAGCCCTTTGCTCCCCCACCTTGTGGGTTGTTCCTAACCACAGACACTCAATGTAGAGCCATGAATTTCTCCCCTCCTCTGCACATACTTCCCCTAGAAGCCTCTTGGGTCTGCTGGCCAGATCACATCCGGGTACTCCTTCCAGTGACTATATCATACTAGTGATGCTGTGGCCTGTGCACATTGGGGATCGCTGGGTTTGGAGAGCCTGCTTGTAGGATCTCTCACTCAAACAAGTGGGGAAGACACATGACGCATATCAGTTAACATGCATCGGTTCTACTTCCAGGAAGAAGTCACCCAGAGGCTTGGGGAATACCTATGTATTCTCCACAGCAAATATGACAGGAATGTTTGTTAGGCACCCAGTGCCCACGCAGAGAGTCAGAAGAGGTTAGTTGGACGTGGTGGCGCACGCCTTTAATCCTAGCACTTGGGAGGCAGAGGCAGGTGGATCTTTGTGAGTTTTGTGAGTTCAAAGCCAGCCTGGTCTACAGAGCAAGTTCCAGGACCAGTGGGGCTACAGGGGTGGTGGCGCACGCCTTTAATCCTAGCACTTGGGAGGCAGAGGCAGGTGGATCTTTGTGAGTTTTGTGAGTTCAAAACCAGCCTGGTCTACAGAGCAAGTTCCAGGACCAGTGGGGCTACAGGGAGACCCTGTATCAAAAAGCCAAAAAAAAAAAAAAAAGACGAGGTTAATAGGACTGCATCCTTACTGCAGTGTGGAGTAGGCTCTGTCCTGACAGGGAGAGCCACTAAGACACAGGATGTGAAAGAGCAGTTACAAGTTACATCATGCTGTTGACTCAGTTATGTCTCTTAGATTCCTATGCTGAAGCCCCAGCCATCTATGGGGTCTTCAGGAGGAGAGCTAAAGGCTAAATGAGGTTGCAGGGGAAGAGCCCTAATCCAAAGCTGTCAGAGGAGCATTTCTTTACTAACCATATACTGGTATGCTTTAGTTGCACAGCAGAGCCTGGAAAAATTACATGTGAGACTGTCAATAAAAGGTAGGATTGCCAGGCATTGTGGCACATGCCTTTAATCCCAGCACTCAGGCAGAGGCAAGAAGATCTCTGTGAGTTCAAGGCCAACCTGGTCTGTTTAGCAAGTTCCAGGCCAGCTGGGACTACAGGGAGACCCTGCTTCAAAAAAAAAAAACCTAGGATTATGGGATCCATGGGGTATCTGAGTCATTACCTTCTTCCATTTGACTTCTGGTCATGTCTGTGAGGCATTTTCTTAATTGTTAACTGATGTAAAAGGGCCCAGCCCATGGCGGATTGTGCCACCCCTGGGCACATATTCTTTACACATTCTAGATACAATCCCTTAGAAAGTACAAGGCTTGTGAATATTTTCTTCCATTTTGTGGGCTGTATTAAATTTTCCTGCCTTTTTTTTTTTTTTTTTTTTTGGAGACAGAGTCTTCCTGTAGCCCCCAACTGGCCTAGAACTTGCTATGGAGACCAGGCTGGGATTAAAGGCATGTGGCACCACTTATAGCCCATAGTATTAAATTTTTTGATGAAGTCCAAGGCTCCCAGGTGGTGAGCAAGCACAATACTTTGAGGCCTTGATGCAGGAAGGCCCTCTGGCCTGGGCAAGTTGAGAGCCACTGTCCAGTGCACTGGAGTCTGTTGGCCTCAGAGAGCTTCTTATTATTTCAGAGCCCAGTTTCAAATCTGTAACTTGGGATCAACTCAGAGAACTTGGGGTGCTGGACCCAACTTAAGTGACAGCACACTGGCTTCTGTGTACATAATACGAGTTTCAGGAGCCTACCCCAGCCAGTCCCCACCCCAAACCCAGCCATGGCTTCCTTTTTGCAAAGAAAGGGTGTCACCCTTAGCCTTATTTTCACTCTGCAGTTTTCAAGAAAGAGCTGTTTGAGGAAAATGTATTTAACTGCAGGGGAAAATCAGCGCCTATTTCTGATTTCCCCCTTTCTGTAGGTGGTATCTCTGGAGTATAGCTGCCCTTCCCTGTATCTGTGGCCACAGGGGAACAAACAGGTTGGTTTGGTGCCAACTACCAAAAGGAACACTCATACACTTTTGGTAGAACGATAGCCTGGTGTAGCCACTATGAAAATCACCATGGAAGCTGGGTGTGGTAACACACGCCTTTAATCTCAGCACTTGGGAGGCAGAAGCAGGAGGATCCCTGTGAGATGGAAGCCAGCCTGGTCTACATAATGATTTCCTGGCTAGCTGGGACTACAGGGAGACCCTGTCTCCAAAAAGAAAAACAAGAGGAAAATTTAATACTGTGATATATCAAAGGACACTGTTGAGAACATGAAAGATATCCCTCAAATGGAAGAAAATATTTGCAAATCCTGTGCCTTCTAAGGGACTGTATCCTGAATATGTAAATAATATGTGATAAACGGAAAAAGACAATGGAAAATG
Source organism: Rhizomys pruinosus (assembly GCA_009823505.1). Taxonomy (NCBI): domain Eukaryota; kingdom Metazoa; phylum Chordata; class Mammalia; order Rodentia; family Spalacidae; genus Rhizomys; species Rhizomys pruinosus. The sequence continues at coordinate 1,781,405 of VZQC01005691.1, forward strand.
GGCAAAAGATCTAATAAACAGTTATCCAAAGAAGATATCAGATGGCTGACAACATCATAAAGAGTTGTTCAGCATCACTGGTCATGAGGGAAACCACCCCACACCTACTAGGATGTCTGACATTAAACAGACAAAAATTAGTATTATTGAGGCTGTGGAGGAGTAAACAGCCTCACACCTCGCCATGCTGCTTATAGAATATAAAACAGCTGCAGCCAGGGCTGGAGAGTTGCCTCAGCAGTTAAAAGCACTGACTGCTCCTGCAGAGGACCCAGGTTCAGTTTCCAGCACCCACATGGCAACTAACAACCATCAGTTCCAAGGGATCTGACATCCTCTTCTGACCTCCACAGACATTGCAAAACATGGGTGTACTTCCATACATGCAGGCAGTACACATATACACATAAATAAAAATAATAAAATATTTTTAAATGTTACGCCACTGTGACAGTCTAGCAGTTACTTAAAGTACTAACCTGGGTGCAGCTCTCTGCCAGCATGTATATGCCAAATGTACAAGGCTTTAAGTTTGGTACACACACACACACACCAGAATTGCCAGTGACTGTAAAACTTGTACACATATGGCTTTATAGAGCATTATTCACAATAGGCAAAATTAGAAATAACCTAATAAATATTGATGGCTGAATGAATATACAAATCTCATGTATCCATAGAAGGGAACAGAATTCACCCATAAAAGGAAATTAACTTGTACAACATGGATGAACCTTGAGGAAACATGGCACAGAAGAAGCAAGACACAGAGAACTACTTTGCCTGAGTCTGTTCATGAGATATCCAGAGCAGGCAAATCCCCAGAAGACCAAGGAGAGGTTTTTCAGGGGCAGGAAGATGGGGACATTGTAAGTAATAAGCTTCTTCTTGTGTGTGTGCAACAAGCTTCCTGTGGGGTGAAAACACCCTGTACATTAGGTAGTGGCAGAGCTTCTGCAGCGAGCTAAACCTCTCATTTGTATACTCTCAAAATAGTTTTAGCTAAAAAAAGGTTTAAGCCAAATGGACAAGAACAAATAAGTGGGAGCTAACAATCGGGCTGTTGACAGAGAGGCCTCAGTGCCTCGCCAACCCACCTGGATGCCCTTCTGTGCCCTCTTCTCATGGAGGTTTTCTAGAGAGTAGAGATGTCTACCATAGTGGCCTCTCAAATGTCCAAGAGTGTGGATGTTACAAGATGCTCTCCGCGGAGCAGCCTTCAGCTCTGCCCTTCTAACAAAGGCTGCTCCTATTTGGGATGCCAGCAGGCTGGCCTAGAGTGCTGAGACAGTACCAGAGTCTTTTAATTATTATTTTTGCACCTACATTTTTTCTGTATCAAATGCAGATGATCTGGCTTTTTTCCTCACAGGCTGGGGACCACAGGGCCTCATGTGTGCTACCCACGGGCCCTCACACTGCATCCTAACCCAGAACTTGAATTATTTTTAATGGAGGGAAATAACAAAAAGCCAGAAGAGGTGCTTCATAGAAGGCTCGCGCCCTGTTAGCAGGCCTCTCCCCAGCCTTAGTCTGGCGTCAGGACAGCACTGGCTCCTGTTGCCTTCGGCTCCATCCTGGGAGGCAGCAAGACAGAAGCCTGACCGCTGTGCTGAGGAGGGGACCCTAGAGGGAGCTGGGAACTCTAGGCCGCAGAGGTCCTGTCTTCCTGTGTTAGGGAAAATTAAATATCCCTTAAAAGTTACAGAGCCGGGCGTGGTGGCGCACACCTTTAATCCCAGCGCTTGGGAGGCAGAGGCAGGCTGGACCTCCCTTGCCATAGCCTGTGTACTGGTGCCTAGCATCGTGCACTATGCAGCATGGCCGAGTCTCCTTTAAGAAGACTGGAACACATGTGCCCCCATTTTCACTAGCCTGTGGGAGGGAGTGCTGGGGGGCACCCAGGCCAGGAAAGGCCCCAGCTCAGGTGCCTGGTCAGAGCAAGACAGAGTCCTAAGGAGAAAGCCCTGCTCCACAGCTCCTCGGATGAACAGGTTTCAGGATGTGCAGGCACCCAGGGTACACTGTGGCACGTACTCTGCCACAGGGCCCAGCATCCGAATCTCCATCGTGTTGTTCATTCTTTCAGATTTAGTATAATTTTATAAGGTTGTGTTGACATATGTTCTTCTCTTGCTCTTAACAACCCAGTCCTCATATACACGCATATTATTAATGAATGTTGTTCAGTAAATCATAACTCCTTTGAAACTGTTCAGTCATATTTTCTTGACTCACTACCTGAACACAGAGGCAAAGACATTTTGTGCTGACTTTTCTTTCTCCTGGAGATTCCTGCTCAATACATGGCACGTTTGGTTTTTCAACTCCTATGACAGTCTTTAAAGGAGGCGATGCTGGGGCTGGAGAGATGGCTCAGCGGTAAGAGCACTTGCTGCCCTTGCAGAGGACCCGGGTTCTACTCCCAGCACCCACGAGGCATCTAAATTGTAACTATAACTCCAGAGGAACCTGATGCCCTCTTCCGACTCCACGGGCACTGCACGACACAGGTGCATTTACACACACGCACACAGTACACTCATACCCATAAAATAAAAATAATTTTTAAAAATGGCGATGCTTCTACTGTCATTAGAAATGAAATCCTGTAGCAGCTTGTTTGGGAGGCAGCAGGGTAATTCCTCTACGGTGCTTCCCGTGTGTCTACATGTGGGTTACTGTGCGAAGGGAAGCTGGCTAGTCTCAGCTGCCCGCAGACAAGTTGGGGCTGGGAACATGCTTCTGCAGGCGTGCTGGCCGAGCAACTCGAGTCTTCCCTCTGCCCCTCACGCCAGTGTCCCTGAGAGGACAGAAAGCATTTTCTGTCTCTCTGCTTCTTCCTTCCTTCCTTCCTTCCTTCCTTCCTTCCTTCCTTCCTTCCTTCCTTCCTTCCTTCCTTCTCTCTCGTTTTAAACTTTTCTCTCTTTTCTTTTTTTTTTTTTTTTTTTTTTGTCTTTTTGAGACGGGTCTCCCTGTAGCCCCAGCTGTCCTGGAACTCACTCTGTAGACCAGGCTGGCCTTGAACTTATAAAGATCCACCTGCCTCTGCCTCCCAAGTGCTAGGATTAAAGGCGTGTGCCACCACGCCCGGCAACTTTTCTCTCTTTTAAGTGGTCCTTTTGCTCGTGTGCAGTGTTGAGGCCACTCAGTGGCCACAAGCACACACCAGGTGAGTGACTCATAACTGCAGATTAAAGTTGGCATTAATGACATTTTCTTATATTTGTTTCTATGGCTGAATCAGGAGGTATAGGGCCCGGCACAATTCTTTTTTAATTTTTTTTTATTTTATTTCAGTATGTGTATGAATGTACTGTCTGCATGCAAGTTTGTGCACCCATGTCGTGCAATGCTGCGGAGGTCAGAAGAGGCCGTCAGATTCCCCTGGAACTAGAGTTCTCCGGGAATTGGAGTTTCAGATGGTTCTCGGCCACCATGTGGGAACTGGGGATCGAACCCGGGTCCTCTGTAAGAGCGGTCAGTGCTCTTAACCGCTAGGCCATCTCTCCAGCCCCAACCCCAGCACAATTTCAAACAGCTAGAATGGATTAATTTATGATATTGACAGAGTCCTCTTGTCAGGGAGTCATCCTCAGGGTGTGCAGTGACATTCACAGTTCCCAGCGGCTGCTGCATCGTCACTATCAGTCCAAAACTTAAATTTAACTAAATGTCTGACAATAGGATGGGCAAAAGAACCCAGGAAAAATCCGTATATGAATCTTACATAGCCATTAAAAGTCTTTCAGAGTGGAATAGTTACTGAATATTCCTAACCTACAGCATCAGTATAAACACATCTCACTATGTGAAACACACACAGAGACACCAGCATGGATCACTGTCATCATCCCAATTGTGGAGAACCAGGAGTTTAATTCACCCTCTATGGGCACCACTTGGAAAAGACAGTAGTGAGCACACATCACTTCTAATTTTTAAAAACAGTATCTTTCCAGGCATGGTGGTGCACGCCATTAGTCCCAGCACTCAGGAGGCAGAGGCAGGAGGATCTCTGTGAGTTCAAGACCAGCCTGGTCTAGAGAGTAAGTTCCAGGCCAGCTAGGGCTACAGGGAGACCCTGTCTCAAAAACAACCACAAAAAAAAAAAAAAAAAAAAAAAAAAAAAGTATCATGAGCCAGGCGTGGTGGCGCACACCTTTAATCCCAGCACATGGGAGGCAGAGGCAGGCAGATCTCTGTGAGTTCAAGGCAGCCTGGTCTACAGAGTGAGTTCCAGGACAGCTGGGACTACAGGGAGACCCTGTTTCACAAACAGCAAAAATAAATTAGTTAACCAATTAATTAAAAAAGTAAAAACAGTATCATTTAGCCAGGCATGGTGGCACACGCCTTTAGTCCGAGCACTCAGGAGGCAGAGGTAGGCGGATTCCTGTGAGTTCAAGGCCAGCCTGGTCTACAAAGTGAGTTCCAGGACAGCTGGGGCTACAAGTCTCAAAAAGACCAAAAAACAAACAAAAACAGTATCATTTAAAACAACTACCACTAAGGGGAGCAGTTGTGGGGAAGACAGGAACCTTCCAAACAAGGACTGTTATGAATGCTGTGCCAGCCTGTGTGGCCGGTAGCATCGGGCAGGCCAGGTGAGACATGTCTCCCGTCTCCACCTCCTCTTCTGCCTCAGGGTGTCCCCACACCTGCTCCTTTGTGCATCATGTGTAAAGTGACAGTGAGATAGTTCCATGTATAGTGCCAGCATGTGGCAAAAGCCCCATCAGAGTCAGTATAGAGTATAGAGCTGGGAGTCCAGAAGCCTGCTCAGAACCACACAGCAGGCACCAGCCATGTCTTTCCGGTGTCATCTTGAATGGGTATCCAGGCTCAGAGCTCAGATCAGGGACACCAACCCCCTTTTTCTTACTTGTACTTTGGTGTGGATTGTTGGTATTCCCACTGCAAGAGACGTGTAGACACATGCTCGGGCTGTAACTCCCATAGAGACTGGTTTTTACAGAATAAACAAAGGGCAAAACTGATATCATCCACCGTTCTAGGCAAAGGTCCACAGGATGAGAATAGAGGCCATGGAGTACCTGCCCGGCCTGCTCCGTGCTCCTGACAAACAATGAGAGACTCTGCCTTGTTGTGTTTTTGTTTTCTATAGAAATGGGAATACTGGGGATACAACTGTCCACAGCAGGGAAGCATTGGAAAGCATCCCAGAAGCTCGTGACCCTGTAAGCACTGAACTCTGCTGACAAGCAGAGGTCATGGAGCAGATGGTCCCACCTCACCCATGGTTGGGCCAAGGCAGCAGTTGCAGTTCCAGAGCTTAGCCTGGCCTGAAGGGTTGCCATTGCTTAGAAGCAGCCTATTCAAACCTGCTTCAGAGTCTAGGACGGGATGATTTGTGGTCCTAGACATTTTGCTGTCTAATGCAGCTGACAGTGGAGGCTGGGGTAGTCAGCCGAGTCTCTTTGCATGCCAAGAGGCAGCATAACCCTGAGCAGCAGCATATATAGATGAGTGCTGCCTAGGGCTGGCTAGCTGGGTTTCATGATGCAGACCATTGGTGGGTCACTGCCAGTATGCAGCAGTAACTTGAAGCAGACATTGATAGACATTCTAATCCTTATCCAGAGTACCTCATAGAAAATGAAAAGGGGGCTTTACAAACCAAGAGCTCTGCCAGGCCCTTCCTGACGCCAAGCCGTGGGTTTCCCAAGTCCCTGCATTCTAAGGACACCAAGGCATGGAGATGAACAGCTTCCTGTTCTTGTATTTTGCCAAAGTCCAGTGAAACAGGCTCTGTCTGGGAGGATAGCACCAAAGCCCTCTGAAGGAGGCAGGTTCTGCCTCAGTCTGAGAAGGACTGACTCAGAGATAGGGATAGCTTTTTAATATATGTTTTATTATTTTATTTTATGTGTACGAGTGCATTGAGTACCCTCGGAGGTCAGAAGGGGGTGCCACATTCCCCTGGAACTGGAGTTACAGGTTGTTAGCTGCCATGTGGGTGCTGGGAATCGAACCCAGGTCCTCTACAAGAGCAACCAGTGCTCTTAACCACTGAGTCAATTCTCCAGCCACAGGGGATTGTTTTTTTGTTTTGTTTTGTTGGTTGGTTGGTTGGTTGGTTGGTTTGGGTTTTTTTGTTTTTTTTTGGTTTTGTTTTTTTTTGGTTTTGGTTTTTGGTCTTTTTGAGACAGGGTCTCCCTTTAGTCCTAGCTGGCCTGGAGCTCACTCTGTAGACCAGGCTGGCCTTGAGCTCACAGAGATCTGCCTGCCTCTGCCTCCCAAGTGCTGAGATTAAAGGTGTGTGCCACTACGCCCAACTCCCTGGGATAGTTTTAAACCACACATGCATGATATAAGGACTTGTCTGTAAGAAAATGTTCCTTTAAAAATCTGTTTTCAGGGGCTGGAGAGATGGCCTAGTGGTTAAGAGCACCGACTGCTCTTGCATAGGACCTGGGTTCAATCCCCAGCACCCACATGGCAGCTGAGAACCGTCTTTAACTCCAGTTCCAGGGGAATCTGACACCCTCTTCTGACCTCTGCAGCATTGTACGACACAAGTGCACAAACCTACATGCAGACAGTACATGCATACACATAAAAAAAATAAATAAAATTTTTAAAAAATTTTGTTTTCTAGAACTGTAGCCACCAGAGTTGTATAGTGCCGAGCCTCTGTTTCCTCTGTTATTGAGGACATCTTGAAACCAAAATTAAAAAAAAAAAAGACCGGGAGAGGACAGGATTTTGGATATATCCTGCTAAAAAAATGAAATTCTTTTAAAATTGTTTACTTTGTAGAAGAAAGGTTAGCATATCCGTTGGTGAAGAAGTGTGACAATTTTGCTTTTAAAAAAGGTATTTCAGAAACTAATGTTGGAATTTTAGGAATAGGACATTTTATTTTAAGACAGTTTGGAATTTTTTTTTACAAATAAATTCCATGTGTGATGGTTTGTATTTAAAATGAGATAAACACATCACTGTCTGAATCCCAGCATGCCAGTCTGTCTTCTCGACCGCAGGTGCTGGAAAGAGGCCAGCCAAACCCTGCAGCTGACCCCAGAAACTACCGAAGTCACACACATTCTTTTTACTTGGTGGCACCTGCCTGTTTCCCCATAGAACGCCCCACCACAGAGGGCGGTAGAGGGCCTGCGGTGGAGGCTTGGTGGTTAGGGTGCATAGTCAGCACAATAAAGTTTAAAAGTTGGGAGACCTGGTTTAATGGGTCTTATTACTTACAATCACAGAGCTGCTAACAAAAGAGGCACCTCTGGCGCCTCGGACCCCACTTTGTAGATGTGGATAACAACTTTTCAAAAAGACAGATAAAATATATCCATATGATTAGGTACTTAGAATTGGAGAACTCAGATTTGTGAGCATAATTCCATGTGTTAGAGAAAAATTCCAGTCCCAGGTAGCTGTGGGGCTGAGGACTAGCTTTAAGGTTGGTCACATTCACAAGTCCCAGGCTGCACTAGTCACACCTCCAAGATCTCACCTTCCTGCTGTCTGGGCCTCCACAGCTGCGGGCTGCTGCCTGGCCCAGCCTTGCTATAGTATCCGGGGATCTTCACATCACAGATACTGGTGTTTGCGCTGGGGCGACTGGTAGCTTCTGGTGTGTTCTATGCACAGGAATTCAACTGAGGGAGAGAGTTCAGTCACACATAGCAAGCCACTGCTTGGCTGCTTCTAGACACACTTTCTGGGCTCTGGCTCAGCAAGGATGTTAGGCTGGTCCCTGGAGAAGGGGAACTCATAGTGCTTGTGTGCCAACTGCAAGGCCAGCTGTGCGTTTAGCCCTCTTACTTGAGGTAGTGATGACCATTCTCAAAACTTAACCACTTGGGTACCACCATTCTTGGCACCAACTGGCTTGTGAGCACAGCAGGAGCCTTCTTTTCTTTCCAGTCCTGAACTGAGTAGCTGAGGGCTTCCTTTTGAAGGGGCGCCTCAGGAACACCCACCAGTTGGGAATATCTGCCTAGGAGCACAGGTCTCGGCTACAATGAGGCTTCTCCTTCTTGGGCCCTACAACCTTGAGGGTGTCCTTTCCGGCGCTGCCCCCGGCATCAGGCCTCTTGGCTTCAGGTTTCCTCTTCTTCATGTCCAGCTTCTGGACTTTTCCACAAGCCTTCTTCCAAGGTGACAGACAACAAGTTTTCTTGGTTTTTAAGAGAATTATCTTGCCAGCTCCTGTGACTATTTGCAGTTTGTTCTTTTCTTTTCTCTCAGCCAACCTTCCCTGCTGGTGGTCCATTTCTTTTTATTCTACCATCAGTCTTTTGTTTGTTACAGCCACACAGTGAAGAAGGCCAATATCAGCATCAAGACTGCTGGGGGAGGGGGCAGGGCTCAGTCTCCTGCTGGCAAGGGCATGAGCCCGAGAAATGGGCAGCCTTTGAAGAGAGGGGTGTCAGGAAGAGAAATAGTTTCCTAGCCAGGTTTTTGTTGGCAAAGAAAGGCGCCGACCTCCCAATCCATGCAGAGTAGGCCACGGTGAGGTGCAGACTCCACAGGACCCGCGTGCCGAACAGACACGTGTGTATCCAGAGAGCAGGGCCGTGGGGAGCCAGGCCTTTGATCTGAGCCCAGAAGTCCTTTCTTTACAGCTTTGTGTGTCAAATAGAAGAGGCTTAATATAAAAATAAATGTAATATGTTTTTCTAACCTGAGAAAATGTTCTCTTCAGCGTTTCCAGACACCACCATCTACTCCTTTTTGTCTTCTAAAAACGTTGCTTTAGATCAAGCTCTTCGGCATATCCCTGGCGGGCTAATTCATCCAACGTGTTTTATCTTGCAGTAGCCTGCCACACCCTTACCTGTGCAAGGTGCCATGTCTCACCTCATCGGTCACTGACCAGAAACAAGCAGAAATTATTCTCTAAGGAACTCTGTCAGGTCCCTGAGTGCTGGTTAGAACTGTTGTGCTAAGGAACTGTTGTGCTTACACACAGACGAGCATTGGGAGAGTCTGCTTGGGAATGAGTCCAAGATAGAACTAATTCTCTGTGGAAGACAAGATAACAGAGAGTCACTTGGGGACTCACTTGGGAAAGTTTCTAAGAAGCCCTCTAGTCCAGCCTTCTGTTTATCTCTGTGAAAGTTCCCGACAGCCCAGGCGCTGGTGGGTTTAACCCTTGTTTTCTGCCCTGCCAGCCTGCCAGAGACTCAAGCTTCCTTTCTTTTGTGAATTCTCTTTCCTGCATCTCTTACCTTCTAAATCATTGTTTGGATTCCCGTGGGCCAGTCTGGAGACACCTGTGCAGAGTTCATTTTAAGGAGGTGACCATGCTTGCACTTGACCTGGAGTGCACATGGAACCCATTCTACCTGGGCGGAGCTGGAAAGTGAAGTAGTTCAAAGTCACTCCAGTGTTTCTGCATGTTGAATCCCAGTTATTACAGTCCTACCAGAATTCAGGCTGTCGGGAGGGGTAGTTGCAAGACAGGAGGAGTAAGTTGCAAAAGCAGGAGGAGCAGCAGCCTCGGGCTTCCTGATAACGCAATGTGTGCTTTTACTTCCTGCTCTTCTCTGACTGTGTAATGTGCTAATGTGCCCCTCTCACTGTTCCCTCTCTTGATTGTTTCAGAAGAGGCAGACCATTACAGCTTTGGGGCAGGCACTCTGTCAAGGAAGAAGAAGGTGCTGGTGACACTGAGGGACGAGGGCCCACGTCGGCGCACCCACCTCGACATTGGCATGCCACAGGACTTCCGCCCTGTGTCCTCCATCATTGACGTGGACATCCTCCCTGAGACGCATCGGCGAGTGAGACTCTACCGACATGGCTGTGAAAAGCCACTGGGCTTCTACATTCGAGATGGCACCAGCGTTCGAGTGACCCCGCATGGCCTGGAGAAGGTACCTGGCATCTTCATTTCCCGAATGGTGCCCGGGGGCCTCGCAGAGAGCACCGGGCTGCTGGCTGTGAATGATGAAGTCCTGGAGGTGAACGGGATTGAGGTGGCCGGAAAGACATTGGATCAAGTCACAGATATGATGATCGCCAACAGCCACAACCTTATTGTCACTGTCAAGCCTGCCAACCAGAGGAACAACGTGGTCCGTAGCAGCCGCACATCGGGCAGCTCTGTCCAGTCCACAGACATCACCGCCAGTCACCACAGCCTGACAGCTGCCCATATCCTACAGAATTTCCACCCTGAGGAGATGGAGAGTGATGAGGAAGCCGACATCGTCATTGAGGGGGTCCTGGAGCCTATGCCCATTCTCAAGACGCAGGGCGTAGCTCCAGGGAGCCTCTCCAGGGCCAATGGCACCAGCCTTGCTCACAGGCTGCATAGGGACTTGGCCCTGCATAGCTCTGGGAGGGAGAGCAACGGAAGCATCCACAAATTTCTCAGCTCCCTGAAACCAGAGCCCCGCAACAGCCTGATCCTCCCGCAAGGAGGGGTGGAGGAACACGGGCCAGCTATCACACTCTAGGGCTCAGGCCACTTGGGCAGACCGAGGTCCCAGACAGACTGTGTTGCAGCAGGACCTGAGGTGGAGAAAGCTTTGGGACAGCTGGTGACACTATTGGATGGATAGTGACTCCAAAGGGAAAATTTCCAAAGGGAAATATTTTTAAACTTTTATGCCAATTTTAAAGTAAGAAAAATAATTGTGTGCTTCATCTTTTATTCTTTTTTCTCTCCTTCATCCCTGTCCCCCGCCCAACCATATTCTTTATTTAAGCTTTTGGACAGAAATACTGTCTATTTTTATAGGATTTTTTTTCCCATAGAACTTAAAGTATACACAACTGCACATGGCCTGGGCTAGACCTGCAGGTCCCAGCACCTTTGCAAAGTGAAAGAAAATACCTAGGTATGGAAAATACTTTATTTTAAATTTCTTAAATACTTCATTTTTTAAAATGAAGTTTATCAATAACTTTTTTAAATAAGAGAGGCTCATGTTTTTAACCTAGTTCACACAGAAACATCTTGTGATGCTTGAGCCCTCTCCTGACCCAGCGTGGCTGTGACAAGATGAGAACTGTGTAGGGACAGATACTCCCACAGGTATGACAGGTTCCATCAGAGAAGAATGTCAGTTTTCACATTGTTTACAGCCGCTAGTCAGTACTCCAGAAGCACTGGAGTCATGGTGCCCTTTATTTGTGGAGCCGTCCCAGCCTGTAACAGGCAGGCAGCCTCTGCTGGCTGGAAGGTAAGGCTGAGTGATCCAGGTGGGATTAAAAGCCAATGTTTGCATCAGTGTTTTTTGGGCTGACTGGTGAGGGCAGTTATAAGATGTGTTCAGAAGAAATGAGAAGGAACACCATAACTTCTGAAGCCCCACGGCAGTGGGGAGGGTGTGCCTGTTGCTTCTAAAACAACTGGTTCTTTTCTTAAGACAAGGTTAGAGCATGCTAATACCCATTCCTAGAATGGTGCTCAGTGGCAGGAATTCTCTTCTTTTAACTGAAACAATTCTTGTCAAAACATAATGGTTTTGACAAATATTCATTATCACTTTCCTTTGACCTTAGAGGCTTATTGTTTGATCCAATTAAATTTTATATGAACTGTGATGTGTGTTTTCTATTTGGGTACAATGTCAGGGAGAAAATGTTACATTTACTCACTGAGAACAAACTAACCAAATGAATCCTTCATGTAAATACAGGTTAAAAAAAAAAAAGTATCTTCCAAGCTTTCCAGGTAGTGAGCACCACACACTGCCCCTATGGTCTAGCACCACCTGCTGGTCAATGGCAGAACTGCCCTAATTTCTTTACTGTCAGATGGAAACAGTGCATCTCACATCTTCATTTGTCCAGAATTCATGGAGAAAACTTAATTCTTTTCCTTTGGGAACTATTTATTGGGCTGAAGTAACTTTACTAAGTAGTTGTTTCCTGGGCCTGTGTCTGAGTTTCTCTGTTGTGTGCAGTGGATCACTGACTGCTTATTCTAGAGTACAAAGAGGGTCTCAGAGAGACCAGAGCTACAGACCCACAGGGTCTGCATTGCTGGAAGAGCATCTTGTGTGTTGCTGCAGCATTTGGAAATATTTTTTTACTAAGACAAGTATTATAAAACCAAAATTCTGCTCAGTTACTACAACAAAGAAATGTTCTCTGGTAAGTTATTGCTGGGTATTTACTGTCTGTTGGATTACTGGCTTTGCTACCAAGAAGAAAAGCTATATTTCTTATAATGTTTTAGGTTGTTGAGCAAATGTGAATCAATTTTTTCAAGGAAAAAAGTCTCTGACCTTTGAGCTGTTGCCTGTAAGAGGAATTACGTGCTATTCAGCAATTGCTTGAGTGTATTTTTCTATCAAGATCTATACATTTTATTTCTTCTTTTGAAAAAGCTCATTATATATTAAAGTTTTTTGGTTTTATATATCAGAGAATAAAAACTTTTTTGCTTTTGAGTTAACAAAGTGTGTTTTTCAATTGTGTTCTGAATAAGGGCAAGATGAAAAGAGCACTCAGAAGGAACTGACTGTATTTGCCAAGACCTGCCATGGGCCAAACTGTTTTTCACCTAACCTCCACGCATCCTCCAGAAGTGCTGTCATTTCCATTTGCAGATAGAAAAATGGACCCACACTCAGAGAGACTGATGGGTAGTCTCGAATATTCCTTTGAAGTCTGTCTGGGAGAGCTTTTTCTGAGTTCTTACACAACCATCCCTAAATTTACCCTGGTTTGCAGAGTTCTCACTAACCTCATTCTGACATTACTAGAACTCTGACACTTTGATCTAGAGTCACTCATCACAAATCATGGTGGCCCTGAGCACCAATCAATAATCCCCCAAGGAGGTGCACATATACCACAGTAGCAGTGGTACAGGTATTTTTTCATCTTACTAATCTTCATGGTGACCCTGGATTACAGCCTTTCTAGTTTAGAGCTGGGGAAACTCAAGCACCTGGAAAGTTGATTCTCACATTCTTTTTTTTTTTAATTTTTTTTTAAGTTTATTTATTTCTGTATGTGTATGAATGTACTGTCTGCATGCAGGTCTGTGCACCCGTGTCGTGCAATGCCGCGGAGGTCAGAAGAGGGTGTCGGATTCCCCTGGAACTGGAGTTCCCTGGGGGCCAGCATTCAATACATTCTAAGTTGCCAGGTTTCACAGCCTGACCTAAGCATCCATGTCACAAACAAGAGTACGGATGCTGCCGAGGAGCCAGGCTTCTGGCCAATGAAGAGGTTTTGGTCATGTCAGGCAGCATGTCTATTGTCTTTGGTTTTACATGAAAGAATCTTAGTGGTTTCTACACAACTGAGGAATGAAGAGTTTCTGGCAACACAGATCTGCTTCTTGGGGTTTTTAGAGCTTCAACTGTCAAAATGGGTATAGTTTTCCTTGAGCGTATCAGTGGAATCTGTTTTCTTGTGCAAACTGTGATGCAATCTTGACCACTTGCTCAGAACTTATCCCTACCTTGTTCACGGGCATCACACTAGTAGAGTATTTCTTTTTAACAAGGTGGTTAACAGGGGCTGGAGAGATGGCCTAGCGGTTAAGCACCGACCGCTCTTACAGATACAGAGGACCCGGGTTCGATCCCCAGCACCCACATGGCAGCCGAGAACCATCTGAAACTCCAATTCCAGGAGAACTCCAGTTCCAGGGGAATCCGAGACCCGCTTCTGACCTCCGCGGCATTACACGACATGGGTGCACAAACCTGCATGAAGACAGTACATGTACATTCATACACATACAGAAATAAATAAAATTAAAATTTTTTTAAAAAGAAGGTGGTTAACATACCACAGTGAAATTCAAGATTGGGTCAGTCTCACTGGTCACCACATGGCTGCAATAACTACAATAGCAAATTGGAGCTTAGGTGAGTTTGCCACTGAAGACACCCAAACATTACAGGAAGGCTGTGTTGATCCTGAAATATGCTCTAGTTCAAGAGGGTGAGAGCTTTGAAGAGCATGTACCATCTGATAACATGAGGAATAAAAGGAATCCATCTTTTCCCAGGTCTCCACTGAAAACAAGTATCCATATCATCATCTCAGCAGCGAGTCAGTGTCATGACCTATGGAATAAGAGGTTGTGGGTGGGGGCTGCCTGGAGAGATGGCTCAGCAGTTAAGAGCACTGACTGCTCTTGCAGAGGCCCTGGGTTCAATTCCCAGCACCCACATGGCGGCTAAGAACCACCTTTAGTGCCAGGAGTGGTGGCACATGCCTTTAATCCCAGCACTCAGGAGGCAGAGGCAGGCGGATCTCTCAAGGCCAGCCTGGTCTACAGAGTGAGCTGCAGGCCAGCTGGGATTAAAGGGAGACCCTGTCTCAAAAAGACCACAAAATAAAAATAAAAAGAGGTCATGGGGCCCTGAGATAAGGCCCTTTAATTGTTTTTATTTTCCACCCAACAGTAGTATGTAGAAAATATGATATGTGTGCTGTTATTTTTCTCTGTATTCAACTCTTGAGGCAGGAGACAATGCAAAGCTACATGGTAGGCTTTGTGAGGAAAAGAGTATTCGAATGAAAAAGGCCCATTTTGTGTAAATTTGGAATGAAGAACGTGTCAGGAGCATGATTTTTTAAACTCATTTGGGCTTCATTTTAAACCCTTATTTTAAGAACCAGTTATTTCCTTTGAGTTTCTAGTTTCAGAGAAGAGATCGGAGTCTGCTGAGTATTGAAGGCTTGGTGTTGGAATGGCTGTGCTGGCTGGGGTGCTCTACTCTTACAGATGAGCTGTTGAACCAGAGCCCATCTTTCTTGCCAATCTTGTCCAAAAACATCACTGTTCCTAATTACTCTTCACCACATAATTGGCATTAATTGGAAACTTTTTATGAAATGAGACAGTACTGCTTAATTGTCTTTTTCATGTAACAAGCATAGTAATACAAATAAAATAATATCGTTGGATACTTTTGGCCTGCTGTTGCTCTTTAAAAAAAAAAGTCTGATAAGTAATTTTCATAGTAGTTGTGTTTCTTTTCATGTTTTAAGCTAAATTGACGGTATAAAAAATGATCGTAGAAATGAGAGCATACTGTTTAAATTCACAGTACTACATTTAGAAAACAGTAGAATGGACTGTAAGTGTGCGTCCATTCAGAAAACATTAATTTGCCTCTCTTCCAGAAGAGGGGGAGGAAGAGGAGTGAAGTCACTTATCAGTAAAAATACTGCTTTGCGAGCCAGGCGTGGTCACGCATGCCTTTAATCCTAGCACTTGGGAGGCAGAGGTAGGCAGATCTCTGTGAGTTCAAGGCCAGCCTGATCTACAGAGCGAGTTCCAGGACAGCTGGGGCTACAGGGAGACCCTGTCTCGAAAAGCCAAAAAATAAATAAATAAATAAATAAATAAATAAATAAATAAATACTGCTTTGCAAAGCACTACAGCTCTCCCGGATTTCCATTGATTTTGTATGTCTAATGAGCTACTAATTCCATCAAAGGACTAGGTCTGCATTCACATGGTCTTTGCAGACTTCCCTTGGAAGCTTGGTTATTGAAACTGAATTGTACTTGGTACCTTCAAGTGGAAAATGATTCAGTTTTATTCAGGTGGTTTTTTAGCCTAAAATTTATGACATTAGCCAAATTATTATTGGCATACTTCTTGGTATTCTAATTGTGGTGGTTTAAATGAGAAAATGTCCGTAATAGGCTCATGTATTTGAACAGTTGGTCCACAGTTGGTGGTGCTGTTCGGGCAAGTTATAGAACCGTTAGGAGGCAGAAACCTGCTGGAAGCAGTGTCACAAGAGGAGGGCTTTGAATCAGCAGCTTCCTGCTCCAGCCCCCTGCCTGTTCCTGTGCCTTCTCAACCATGATGGGCTCTATCCCTCTGGAACCTTAAATCAAAACAAACACTTTCCTCCCTGAATTTCTTGGTGTCAGGGTATTTTATCACAGCAATAGAAAGTAACTTACACAGAAACTGATACCAAGAGTGGAGGGTTTCTGTGATTAACCTCACCATGTACCTTTTATGATTTTGGACAATTTTGTGGGACAATTTGGAACTGTGGGCTGGAAAAGCTATTGAATGTTCGAAGCAGAGCTCCACTGGCCATTGTACTGGGAGCATGGAAGGTAAGAATGGTGAGAGAAATGTAGACAATAGAGGCCTGGCCTGTGGGGTTTCAGAGGGGAACAAGGACTCTATCAGAAACAGGGCTAAGGCCATTCATATTTGACAAAGGATCTGGGTGCATTCTGCCCATGTCCTAAGAATTTACATGGGACTGAATTAAAAAGGAATGGACTAATTTCTTTGGCAGAGGAAAATTTCAAGACAGCATAACTGTGTTTGTGGAAGGTTTTTGTTGTTGTGGTTTTTTTTTTTTTTTTTTTTTTTTGGTTCCTTATGCGCGTGTATTGTCTCTGTATGTATGTTGTAGGTAGGTGCACCCTGTAGCACAATGCTGTGGAGGTCAGAAGGGGTTGCGTTCCCCTGAACTGGAGTTAAAGACAGTTCTTAGCTGAATGTGGGTGCTGGGAATCGAACCTGGGTCCTCTGCAAGAGCAGTCAGTGCTCTTAACCACTGAGCTATCTCTCCAGCCCTGGAAGGGTTATTACTAATTACTCTTATGCAGAACATTTTAAATGCAGTTTAAAGAGGAAAAGAACAATAGGGGGAGCTTAAGGTTGCAGTCAGGTCATGCTCTGAAAAAGAGGCTGTAATTGTTAAAGAAATGGGCACTCTGGCTTTATGCTAGAACAACAGGAAAGGTGGTACGCTGAGGGCCAGGCCCACCCATCTAAAACTGTAAATGAAGGAACCTGAGGTTTTCTGCTACTAGAAATCAAATATGTAAGGACACATCTTACCAGCTTGAGCATACAGAAGTTGTAACTATGGTCCAAGGGTAAAAATGAACTTGGCAGCTGACCTTAAAGCTTCCATGTAATACTGATTTTAGAGATGCAAAAGATGCAAGATTGGGGAATCATGGACTCTTCCTCCAGTTTCAGAGAGCTCCTAAGGCCAGGCAACATGTGGTAGGGTTGGAGTTCCTGTCCATTACATGAAGCTGTGAAGGTGAAACCTGGGTTGCAGTGGTGACCCCAAGATGTTGGTGGAGATGCTGGAGTCATGAGGCCTTTGCTAAGGAGAACTGCACACACAGGCATGAAACGAGCCCAAGAGATGTACACTGCAGGCAGCAAAGCTGAAGGGGTGGAACCATCTAAGCCCTTTGAAACTGAAGCCCCAGACACCAGACATGGAACTAGAGGATTCACTGTTTGCCCTAGTGGTCACCAGTCTTGTTTTGGTCCCATCCTTTTTCACTATGCCCCCAGTACTCCCTTTTGGAATTGGACTGTATTCTCTGCCACTGTATGTGTAAGTACCATCTTTTTTTTTTTTTTTTTTTTTTTTTTTTTTTTTTAATTTCACAGTTAAGAGAATGTCTTTAGCCTAAGGAGAGACTTTGGACTTTTGAACTGTATTGAGACTGTAAACGACTATGGGGACTATTGAAGTTGGACTACATAAGGTCCCATGAGCCTGTGGGGAGCCAGGGCTGAAATGTGGTGGTTTGAATGAGCAATGTCCCCCATAGGCTCATGTGTTTGAACATTTGGTCCCCAGTTGTTGGTGCTGTTTGGGGGAGGCTATGAAACCCTTAGGAAATGGAGCCTTTCTGTAGGAAGCATGTCACAGGGGAAGGCTTTGAGGTCCTGTTGCTTCATCTCACTTCACCTGTTCTCTCATTCTCTGCTTCCTGTGTGTGGATGAAATATGACCAGCCAGCTCCATCTCCTACTGCCATGCTTTCGCACCATGATGGACTCCGCCCCTTTGGAACTGTAAGCAAAAACAAACCCTTTTCTTTTAAGTTGCTTTTGATCATGGAATTTTAGCACAGACCAGAAAAGTAGCTAATATGCTAATACTTGCTTTGGATGTAGTAGGGAACGGTAAAATTAGCTAATTGTTCAAGTATGTAAATGGATGCTTGAGTACTCCAGGTCATTATCTGTCAAGGAATTTTGTTGAATTAGTGAAATCTTGCTGTTGTTGATATTGGACATGACTAATGAATACAATTAAATTCCTGGGCTTTGGTTTTGTGGTTAGAGGCAGAGGTAGCTGACTGAGTAAATATATTTCTTCTTAATGACCATATTCTCTAATTTCAACATGAGTGAAACTTTCAAGCATTATCAAACAACATTCATTCCCACTGATTTTCATAATTTCCTTCGATGATACACAAGTTGTCAGGAGCATGCTGTACCTAGAGCACTATGTGCATTTGTTATAAAAATAGACTTTGTCTTTCAAAAAGAGAAAAAAAAACAGAAATGACCCCAGACAGAATTGAGATCTTGTGGCAAGTTGCACAAGCATAAGCTCTTTATGCAGAAGTGAGTTTACTCATTTTTATATTTAGTTGTTTTCACTCAATATGTAGGCGTGTATAGATAGGTCTTCCCATGCATCTATACCTTAGAAACAGCTAACCATTGCATACTGTATGTCATTTGTCAAAAAGCAAACCCAACTAGGAGGTGGAAACGGACAGTCTCTCTTTACTTTCCAGCTGCAGAAATGAGGGCAGATTGCTGTTTTTCCCATCACCTGATGATTTCTAAAACAAGTTTTTAGTGTGGATGCTTATCTGGGTCCTCACACCCCATCGTTGCTTCTAGAAGTGCTGAGGACAAAGCCATCCTGCACAAGGAGCCACAGCTCACCAATGCTCCCAGCATGGCATATGTGCTCTTCTGGCCAGACTGGAAGTGAAGTAACCTGGTGTCCTAGGCAGGGCTGCCCTCTGCATCCTGCCATGCCACAGCAGGAGCTTTCTGTGGCACAGGCTGCCTTCTAGGCACCCTGAACACCTCATTCAACCCCTGCCCCTCACAGCCTCATTGTGTTGCCTCTGCTACCTCCTCCAAAGCAGTTCCCCTCAGCCTCTATGGTGTTGAGGACAGTACCCCCCCTTAATGAGTTCTGACAGCCCTGACGTAACAACTATTCCATTCTTTATCCTCTTTTAGGATCTTGTGGTGGTTTGACTGAGACTGTCCCCTATAGGCTCCAAGGTTTTGGACATTTTGTCCCCAGCTGGTGGTGCTGTTTGGGAAGGTTTTAGAAGATGTGGCCTTGCTGGAGGAAGTACATCACTGGGGGTGGGCTTTGAGAGTTCTTAACTCTTGAGGGATTTCCAGTCCCTCTGCTCCTGTGCCTGGTTGGTGGTGTGAGCACTCAGCTTTAAGCTTCTGCTCTGGCAACTCACCATGCCTCCTCACCATGATGGACTCTTGCCCCCTTTAGAACCATAAGCTAAATACTTCCTTCCACAAGTTGCTTTCGTCAGTGTTCTTATCATAGCAACAGAAAAGTAACTAATACAGATCACAAAGCCAGGGTGCTCAGGTTTACTTTGACATGACCTGATGTCATCACCTCTCAGCATCACACCTGGGCCAAGCCTCTGCCTTCCTAAACCAGCCCTAACTGGGCAACCCTGGAGGGGGAAACAGGAAGCAGCAAAGTGTGGCCATGAATGGACTCAAAGGCATCAGGGTGGGGCATAGAGACAGGACCACACTGCCTCAGGAGTGGTCATTAGCAAAACTCAGCAGTAACCTCCCTGCTGAGAAAGAGGTACAGACCATGGACCAGAGAACCTGCTGGTAGCTGGAGCGGGATCTGCTGACCCAGTTCAGAATTCTTCACCTTCCTGAGGCGGCTGGCATGTCTTCCCAAGGATACCTCACTTTTACAGTAATGGCTGACATTAACATGTGTTCTCACACTCAGTTCCAACAACTCACTGAAAGCTAAGGAGATTCAGTTTACCAGAGAAACACCAAAACCCAAGGCTTGTGAGTTCACAGTCCACACCCTTCCCACACTCACTGCACCGCACTGGTACCTAACACGGTTCTCTGCAATGCTCCACGGAGTGGAAGAGTGTCCAGGAGTTCCTGTGTGTGGTATGTCATTCTCATATCCTAAACCACATTTTACCCCTTTGAAACAATCTCAACAGAAGATTGCATAGTCTAGAGTAAGCCACCAAACCTGTGTCCTAAGGTCCTCTCTAGAAAAGGACATTCATGGGGCTAGAGAGATGGCCTAGTGGTTAAGAGCACCGACTGCTCTTGCAGAGGACTCAGGTTCAATCTCTAGCACCCATACGGCAGCTGAGAACCGTCTTTGACTACCCTCTTCTGTCCTCCACGGCATTGCACGACACGGGTGCACAGACCTACATGCAAACAGTATATTCGTACACATTAAAAAAAAAAAAAAAAAAAAAAAAAAAAAAAAAAAAAAAAAAAAAAAAAAAAAAAAAAAAAAAAAAAAAAAAAAAAAAAAAAAGGACATTCACTTTCATGACCATGTCTATCAGAGTCAGCAAATTGACAGTCAACCATCCTCAAGGTGCTGGTCTCAAGCGCATCCCTTATAACAAAAGCACATGGTTCAGGATCGCTCATTGTCATTGGCAGAACTCCATTTCTTTGGATCCAGAAGAACTCCTTAGCTACCACTGATTTTTTTTTACTTTGAAGATTAAGGAAAATTACTCTGCTGTGTGCCTCTCCATCTGATTTTGTCTAATAGTGCCTCGTGGCAGTGTAACTTGACCAAACTTATTATCACAGATGCATTCTCAAGGAATATCTTAAGACTTGGATATATTACATTATGCCTCATCAAATTTTCAAGTAATTCTTGCTATTAGTATAAACTCATGAGAGACGATTCCATGGTTTAGAAATACTGCTCTTCCAGGGAACCAAAGTTCAGTTTCCAGCACCCTAATCAGGCAGCTCACAGCTTCCTGTAACTCCACCTATAGGGGGTCCGATGCCCTCTTCTGACCTCCAAGAGCACTACATCCATGCAGGCAAAATACTCATCCACATTAATTTTTTTTTTAAGTTAAACCTCAAATTCCTTTATAAAACTCCTGAATTCCTCTCTTGGGGACTGGGGAAGATGGCTCAGTGTATAAAGACCTTGCTGTCCAAACGTGAGGACCTGCACTTAGCTCCCCAACACCCACCGTATGAAGCCAGGCAGGGCAGCCCATGTTTGTAACCACAGCACTAGTGGAGCGGGGTAGGGGGGAGGCAGGCTGATCCTCAGAGCTCCCTAGCAGCCAGTCCAGGTCCCTTAAGCAGCAACTGGGATATTTTGTCAGAGTTTGGCTAGAGTTTGCCCACAGTCCAAATGCCTGCCTGAGGCTAAGTTGAAAAGTAATGGACTAATTTCTTTGGCTGAGGATATTTCAAGACAGCCTAATGTAGAAATGGAGGCATAGCTATTAATGGTGAATATTATACAGATCGGGGTTGGAGAGATGGCTCAGTGGTTAAGAGCACCAACTGCTCTTGCAGAAGACCCAGGTTCAATTCCCAGCACCCACATGGCAGCTAAGAACCGTCTTTAACTCCAGTTCCAGGGGAATCCCATACCCTCTTCTGACCTCCGCAGCATTGGACAATACAGGTGTACCAACCTACATGCAGACAGTACATTCATACACAAAAAATTAAAAAACTAAAAATAAAAAATGACTTCATTTAAAAAAAAGAATATTATACAGATCTACAGTGAGAAAGAGCAAATGGGGCAGAAAGAAATGCAGAATGTACAATTTGGATTGGAAAAGTGCACTAGGGAGATTAATGTTGGAACCAAGGCACATGAAGGAGAGGATTCCTTTGATAAGATTAAAGTGATTAAGGAGAGGCCTAGAGATTTACAATAATAGAAACAGTACCTTCAGGGCAAGACCACACCCAACTAAGCCTCCAGCTTTTGAAAGGAACATACTGAAATGGCAAAGTTGCAAATGTGGTTGAAGTAGGCCAGGGTCCATCCCTAACTTGCAGCCAAACTCAGCAGTTTCATTCACATGGTGTTGGCTTTAGAGGCATGAAGGATGCAAGAGTGAAGGGGTCATCAGTTCTTCCTCCACAGTTTCAGAGAGCCTAGGCCAGGCAGAGTGCAGCAGGGACGTACCTGCATAAAGAAGGCCCCAATAGGCCATTGTGTGAAGCTGTGAAGGTGAAGCCTGGTTGACAGCAGAGACCCCAAGAAGACATTCAAGATGAGAGAGCTGTGAGATATTTGCCAAGGAGAGCTGCATACAGGGAGTGGTACCAGCCTAAGGAAGAGATGTATGTTGCACCCAACGATGGAAGAGCTAAGCCATCTCAGCCCTTTGGAAGTCCCAGGAGTCGCAAATGGAGCTACTGGACTTAGTATTTGCCCTGCTGGTTGGTCTTGTTTTGGTCTAGTATTTCCCCCACTATGCCTCTATTCCTCCCTTTTGGAATGGGAATGTGTATTCAGTTCCACTGTATGTTGGGAGTATTTGTCTTTTGATTTTACAGGAGCTTACAGTTAAAGACTGACCTGGCTCTCAGAAGAGACTTTGGACGGTAGACTTTTGAATAGAATTGAGACTGATGAAGACTATAGGGACTTTTAAGGTTGGACTAAATGCATTTTGCATTTTATATGATCATGAGCCTATGGGGGTCAGGGAGTGGAATGTGGTGGTTTGAATGAAAGTGTCCCCCATATGCTTCAAGTATTCAGACATTTTGTCCCCAGTTGGTGGCACTGTTTTGGGAAGTCTTAGAAGGTATGGCCATGCTGGAGGAAGTACATCACTGGGGGCGGGCTTAGAGAGTTTAACAAGCCTTGCCAGTCTCCAGTTGCTCTCTGCTTCCTGTGCTCACTGGAAGATGTGAACCTCACTCAGCTTTCTGCTCCAGCCTTGGCCACCATGCCTCCCACCACAATGGACTCTAATTCCCTGGAACCGTCAATCGTAAGCTCAAATAAACTCTTCCTGTTATAAGTTTCCTTGGTCATGGTGGTTTTATCACAGCAACAGAAAAGTGACTAATGCACCTTCTATGAGACTTCACCAAGAAAGATATACATGTCTTCATTAAGTAAGGAATAAATAGTAAGAAATTACCTCACCTTCTATGAGGCTTCACCAAGAACTCCCTTATAACCCAAGAAAAGCCACTTAGCCAGTCTGCTCATCTGTGGGCTAAAGCTGACTTGCTTCTCTCAAAGGATGGGTAACAGAATCAAAAGATGAGTACAAGCCAGGCTTGGTGGAGCGTGCCTTTAATCCCAGCACTCGGGAGGTAGAGGTAGGTGGATCTCTGTGAGTTCAAGGCCAGCCTGGTCTACAGAGCGAGCTCCAGGACAGCTGGTACTAAAAGGGAGACCCTGCCTCAAAAATACCAAAAAAAAAAGAAAAGATGAGTACAATCTATAGTGGAAACCATATATAATCTGGCTATACCACTTGGGTATTTAATACCTGAAGGATCAAAGTCAGCATACAGTAGAGATACCTCAACCCTATGTTTACTGTGTATTATTCACAATAGCCAAATTAGGGAAAACACCTAGGTACTCATTAATGAAAGAGCAGATAAAGAACAGAGTATTATTCAGCCATAAAGAATGAAACACCACTTGAAAGAAAATGGATGTCAGTGAAGGTCATCATGTCTAACAAATTAACTCAGACTCAGAAAAACAAATATCACATATTTTCTGTCATATGTGGAATTTAGAGAGAAAAACTAATCTGGAAGGCATTAGAGAAAAAAAGACTACAAAGGAGGACAGAGTAATGAAAAAAGAGTAAATAAGACCTAGGTATCTTATATACATATGGAAATGTTACAATGAAACTCATTATTTTGTACAATTAATGTATGCTAATAAAATATTTAAATAAGGCTGGGTATGGTGGCATACATCTTTTATCCCAGTACTCAGGAGACAGAGGCAGGCAGATTTCTGTGAGTTCAAATCCAGCCTAGTCTACATAGTGAGTTCCAGGCAAGCTGGGGCTACAGGGAGACCGTCTAAAATAAATAAATAAATAATAAATAAATAAAGATAATAACAATAAAATAAAATAAATTAAAACTAAATAAGGGCCACTCTGTAAACTGATAAAAATAAACACCTTAAAATAAAGCCAGGTTTGATGGCACACATCTGTAATCACAAAGCTCTTAGAAAGTTGATGCTTTCTGAGGACTGTGTTTGAAGCCAGCCAAGCACCAGAGCAAAATTCTCTGTCCAAAATATTAAAAGAGGAAGGCCAGTGTCAAGACAGTATGGAACCAGCACTCATTCTTAAAGGACAATTTCATTTATTTATTTATTTTTTACGTGTATGAATGTATTGCCTGCATATATGTAAGTGCACTTGTATCATGCAATTCCCACGGAGGTCAGAAGAGGGTGTCAGATCTCCCTGGAACTGGAGTTGGTTGTTTGCTGCCCTTTGGGTGCTGAGAACTGAATGGGTCCTCTACTGTTTTACAGATTGGAAAACAAGCAGAGTAAGAGCTCAGTCTGGGTCCTCAGATTCAGGTCAGGGTCGATCAGCTCCTACCCAGAGCATGAGTGTGGAGAAGGTGTGTGGGCGATCTTGCTTCAACTGTACCAGGTCCCTGAGACATTGTGGATATTTTGGTTCTGAAAACAAGGCATGCTTAATTTGGACAATAATATGCAGTTCTAAGACATTAAAAAACTTTCAAATAGAACACACATAATAACTTATAGAAAAAAACACTCCCGCGGGGCATGGTGGCCTTTAATCCCAGCACTCAGGGAGGCAGAGGCAGAGGCAGGTGGAACTCTGTGAGTTCAAGGCCAGCCTCGTCTACATAGCGAGAGCTCCAGGCCAGCTGGGACTAAAGGGAGACCCTGTCTCAAAAAGACCAAAAAAAAAAATAAAAAGAAAAGAAAAAGCGCTCCCTAGCCACCCAGCTATATTGCTGAATAGGCCTCAGAATGAATTTCTGATTTTTTTAGGTTAGTTTTTAAAATACTGAACTGCACTTGGGAGGCAGACGCAGAGGCAGGTGGATCTCTGTGAGTTCAAGGCCAGCCTGGTCTACAGAGCAAGCTCCACGCCAGCTGGGACTAAAGGGAGACCCTATCTCGAAAAGACAAAAAAATTAATTAATTAATTAACTAATTAATTAATTAAAATACTGAACTGAACTGTGATAAACATTTTAGTAGTAACACATCTATTTTAATATCTCATCTACCCTAACCCCACTCCCAGTGCGGGGACTGAACTCAGGGCCTCCCACGTGTAAACACATCAGCTCTGCCACTGAGCTACAATGGCCATTTTTATCTCAACTTTTACCTTTTATCATCAAACCAATTAGGCATGGAATATGCAGTCTCAAGAATCAGTGATGCACACAGCAAGCACAGTTAAAGCAACGTACAGGTGTTGATAAATGTGTATGCAACCCAGTTCTGAAATTGTAGTCTTTCAGTCAATGCTGGCTCCACCATCCTTCTGAATAAAGCAAAGTGAATTATACCAGAAACAACTGGGTCTGTAGCATGCAGTTCAGGATGAGGTTATCAATTGTCTAACAGGTAAAGTTGAATTAGCCAGAGGACTGGCCTTTAAAGAATTAACGTGCTGGGCGTGGTGGCGCGCGCCTTTAATCCTAGCACTTGGGAGGCAGGGGCAGGCGGATCTTTGTGAGTTCAAGGCCAGCCTGGTCTACAGAGCGAGTTCCAGGCCAGCTGGGACTACAGGGAGACCCTGTCTCGAAAAGACCAAAAAAAAAAAATAATACTTTAAAATCTTCCCGTTCAGTGCTGGAGAGATGGCTCAGTGATTAAGAGCACTGGTTGCTTTTGCAGAAGACCCAGGCTCAATTCCTAGCACCCACATGGCAGCTAACCATTTCAGTTCCAGGGGAATCCAATGCCCTCTTCTGACCTCTGCAACACTGCATGATACAGGTGCACTTACATACATGCAGACAATACACTATTCATACACATAAAATTAAAATAAATTGAAAAAATCCCTTCCCTTTCAATCTAGATCTGTTAGCATCTGTTGATAAAATGTTTAAGCTTGTAGTTAAATAGTTACTATTGGGGCTGAAGAGATGGCTCAATGGTTAAAAGCACTGACTCCTCTTGCAGAGGACCTGGATTTGATTCCCAACACCCACCTGTTGGGAACCATCTATAACTCTAATTCCAAGGGATCCAACACCCTCTTCTAACCTCTTCAGGCACTGCAGGACAAACATGCAGGAAATACACTCATACACATAAAATAAAAATAAAAAATTTTAAAGTTATTAAGACTGAATAGTAGGCTGGGTGTGATGGCACATGTCTTTAATCCCAGCACTCAGGAGGTAGAGGCAGGCAGATCTCTGTGAGTTCAAGGCTAGCCTGGTCTACATAGCAAGCTCCAGGCCAGCTGGGACTAAAGGGAGACCTTGTCTCAAAAAGATAAAAAAANAAAAAAAAAAAAAAAAAAAAAAAAAAAAAAAACAACTGAATAGTAATTAGGTTAAGTAATCAAGAATTCAAATAGTTCTGAAGCTGGAGTTTAGTATTTGCACAAAATCTAAGGTGCAGAGAGGCCTGTAGGTGGGCCACTAAGGCAGTCTTATCCCCCTAGGAAAAGATTAGAAAGAACCCTAAGTACAATGACCAGTAAGAGGATGAAATGAACTTAAAAATTTCAAAGCTAGAAGCATTTCACAGGGGGGAAGTTTCACTCTTAACAGTAAAGCTCAGCAAGGACCAGGGTGTGATAGACATCACTGTCCACTCCTCAGTAAAACCCTGTGTTATCTTGCTGTCCTAACACCATCAGGCCTCCTCTCATTCTTCATTAATTACCAGGTACCCAGCATTTAAAGTGGTTCCTAGCACACACTGGAAATACCGTGAACCATCCCCAGGAAGATGTCTCACATCAGGATTGTTTATGTATCTTGAATACCCTGTGGTAAGAATCCTCCAAGAACAAAAGAAAAAGGAATGCAGCATATAGCCTGTGCCTGAGTGCAGGTGCACAGTTCTGTCTGTCAAGGCAGTCAGGATATATGTGTGACCATATGTGGGAGAGAAGGAAACGGAACTGTAAAGAGAACTGGTAGAGGGTATAAAAGCTTGGGTCTGTCTTTTGGGTATGAACCCATGGAGCCTGGTGCTAGCACAAATAAACTGCTTCCTGGACAAAAAAGCCAGTCTGGGTGTCTCATCTCTTTGGACACAGCACCCACACTGCTATGCAGGCCAGAGGTAGCACGGCATCCCACCTTGGGAAAGTAACTGAAATGAGAGGGGTAACAAACTCATGTTTGATGTTCCAGTTTATGAATGAAAGGTCCAAGGAAGGCCCTCAGGTCCCGAGCAAGTTGGAACACTGGTTGCCTGCATGAAGCATGGCTTCTGCCTCTATAGAACACAAGACAACAGTAGCACCCGCACTGAAGGGTGATGGTGGAGCTTTAAGGGTGAGCATGGAGAGCAATAAGACATCAGTTAGGCACACAAAGTCCACCTCTGCCCACCTCAGAAACATTCTACCGTAGGCAAGATGCTCAACCTCTTTACAACTTCATTTTCTTGTATGTAAATTGGGAGACCTGGACTTTCCAAGACTGGATGTTAAAACGTAGAACATGGGGCTGGAGAGATAGCCTAGCGGTTAAGAGTGCCAACTGCTCTTGCAGAGGACCCGGGTTTGATCTCCAGCACCCACATGGCGGCTGAGAACCGTCTTTGACTCCAGTTCCGGGGGAATCCAAGACCCTCTTCTGACCTCCATGGCATTGCACGACACAGGTGCACAAACCTACATGCAGACAGTACACTCATACACATACAAGAATAAAAAAATTTTTTTTAAAAAGTAGAACATACAGAAGACACTGCAGATTGCAAAATAAGCTCTAGAGGTAACTGTCACTACCCATGTGCAGCAAATACCAAGCTGTTGTTTGTAAGACCTCCAAACCACCATGGTACTTTTAATAATTTGTTCATTTACATTGGCAAAACCTCTCACATACTTTCAGGAGCTCCCCAATTTTTATCTGTATAGCTAAAAATTGTGCAGTAATTAGCAACTATTAACAAAGGTTTGGCATTAAAAAAAAAATCCACCACAAACAGGTAGAGACTATCATGAAGGCCTACAACTTATTTATTTTTTTTTTTTTGTATGTGTATGAATGTACTGTCTGCATGCTAGTTTGTGCACCCATGTCGTGCAATGCCGCGGAGGTCAGAAGAGGGTGTTGGATTCCCCTGGAACTGGAGTTCTCCTGGAATTGGAGTTTCAGACGGTTCTCGGCCGCCATGTGGGTGCTGGGGATCGAACCCGGGCCCTCTGTAAGAGCGGGTCGGCGCTCTTAACCTCTAGGCCATCTCTCCAGCCCCGGGCCTACAACTTACTGCAAAGAGTAAGTGTCTGTGAGACCAGCCCCGTGACACATTTACAAGCACCCTCTGTACCTAAGGCTCAGGAAACATCATGGCCCAGGGGCCAGAAAGAATATCAGTGCATCTCGGAATTCTCCCCAGTGAAGCTCCCTCATGCAGTGATTAACCCAGAAGCCCCAACTTTCCCCAAAATGTGGAGTAAGAGACTACATTTATCCTTGAAAGGACACCTGTATCAAACCTCTGCCATCGGGGGCTCAGGGATCATTGTTGAAGATGGGGTATGTTCTAGTTTGTCTTCCATAGCTGTGACAAAACATTCTGACACCAACTTGGGGAGGAAAGGGTTTATTCCGCTTACATCTCCCAGGTCACAGTTCATCACTCAGGGAGCCCAAGGCAGGAACTCAGGGCAGAAACCCGGAGTCAGGAGCTGAAGCACAGGCCATGGAGGAATGCTGTTCACTGGCTTGCTCCCCTGGCCCAGGCCCAGCCCGCCTTTTTTTTTTTTTTTTTAATTTTTTTTATTAATGTTATTTATTTTTGTATGTGTATGAATGTACTGTCTGCATGCAAGTCTGTCCACCCGTGTCGTGCAACGCCGCGGAGTTCAGAAGAGGGTCTCGGATTCCCCTGGAACTGGAGTTCTCCTGGAATTGGAGCTTCAGACGGTTCTCAGCCGCCATGTGGGTGCTGGGGATCGAACCCGGGTCCTCTGTAAGAGCGGTCGGCACTCAACCGCTAGGCCATCTCTCCAGCTCCCAGCCCGCCTTCTTATACCGTACACAACAACCTGCCCAGGGTGGCACCACTCTTGTGGGCTGGGCCCTCCCACACTGCTTGACCATCAAGACAATACTCCACAGATGTGGCCACAGGCCAATCCAATGGAGCCAATTCCCCAACTGAGGCTCCCTTAACCCAGGTGTGTCAAGTCGACACCAAAGCTATCCAGCACAGGATCGAAAGGTTATTCCTGGACAAACTGTCAGCCCATGAAAGGAAACAGCCAGAATTGACCAGAGTCCAAGTCAACAGCTCCAGAGAGAGTGGACTGTTTTACCTCTCATCCACCTGTGCCCCTTTTCTAAGCCTAGGGAACAACCTGCGGAAGAGGGGACGTGGTAGAATCAATGTAGGGTTGCGATTGGGTGAATGGTGAAACTACAGCAATGTGTCTGGACCCTCATTTGATATCAACTTGATTGAACAACAACCTGTCAGCCCCCCCACTGGATGGTGGGCTGTAGGTGTTTGGGCACAACCAGCCTGCAGATAGGTTTTACATGAAGGGATGCTTGTACTCATGGATATCACCTATAGCTAAAATGAAAAAAAAAAAAAACTGAGAGAAAGTGCAGGACAGTTATGGCAAATGCATGATCTGGGATGGGGTGGTGGTGGGGGGGTGTGAGAGAAAGGGAAATAGCTGAACTGATTGGAACAAAAAAATGTTGAAATGCACAAAGCATCAATAAAATTAATTTAATTAGAAAAAAAAAAAAAAAAAAAAAGAAAGAGTGTAAGAGCCAGAGGGGTGGATGACATGGAAAGTGTCCCAGATATCTGGGAAGTTACTCCTATTGAACTCATCAGATAATGGAACAGCATGCACAAGACCTATGTAAGTTCAAGCCAGCCAAAATCCGAGCATACAAGTGGTGAAGAATCCCCAACCGTACCTGAGGAACTGCTGGCCATTGAAGAGCTGCTGGGAGAGGGAGACTCAGTCTTAAGGGTGTGATGCTGGGATAGGTTAACCAGGTTCCAGCGGATGGATCCACACCAAAGGATATTTGGGGACACAAACTTAATTTGAGAGGCCCTTATATGACACAGCATATGAAATTGAGCAGGGGGGCATGAAGAGGGTTACATGTAGAGGAGGGGAGACTAAATGATCAAAACAGAAAAGAGGAAATTCACAAAACCTACTTAAATTTTTTTTAAATTGTGTTGCAGTACAAAACCCAGAATACCTTCATCACAATGGTTCTCCTTGGACTTTCTGCACCATAGGGGCCGGAAGGAGCACGAGTGGTGTGGTGCGGGTGCTGGAGGACGCCCTGGGGCTGACGCGTAGAGGTGCGTAGTGAGAACCTTTGCAGGTAGGATGCAATAAGGCGAGGATGCACTCAGTATCCTACAGTGTGCATTAAAGAACCATCTAACCAAGGACCTCAGAGATGGAGACATGGCTGAGGAGCCTTGATATACATGACAAAAGAAGGACAAGAATTAAACCATACCAGACAACAGACTGCCCTGGGCAACACCTGAAAACGTGGCTGGAAACAGCCTCTGACATCAGCCCTAAGAGAACAGCCACAGCAAAGCAACGTTGGGACATCAATATCCCAAGTCATGTCCTATTTGGCCTGACTTGGTTTGCCTGAATGGAGGTAAGTGTACCATATACATGTAAATGGCCATTGAGGCATTACGTTTAGCAGCCAATCCTCTTAGCTGCTAAGCCATCTCTCGCATGCTCTTTGGCACTTCAGAGGCTACAATTAGTGAAACACCAAGAATTTCTAAGCATGCTGTGTATAGTCTGAGTGCCTATCCTCCAAAAAAGTTGGCTGGCAACTTCTCTCCACTGTGGGACACTAACATTAGAGTAAATATGCATCTGCCCACGTCTAGAGAAATAGCTAGGATTAGGATCATCAGGGGGAACCCATGATTGAACCCTGGCAGCTCCGTGAGAAATCAACATACACCTGTCCTGTGTCTCTTGTCCATGATGCCCTGGGCTGCCTTGAAACTCTGCTAGCAGCAAGCCATAACCTGGCAGGCACCACAGACCTCCAGAACCATGAGACAAAAAGAATTCCTTTATAAGGTACCAGTTTCAAGCTATTTCATTACAGCAACAAACAAACAAAAGCACATTAGCCGTTTGGGAAAACCACCAGTGTACACGATAATACAAGTAAATGGTCTTTAAAAAATAAACTTATTGTCCTATGCCTATGTTTGGAGCTAGTCCCATGAGTCTTTGGATTTTTGTGATGGCATCTCCCTATGTTGCTCAGGCTGACCTTGACTTCTGCTGAAGCAATCCTCCTGGCCTCAGCTTCTGGCGTAGCTGGGAGCACAGGTATGCACCACTGGTTTGTTTACCCAGTAATATTTCAATGTTGGCAAGAATTAAACAGTTCTGTTTTCAGTGGAGTAACAATTTTTAATTCCAAAATAGACATCTGAAAACAATTAAAAAAAAAAAAAAATATAAATCCCACAAGCTCTGTGATTACACAAGAGTACACCCAACAGTCACGACCGTTTCACAACTGCCTCAAACTGCACATTTTCAATTACAAGTGTCAATTGAACTTTTTTTAAAAATCTATGTACAGCACTGCAGGACTTCCCAGTGACCATCACACACTCCAGACACTCTACCTAGAGACGGGCAGGCACCTCTGATGTATATCACTAGAGAGAGGACTTGGAACTGGGTTTTGCAACTGGCCTTATCACCAGGTCTGATTATTTTATACCATGGAAAAAAAAAATAAGTTGCTCTTTTATTTTGGCATCTTTTAGGACTGACTGTTGTCAAGATATCCAACGCCCTATCCCATCTCATCTGGACACCAGGAGCACACAGAAAGCCTGGTCTCAAGTCTAATATAGCTTACCCGAGCTTTGTTGTCTGGACACAGATGGAGCTCCTGGCCTGCCCATCCACCCTGTCGCCTGGAACACCCGTTACTCCACCTCAAGTAGTGTTCATGCAGGACAGGACTCCATGTGTTGTTCACAGCCTTCCCTGATAATTCGATCTGAGCAGAGTTTTCCAGGGAAAAAAAGAAGTATTTGCAGCCTTTTCTTAGTTGATTCTAAAGGCACTAAAGATTTATTATCTTACCTTTGAGAGGAGAAATGAGAGAGAGCATGTTTATCAAAAGACCAAAGTCTCTGCAACCGTGTGGACAGCACTTCTACTCCTACAGCAGACTTTTATTTATGCACAGCAACACTTGATTATTCTGCTACCACCAAACCTTGGGCTCAGGATATTTTAATTAAATGGAAACATTTGGTGTTTTTCTATGAATTATAGTATTTTAAAATTAAATGTCAGAACCAACCAACCTGATGAAAAGGTATATATATCAATATGCTAGGTAAGTAATTAAATCACTTATTCAATCTATAAGCAAACAGCATTCCCAGACTGAGCAGAAGTTAATGCTTCGAATAGTTCTTACAGAGTTACACAGACAGTGCTCAGTTCTCTACCGAGTGTTGTGACAGCTGCTGCCTGTAAAGCTGAGGGCAGCAATGCTTTAATGTTCATTAATCAAGTATCTCAAACAAGCAGAAATGTCCTATTAAGAAATGTAAGAAAAAAGAAACATGGCAAGAAGTCTTCAGTTTCTAAGTAGATTTGTACATCCCCAGGTTGATAATCTATTTAATAACTGACAACTCCTGAGGAAGAAACAAGACGTGCACTGAACTACCAAAAGACTGAATTTACATGTACGGGAGAAAAAAATCGATAAAACAGTTGCAAATCAAACTGCAGGAAGGAAACGGTCCCATCTGAAGCCATCTGCTTCCTCTTCTATCCATCTTTCTGAGCACCTGGAACACCCTTGGGGGTGTCCGAACACTGAGAACACGCAAGGAGAGGACATCCAAAAGTCACACAGAAACCACTCGCCTAGGACATTAAACTTACTCTTTTACGGTTCTGTGATTATACTCAAAATCAATCTGTGTTTTGACACTCTTAAGTTCAGACATATCAAAGCCTAAAAGTACAGAGGGCTTGTGAGTTTTTATTGCTTTCATGCAAATATACCTTCTTTTTCCAAAAAACGAAGCCACATCAATCTTCCACACCCACAGGAGTGAAGACAAGAGTTCCATTTCCTTTCTGCTAGGATATGGCCGTTTATGGAAGTAATCCCTAAGGAACTGCTTCTTGTCCTCATAGGAGCGGCCCTCGTACTTACTGGGATCTAATGCTTAACGGGGGCGTGTGTGAGGATGTCGTCACGGGGGGGGTGCCGGGGGCCCGCTGGTGCCTGGTCTGTCCTGCTCTCATTCCTCTGTCTCTTCAAAGGCACAGCACTTGGCCCTTTCTCTGGACCCGGGGCTGCGTCAGTGTTCAGGGTGACTGGGGGTTCTTCCCCATCCCTCTGACCTTCTGCCCCCAAATGACCTTCGGGCAGCTTTCTCTTTATGGAAACAGTGGAATCAGGAATCACTTCCCCGTTGACTAGTAGGAGTTCACTGCTCTCAATAAAACCTGGCTGGACTTGCAGGTCTGAGCTGCTGTCTTGGGAGCACTTCACATCGCAACAAATGGACAGCAAGGCGCCAGTGGCATATTTTCCAGTGTAGACCCCACAGCGGGATGCACTTGAAGGCTGGAGACGACAGCGCTGGTTGAGTTGCATTTTGTGGCTGGTGTGGACTGGGGGCATGACATGGTGTCTCTCCTTCAGATGCAGCGCGTAGGCATCACGGTCCAGAAAGTGGCCAAAGCCAGAAGGGGCAGGTCAGCTTCTGTTTACTAGGCATCTTTGGCACAACCTCAGGCTGAGGCCTCACCTTAACATATACAGGCACCAATGACTTGGAGTGTATCCCAGCAAGGATGGCCATTATACCTTCCCCGTTCCCCCCCCCCCGAGCTTTCTTTCCTTCACGTGGCAGTATAGTGAATGAACATCGAGATGGGGAAAGAGGAGGTTGCCATTTAGCATCCAAGTCCAGCTGGAAACCTCTGTTACTATAATCCATAGACAGCCTTTTCTTGCCCAGGTGCTTAGTCCTGCTGTGCTCCACAAGGCCCCGGACATCATGGAAAGTACACGGACAAAATAAGCACCCCAAGCCGTGCATGAGCAAGTGGTGCATCAGTTCCTCCTGTGAGACCAGGCATTTACAAGAGAGGCAGCGCACTGTCTTCTCCCTCATCCACTTCAGAAACGGGGCACATGCAGCCAGCTTTTC
This sequence comes from Rhizomys pruinosus, assembly GCA_009823505.1. Lineage (NCBI taxonomy): Eukaryota > Metazoa > Chordata > Mammalia > Rodentia > Spalacidae > Rhizomys > Rhizomys pruinosus. The sequence goes on from VZQC01005691.1 coordinate 1,815,599, forward strand.
AGGTTCAAGTTTCTCACCAGATTTGGCCTCACTCTGCTTGTGAGCCACTTCCATGTGAACCTGGTAGACATTGGAAGGGAAGAGCTCATTGCAAACCCGGCAGAGCTGGGATTCACTCTGCTTGTGAGCCACTTCCATGTGGACCTGGTAGACATTGGAAGGGAAGAGCTCATTGCAAACCTGGGCACCGTTTTCCACTGCCTTGGCTGTTTCAGCACCCTCCGGTTGCCAACAGCTAGGAGGAGAGTGGCTTTTTTGAACAAATAACTTAGGGGGGCATTCACTATACACTGTGGGTGAGGCGCAGGGTCTGGTCAAGGAGTTTGATCATCTGTGGCTGAGCTGAAGGCAAGAACTGACAACAGGCACCTGGCGAGGTGCAACAGTTGCAAAGGTCACGGAGTCACAGGAGAAGTCGACAGGCAGAGTGAACAGCACACGGGGGCTTTGGGAGCAGTAAGGTGGGGATATAGGTGGGGGAAATCCCGTTCAACCTGTTTCCCTGTGGGAATGAGCTGTCTGAGAATAGAGCCTGAAGTAAGGTAGGTAGTGTTCTGCGAAGTTCCAGCCCTCACTGGCTGGCTCACAGGCAGGATGCTGGTGATAAACTCACTGACTGACTGAGCTGCAGTAAACACCAGGCCGTCATGGAGGGGAGGGCAACCAGGAAGACCTCCTGATTGGTGACAGGAGCTACTTAATGAGTTGAAACGTGCAAGAACACCAGAATCAACACACTGGTTCAAAACATAGGGAGCTGTTTCGGGGCAGAGTGGTAACGCCGGTTGGGGGAGAGGAGCAAGCACCGGAATGGCACCACTGGACTGGGGCAGGGAGAACCGAAGGGAACTGTCTGGAAGAATGGGGAGCACTCGGGAAGGACGCTGTCTGACCCACAGGAAGAACCGCTGACTGGCCTACCTGGCCAGTGGGGAGGCACCCCCAGAAAGAGTTGCTGTCTGCCCAGGAATCACCTGGCCTGCAGGAAGGATGCCTGATGGGACTGCCCGACCAACAGAAATCACCCCTGGAGAGGCAGCCTGCAGAACCCCAGGGTTGACAGAGGGACCTGCAGGCAGGGACACTAGGCCCCACAGGCCTGTTTATGGGCCCCACTGGTCTATTTATGGGCCCCATGGGCTGAGTGAGGGGCAAAACTCCAGGACGGACAGCTTGATTCATTGGGCGGACAGCCTGATTCATGGGAAGGATGCTTGCTCCAACAGACTTATTCCTGGGACCAACTGGTTGAGTCAGGGGCAGCACAGGCGTATTCACAGGCTGATTAAGTGAAACACTGTGGGAAGACTAGATCAGGTGGGTGGAGCTGAGGGCTGCAAAAGTGAGGACTATTCTGCACACACCAGGCAAGACGGACTGTCTAGACAGAGCTACTTGAGACTGGGCCAGTGGTACCCCGGTGGGGAAGTGTAAGGCTCACCAGAAGTTGCCTGGGGTCAAGTCAATGGCTGTACTGTGCTTGGACTTTGACTGTTCTGCGGCAAAGCAAGGTGAAAGGAAGGAGGGGGGGCTGCAACGCCTGGAGTGCTGCTTTTTGGTGGTGGCAAGGCCAAGCGGGCCACTGGTTTTGGCGCAATATGTGTTTGCTTCAGAAGTCCAGTCCTCTTAATGTGTTCTGAAATCACAGACCTCAGCTTATTCTCCAAATCCCTGTGGACATCGGATGTCAAAATGTGGTACATCAAGGCGTCCTGACTGCTGGCACTGGCGCTGCATTTCTTACAGTAGTATTTGTTAGGTGGTGCAATCTTAACTACAGAAAGAGTATCATTTGCTTTTGGTTGCTCTCTTGTCTCCTCAGATCGCAGACCAAAGTAGGAGTTAATTAAGTAATGAAAATGGGCCACCAGCACATGTTTCTTCATGCTATAGTACAAAGTGTTGGAAAAGTTACACTTTAAGCATGTGAAACTTATCACATCACTCCTTGACGTCTTTGCCTCACCCAGAATGTTCACCGTATAGCTCTGGACTTTTCGAACAGGTGCATGGAACATCCTGAAGTGCTTGCCCACCACCCTGGGCTGCGAGGCAAAGGACAGTTGGGGCAGGAATCAGCTACGCCCTCGGTCAGAAGCTCACTTCTGGTAACGATGCACAACTGATTTCTTGAGCCTTGCAAGTGAGCCACCCATTTGATGGACGCTACTTACAGAGGCCCTTGCAGCAGTACGGCTTTGTACCTTTGGTATCATCCTTGCTACCGAAACAGAATTATTGATAAGTCTTAGAAAGAAAGAAGTTATCACAAAGTTTCCAATTCTGTACTTTTCCTCAAGGTCCCTCAGTGTGCAATGCATCAAAGTACACCACCAACCCCCAAGAAGCAACTGTGTCTCCCCAGTCACATGCTTTAAGCTGGTGGGCCCATTTCCACCTGCAGTCCCCCTATGGGCGTGACCGGCCTCCACCATTGGGCTAGGGTACTCAATGCCCCATGAGTAACAAGCATCATCTAGGCACATGTTGTCCACCTGAACCATAATACTGGTGTTGTGGGTACCTATTAGTCCAATTCCATAGTTTCAATTTTGCTTTATGTTCCAAAATAGACTGGTGTGAGACATTGTTTTACGGGATTTAATACCGGAAATTTACTAACATTATATGTTGCTTAGCTTATCAGACTATACAAATAGTGGATTTAGGTCAAAACTCATGGTTTGCTGACCTCTAATACAAACCTGATCCCCTTAATAATTGAAATGGACTTTGAATTAACGTACAATCAAGAGATAGGACATACTCAATGTTGCCTACCAGTTTTTTCCTCTTCCTCCCCTTCTCCTGTCCATAAGTTTTTCAAACTTTTCAAATTCATCTTCAACTGACCTGGCTCTGGACTTGTTAGAGCCATCCTCACTGTCTTTTTCATTCCCCATTCCCTAAGACAGTAAGAGCCAAACAAATGGTGCTCAGCACATGCGGGTAGCCCAAAAAAACTGCAACAGTACTCGCAGAGAAACGCCCATGTGCCCTCACGCAGAAGTCCAGACCCACACCAGATCTCCTTGACTATTCAGAATCCTTTATAAAATGTAAGGACACATCAGGAATGTAGGCCCGGTGGCGCTAGGCTTCTATTCCCAACGACTACCAGACATGACGGCCTTAGAAGTTTGAAACCAGAGACTGCTAATCTTTTACACTATAGTTCCTGCTACCTACTTCGTGTTTGAAATCTGTGCTGACAAAAGCGTATAACACAAATAACCGAATCTCAGAGCATAGACCTGTGGGCGCCTTGTGCTGAAGCTACTACCCTATGTCCTCGTCCAGGCCCTAGGCCTCAATCTCATTAGTTACTACAAAAAAAGCCAAATCACTACGGGCACAATGAAAATACTTCAACACAGTCAAGGTCAAGGTCAAAAACCACTATCACTTTTACAAAAGGACACTTACTCTTTAAAATGACCAGAGAGGGGCTAGCAATTAGGAGCACCGGGCTGGTCTCTTTTGTATGAGGACCAGGTCTTAATTCTCAGCATCCGCATAGTGGCTAAAACCATTCATGTCTTCAGTTCCGCAGGTTGGTTAAACCACTACTCTTTTCCGAACATCATGGGTTATTGCAGGAGCACCAGTTACACATTAGCTCGACATGCAGGCACAATCACACTCATACTACATAAAACAAAAATAAAATTTAATAAATTAAATGAAATAAATATGACTAGCTGAGCACACATGGGAAGTCTCTAGCCTCCTAAGATCTAGAGCGCCCAGAGCATGTGAACCACAGAATTCCTTCCTTTGCTCCACAATGAGGATGCCAAGACCAAAGCACACTAGACACTTCCCAGTACGCCCATGGCAGACATTGGCATCAGCAACCCAGAGCCTAAGACACAACGAATTACTGCTGTTAGCTTTCTGAATACTAATACTAGCCTACAAGTAGTTTAGATTATATCCTAAAAATACCTTTCTTCCTAATAATTAGCTTTAGCTTTTCTAACATTTTCACTTTTATAAACTTTGACTCCATTAACTTTTCTGTTTGGGAGTGTGCAGTGCTGTGTGGGTGTGGCACATGCAGAGGCCAGAGGTCAGGTCCAGGTCTCCCCCCCCCTTTTTTCTTCCTCCTCAGTTTGCTCTCGTTGGAGACAGGGTCTGTCGCTGAACCCAGAGCTTACCAGCTGGCGAGAACTGGCTGGCCAGTGAGCTCCAGGGATCTGCCTATCCGCATCCCCGCCCCTCGCACCCTAAGTTAGCGGTCCGGTCGCCACGTTGGCCTTTCATGGCTGCTTGAAATTCTAACTTAGATACTTTCTTCGTGAGCAGCAGGCACTTTACTGCTGAACCATCTTACTAACCCCTCTTTCTGGCTTTTATAAAAATACAAACAAGCTGACCAATTTGTTAGAACAAAACACTGTACACCTCCATGAAAAATATTTTCTCTCCATTTATCTTCATCCCATGTGCTTTGACTTTTAATTTTCAGTAATTATGTTGATTTCCAACTGTTTTGCTAACATAATTCCAAGCACACACTTCCACCTAGGCCTGTTGAGGGTCTGGATAGGAATGACCTTCCCCCAGTTCCCACCTCATCCCAATGGATAGTCTTCAGGGCAGTAACACTGGAGCTGGCCTCCTGGGGTGGCAGCATCTTTGTCTGGGTCACACCAGAGGGACCATCAGGAGCTTTGAGAGGCTGCTGCTCTTGCTAGGAACATGCCATGGTGGTTTACCTAGTTTGTTTTCTCTCAACATACATGGTTCTAAGCAGACAGTGCAGTAAGAATATACCTCTATGTCCATGTTTTCAAGGAGCATTCCTGTCCCTGTCACACTAAGTCCTCACTGGCCAGTTTTACAGAAACCATCTCTAAATGTTCCTCAATACCACCTCCATCCACTGACAACCCAAAGTGAAATGCCTTTTCTGCACATATTCCTTGGCAAATCCTCTAAGGTCACAGAGGAACCTCAAGTGTCTTCCAGATGTTGTCCACACATTGTGACTTCACCTCAAGCCTAAAACAAAACTCTTCAAGTCCTAGGCCTATTTTTTGTTTTGTTTTTTCAAACATGGTCCCTATCTTATCTTCAAACTGCTATAATAGACGCAGCTGGCCTCATAGCAAGTCCACCTGGCTCTGTCTCTGTCTCCAGAATGTAGAATCAAAGGAGTGCTCTACCACATCCAGCTGCTCCTAAACAAGGCTCTTAATGTCACAAGAGGCACTGTAATCATCCAGCCACTTCATCAGTGTCTTCTTAGTAGCTTCCTCACTCACGAGACGACCTAACAAAACTCCTCCTCCAAGACTGGGTTTCAAAAACTGCTATCTGTTGATCTGATGGTTGGACCAGGAGGATATATGTGGAAGGAGAAACAGTACTTTGATACTGGGATGGGGCTGAGCCTCTGGGTCCAGCAGTAAACGCACGTGCTTTACTATTTAAGCCCTGGATTTGATTGCCAGCAGCACAAAGAGAAAAGGAGCGAGACAGAGGGCAGAGACAAGTATTTGGATGAGACTATTAATAAAATGAAGATGTCAGGAAACATTATCAACAAGTAGAATCTGGAAAAACTGTCTATTTCTCCAAACAGCACTGCCTTGCTAGCCCAGCAATTTAAAAATGTTGCCGGGCGTGGTGCACACGCCTTTAATTCTAGTACTTGGGAGGTCGAGGCGGCAGATCTTTGTGATTCAAGGCCTGCCTGGTTCACAGAGTGAGTTTCCAGGAAGCTGGGGCTAAGGGAAACCCTGTCCTCAAAATACCAAAAAAAAAAAAAAAAAAAAAAAAGTTAGAAAAGGAGCTGTTTCCGCCATCATTTGGCAGTGACCTGAAGCGTACTGGCAGCAACTGTTCACGACACACTGCAAGGCCCTGGTTCTCAGTGCCAGACCGCACAGTACTTAAATTGTGGCCTGCATTACTGCTCTGTACAAGGTAATTTTGTCCTTAAATTGTATGTGTTATATGTATGTATAGATGTAAGAGATGTTATGTGGTATGTACGGGGTGCGGGTACGCAGAGGCCTCAGGAGGATGCTAGATGTCCTGTTGTCATTCTCTACCTTACGTTCCTGAGGTAGTCTCTCAGTCAACGTAGATCCAAGCTGGTGGCCAGTAGGGGACATCCTACTGTCTCCACCCCGGCACAGTGCTGCGGTTACAGCTGCTCACTTTAGCCACACACCAGCTTTTTACCTGAGATGCTAAAGGATCCTATGCTCCGGTCCTCAAATGCTTGTGCAGCAGGCACGCTTAACCACTAACCATCTCTCTAGCCACTCCCATCCAATATTTTTGAAAACCTGGCAATGAATTGGCCAGCTATGTTTCAATTAAGTCCTTCAGAAATTTGTATTCCAGGAGGAGGTCCGTTATTTTATTTTTAAAGGCAACATTACTTTGCTTATTAGGTACTATACCAGATATGGTACTTAGAGATACCAAACAATCATAAGACTACACTCACATGAAACACTTTAAAAAGTTAACTCTAAGGCGGGGCATGGTGGTCACACCTTTAAATCCTTAGCACTTGGGAGGCAGAGGCAGGTGGATCTTTTTGAGTTCAAGGCCAGCCTGGGCTACAAGAGTGAGTTTTCCAGGAAACCAGCTGGGGCTAAAGGGAACCCGGTCTCGAAAGGCCCAGGTGTGTGGGCACACGCCTTTAATTCCGAGCACTCGGGAGGCTGTTGAGTTCAAGGGCCAGCCTGGTCTAACAGAGTGAGTTCAGGACCGCTGGGGCTACAGGGATACCCTTGTCTCAACAAGACCCTAAATAATTACTCTAAAACACTGGATAAACGAAAAAACCAACCCATTTATTAATATAATAATTTGCAGCTCTTCAGTCAATATCCATAATAGTTCATTTCATAAGAACTATTTGCAGCCCTGCAAAATGGCTTATCAGGCCAAAGGCATTTGCCACCAAGCCTGAATATACGTTCAATCCCAGGAATCTACATGGTAAAGGACAGAAGTAATTTTCCATAATCGGATGTCTGACTGCCCCTCCATACACACACCATAGCACAGTACACAAACATATAGGTAAACAAACGTTTAAAAAAAAAAACTTAATGCTCAAGAAAAGAAGTCTGAGGAAATATTTAAAAATTCAGAAAACTATTTCCATATTTAGTCATAATCTTCCTGGTTTTCTCTGTGATCAATAGTTGTGATCCGATTTGTCTGGTTGTAAAACAGCGCAAAAATGGTAAGGAAATAGAGTGTGAGACCCCAAACTCTGGATAAGAGGAGCCTCTAGTTTCAAGAAACATTCTTCCTGAGCTGTGGAGCTGATCTCCAATGCAAGGGGAGCCTCTCAACTACTGGTAGGCACCTGTTTTGATCAGATTTGCAAACTATCCATATCCCAAGGTACCTCAGTTATCCCAAGTNGAGCTCGCATAGCACCTTCTAGCACTATGACTGCTAGCTGGTAGGTGTGAGGCTCTGAAGTCAGCACCAGCTTGATTTCTCCTTGTTTGCTGTACAGCTCATGTATGTCGTGTCTTCAGCAATAGGATTTTACCATGCAGTTCTGGTGGGTAACCAAGAGCAGGGGCAATAGCCAATGTTGTTTGAGGGTCTGTGGGACTTCTGGTCAACAGCTTGTAGAAAAAGAGTCCATTTGTGTACAGAACAAGAGGCTGCAGAGCAGTTGTTCCTGAATAGGACACCTGCATCAACCTTGCTCCCTCCCCAAGGCTAAGGGAAAATTTTAGAAGAGAAAAAAGAAAGAGTGTAAGAGCAGAGGTGGTGGATGACATGGAAAGTGTCCCAGATATCTGGGAAGTTACTCCTATGAACTCATCGATAATGAAAGCATGCACAAGACCCATGTAAGTTCAAGCCAGCCAAAATCCGAGCATACAAGTGGTGAAGAATCCCCAACCGTACCTGAGGAACTGCTGGCCATGAAGAGCTGCTGGGAGAGGGAGACTCAGTCTTAAGGGTGTGATGCTGGATAGGTTAACCAGGTTCCAGCGGATGGATCCACACCAAAGGATATTTGGGGACACAAACTTAATTTGAGAGGCCCTTATATGACACAGCATATGAAATTGAGCAGGGGGGCATGAAGAGGGTTACATGTAGAGGAGGGGAGACTAAATGATCAAAACAGAAAATAGGAAATTCACAAAAACCTACTTAAATTTTTTAAATTGTGTTGCAGTACAAAACCCAGAATACCTTCATCACAATGGTTCTCCTTGGGACTTTCTGCACCACTAGGGGCCACTTGGAAGGGACATTCTTGGTGGCCACACTGGGGTGGGGTGGGAAAACTGTGTTACTAGATCCCAGCAAGTAAAGGGCGAGGATGCACTCAGTATCCTACAGTGTGCATTAAAGAACCATCTAACCAAGGACCTCAGAGATGGAGACATGGCTGAGGAGCCTTGATATACATGACAAAAGAAGGACAAGAATTAAACCATACCAGACAACAGACTGCCCTGGGCAACACCTGAAAACGTGGCTGGAAACAGCCTCTGACATCAGCCCTAAGAGAACAGCCACAGCAAAGCAACGTTGGGACATCAATATCCCAAGTCATGTCCTATTTGGCCTGACTTGGTTTGCCTGAATGGATGTAAGTGTACCATATACATGTAATGGCCATTGAGGCATTACGTTTAGCAGCCAATCCTCTTAGCTGCTAAGCCATCTCTCCAGGCCCTTCTTTGGCACTTCAGAGGCTACAATTAGTGAAACACCAAGAATTTCTAAGCATGCTGTGTATAGTCTGAGTGCCTATCCTCCAAAAAAGTTGGCTGGCAACTTCTCTCCACTGTGGGACACTAACATTAGAGTAAATATGCATCTGCCCACGTCTAGAGAAATAGCTAGGATTAGGATCATCAGGGGGAACCCATGATTGAACCCTGGCAGCTCCGTGAGAAATCAGAATACACCTGTCCTGTGTCTCTTGTCCCATGATGCCCTGGGCTGCCTTGAAACTCTGCTAGCAGCAAGCCATAACCTGGCAGGCACCACAGACCTCCAGAACCATGAGACAAAAGAATTCCTTTATAAGGTACCAGTTTCAGCTATTTCATTACAGCAACAAAAACAAAAAGCCACATTAGCCGTTTTGGGAATACACCACCATGTGTACACATAATGACAAGTAAATGGTCTTTAAAAAATAAACTTATTGTCTATGCCTATGTTTAGCTAGTCCCATGAGTCTTTGGATTTTTGTGATGGCATCTCCCTATGTTGCTCAGGCTGACCTTGAGCTTCTGCTGAAGCAATCCTCCTGGCCTCAGCTTCTGGCGTAGCTGGGAGCACAGGTATGCACCACCATGGTTTGTTTACCCAGTAATATTTCAATGTTGGCAAGAATTAAACAGTTCTGTTTTCAGTGGAGTAACAAATTTTAATTCAAAATAGACACTCTGAAAACAATTAAAAAAAAAATAAAATCCAACAAGCTCTGAATTTACACCAGAGTACACCAACAGTCACAGACCAGTTTCACAACTGCCTCAAAATGCACATTTATCAATTACATGCAAGTGTTTAAACTTTTAAAAATCTATGTAACAGCACTGCAGGACTTCCCAGTGACCATCACACACTCCAGACACTCTACCTAGAGACGGGCAGGCACCTCTGATGTATATCACTAGAGAGAGGACTTGGAACTGGGTCAACTGGTCCTTATCACCAGGTCTGATATTTTATACCATGAAAAAATAAGGTTTGGCATCTTTAAGACTGTGAAGATTATCAACGCCCTATCCCATTCATCTGGACACCAGAGCCACAGAAAGCCTGGTTCTCCAAGTCTAATATAGCTACCCGAAGCTGTTCTGACACAGATGGAGCTCCTGGCTTGCCCATCACCCTGTGCCTGAAACCCGTACTCCACCTCAAGTAGTGTTACATGCAGGACAGGACTCCATGTGTGTCACAGCCCTTCCCTGATAATTCATGAGCAGTTCCAGGGAAAAAAAGAAGTATTTGCAGCCTTTTCTTAGTTGATTCTAAAGGCACTAAAGATTTATTATCTTACCTTTGAGAGGAGAAATGACATGTCTTATCAAAAGACCAAAGTCTGCACCGTGAAGCACTTCTACTCCTACAGAGACTTTATTTATGAAGCAACACTTGATTATCTGCTACACACCAAACCTTGGGCTCAGGATATTTTTTAATAAATGAAAACATTTGGTTTTCTATGAATTATAGTATTTTAAAAATAAATGTCAGAACAAACCTGAAAAGGTATAAATCAAATCTGTAATCTCATAAGCAAACAGCATCCACAGACTGAGCAGAAGTTAATGCTTCGAAGTAGGTCCTTACAGAGTTACACAGCACAGTGCTCAGTTCTCTAACGAGTGTTGTGACTAGCTGCTGCCTGTAAAGCTGAGGGCAAGCAATGCTTTAATGTTCTATTAATCAAGTATTCTCAAACAAGCAGAAATGTCCTAAAATGAAAAAGCAAGTATTTGTACATCCCAGGTTGATACTATTTATAACTGACACTCCTGGGAAAACAAGACGTGCATGAAATACCAAAGACTGAATTTACATGACGGGGAAAAAAAATCGAGAAACAGTTGCAAATCAAACTGCAGGAAACGGTCCATCTGAAGCATCTGCTTCCTTATCCATCTTTCTGAGCACCTGGAACACCCTTGGAGGGTGTCAGACACTGAGAACACAGCAAGGAGGACATCCAAAGTCACCAGAAACCACTGCCTAGGACATTAAACTTACTCTTTTACAGGTTCTGTGATTCATACTCAAAATTCAATCTGTGTTTAACATTCTTAAGTTCAGACATATCAAAGCCTAAAAGTACAGAGGGCTTGTGAGTTTTTATTGCTTTCATGCAAATATACCTTCTTTTTCCAAAAAACGAAGCCACATCAATCTTCCACACCCACAGGAGTGAAGACAAGAGTTCCATTTCCTTTCTGCTAGGATATGGCCGTTTATGGAAGTAATCCCTAAGGAACTGCTTCTTGTCCTCATAGGAGCGGCCCTCGTACTTACTGGGATCTAATGCTAACGCTTGGAGCGAGTCGTCACCGGCCCCTGGTCCTTCTGTCCTGCTCTCATTCCTCTGTCTCTTCAAAGGCACAGCACTTGGCCCTTTCTCTGGACCCGGGGCTGCGTCAGTGTTCAGGGTGACTGGGGGTTCTTCCCCATCCCTCTGACCTTCTGCCCCCAAATGACCTTCGGGCAGCTTTCTCTTTATGGAAACAGTGGAATCAGGAATCACTTCCCCGTTGACTAGTAGGAGTTCACTGCTCTCAATAAAACCTGGCTGGACTTGCAGGTCTGAGCTGCTGTCCTTGGGAGCACTTCTACATCGCAACAAATGGACAGCAATGGCTGCCAGTGTCATATTTCCAGTGTAGACCCCACAGCAGTGGATGCACTTGAAGGCTGGAGACCGGAGCATGGTGTGGACTGTGGGCATGACATGGTGTCTCTCCTTCAGATGCAGCTCGTAGGCATCAGCGGTCAGGAAGTGGCCAAAGCAGAAGGGGCAGGTCAGCTTCTGTTTACTAGGCATCTTTGGCACAACCTCAGGCTGAGGCCTCACCTTAACATATACAGGCACCAATGACTTGGAGTGTATCCCAGCAAGGATGGCCAAGTATACTTCCCGTTCCCCGAGCTTCTCACGTGGCAGTATAGTGATGAAATCGAGATGGGGAAAGAGGAGGTTGCCATTAGCATCCAAGTCCAGCTGGAAACCTCTGTTACTATAATCCATAGACAGCCTTTTCTTGCCCAGGTGCTTAGTCCTGCTGTGCTCCACAAGGCCCCGGACATCATGGAAAGTACACGGACAAAATAAGCACCCCAAGCCGTGCATGAGCAAGTGGTGCATCAGTTCCTCCTGTGAGACCAGGCATTTACAAGAGAGGCAGCGCACTGTCTTCTCCCTCATCCACTTCAGAAACGGGGCACATGCAGCCAGCTTTTCAGGTTCAAGTTTCTCACCAGATTTGGCCTCACTCTGCTTGTGAGCCACTTCCATGTGAACCTGGTAGACATTGGAAGGGAAGAGCTCATTGCAAACCCGGCAGAGCTGGGATTCACTCTGCTTGTGAGCCACTTCCATGTGGACCTGGTAGACATTGGAAGGGAAGAGCTCATTGCAAACTGGGCACGTTTTCCACTGCTTGGCCTGTTTGAGCACCTGGTTGGCATCAGCCATAGGAGAGGTGGCTTGAACAAATACACTAGGGGAGGCATTCACTATCACCTGTGGGGAGGGCAGGCTGGTCAAGGAGTTTGTCATCTGTGTGCTGGAGCCTGAAGGCAAGAACTGCACAGGCACCTGGGGCGGTGCAACAGTTGCAAGGCCTCCACCAGAAGTCACAGGCAGAGTGACAGACACGGGGGCCAGGGTGTAGGTGGGAATCCCGTTCACCTGTTTCCCTGTGGGAATGAGCTGTCTGAGAATAGAGCCTGAAGTAAGGTAGGTAGTGTTCTGCGAAGTTCCAGCCCTCACTGGCTGGCTCACAGGCAGGATGCTGGTGCTCACTGACTGACTGAGCTGCAGTACACCAGGCCTCACTGGAGGGCCCACAGGAAGGACTCCTGATGTGACAGGCTGACTGAGTTGAAGAACACCAGAGCTCACACCTTGGTTCACAACACCTGAGGGAACTGTCTGGTTGGGGGAGAGCAGCCCAGGTGGCACCACCTGGCCTGCAGGGAGAACCCGCAAGGGCACTGTCTGGCCAGAAGGGAGCACTCGGGAAGGAGCTGTCTGACCAACAGGAAGAACCGCTGACTGGACTACCTGGCCAGTGGGGAGGACCCCAGAAGTTGCTGTCTGCCCAGGAATCACCTGGCCTGCAGGAAGGATGCCTGATGGGACTGCCCGACCAACAGAAATCACCCCTGGAGAGGCAGCCTGCAGAACCCCAGGGTTGACAGAGGGACCTGCAGGCAGGACACTAGGCCCCACAGGTCTGTTTATGGGCCCCACTGGTCTATTTATGGGCCCCATGGGCTGAGTGAGGGGCAAAACTCCAGGACGGACAGCTTGATTCATTGGGCGGACAGCCTGATTCATGGGAAGGATGCTTGCTCCAACAGACTTATTCCTGGGACCAACTGGTTGAGTCAGGGGCAGCACAGGCGTATTCACAGGCTGATTAAGTGAAACACTGTGGGAAAGAAAGACAGGTGGGGGAGCTGAGGGCTGCAAAGTGAGGCTATTCTGACACACAGGCAGAGGACTGGAGACCAGAGCTACTTGAGACTGGGCAGTGGTAGGTGGGGAATGTGTAAGGCTCCCAGAAGTGCCTGGGGTCACAGTCAATGGCTGTACTGTGCTTGGACTTTGACTGTTCTGCGGCAAAGCAAGGTGAAAGGAAGGAGGGGGGGCTGCAACGCCTGGAGTGCTGCTTTTTGGTGGTGGCAAGGCCAAGCGGGCCACTGGTTTTGGCGCAATATGTGTTTGCTTCAGAAGTCCAGTCCTCTTAATGTGTTCTGAAATCACAGACCTCAGCTTATTCTCCAAATCCCTGTGGACATCGGATGTCAAAATGTGGTACATCAAGGCGTCCTGACTGCTGGCACTGGCGCTGCATTTCTTACAGTAGTATTTGTTAGGTGGTGCAATCTTAACTACAGAAAGAGTATCATTTGCTTTTGGTTGCTCTCTTGTCTCCTCAGATCGCAGACCAAAGTAGGAGTTAATTAAGTAATGAAAATGGGCCACCAGCACATGTTTCTTCATGCTATAGTACAAAGTGTTGGAAAAGTTACACTTTAAGCATGTGAAACTTATCACATCACTCCTTGACGTCTTTGCCTCACCCAGAATGTTCACCGTATAGCTCTGGACTTTTCGAACAGGTGCATGGAACATCCTGAAGTGCTTGCCCACCACCCTGGGCTGCGAGGCAAATGGACAGTTGGGGCAGGGAATCAGCAGCTCCTGGTCAGCCTCATCTTCATGGTAACGATGCAAATGATTCTTGAGTGAAGTGAGCACCTTTGATGAGTACTTACAGAGGCTGCAGCAGTACGGCTTTGTCCGGTATCTCTGTAGAAAGAAATGAAAGTCTTAGAAAGAAAGAAGTTACAAAAAGTTTCCATTCTGTACTTTTCCCAGGTCCTCTGTGCAATGCAAAGACACCACAACCCCCAAGAAGCAATGTGTCTCCCAGTCACATGCTTTAAGCTGGTGGGCCATACCTGCAGTCCCTATGGGCTGAACTGCCTCCACCATGGTGGGTACTCAATGCCCCCATGAGTAACAAGCATCATCTAGGCACAGTTGTACCTAACAAAACTGTGTTTGTGGGTACTTAGTCCAATTCCATATAATTTTCTTATGTTCCAAATAGTACTGTTTTGATATTTTTTCCTTAAACATTTAAAAAACTAACAACTATTCTTAGCTTACAGACTATACAAATAGTGGATTTAGGTCAAAACTCATGGTTTGCTGACCTCTAAAAACTATCCCCTAAAACTTGAAATGGACTTTGAATTAAGTACATCAAGAGAAGGAAACTCAATGTTCTACAAGTTATTTTCCTCTTCCTCCCCTTCTCCTTTCCCTTAAGTTTTTCAAACTTTTCAAATTCATCTTCAACTGACCTGGCTCTGGACTTGTTAGAGCCATCCTCACTGTCTTTTTCATTCCCCATTCCCTAAGACAGTAAGAGCCAAACAAATGGTGCTCAGCACATGCGGGTAGCCCAAAAAAACTGCAACAGTAGCAGAGAAACGCCCATAGTGCCTACGCAGAAGTCCAGACCCACACCACGACCCTGACTATTCAGAATCCTTATTAAAATGTAAGACACATTAGGAAGTCAGGCCCGGTGGCGCAGGCTTCTAATCCCAACTAGCACAGAGGCTGAGGCCAGAGAATGTAAAACTCAAAGCTGCTCTAGGCAACTTGGTAAATCTGTCTGGAACAAAAGGTAAAACAAAACAGAACTAGAGCTAGACCTGTGGTGGACCTGTGCTGAAGCACTACCCAGACGTGTCCAAGGCCCTAGGCTCAATCTCTAGTTACTACAAAAAAAGCAAAATAACTAAGGCACATGAAAATTCAACAAGTCAAGGTCAAGGTCAAAAAACCACTATCACTTTTACAAAAGGACACTTACTCTTTAAAATGACCAGAGAGGGGCTAGCAATTAGGAGCACTGGCTGGTCTCTTGTAGAGGACCCAGGTTTAATTCCTAGCATCCACATAGTGGCTAACAACCATTCATGTCTTCAGTTCCAGGGGTTCCAACACTCTTTTCTGACCTCCATGGGTATTGCAGGACACAAGTACACTTACGCACATGCAGGCAACACACTCATATACATAAAACAAAAATAAAATATTTAATAAATAAATGAAATAAAATGACTAGAGAACACATGGAAGTCTCTAGCCTCCTAAGATCTAGAGCGCCCAGAGCATGTGAACCACAGAATTCCTTCCTTTGCTCCACAATGAGGATGCCAAGACCAAAGCACACTAGACACTTCCCAGTACGCCCATGGCAGACATTGGCATCAGCAACCCAGAGCCTAAGACACAACGAATTACTGCTGTTAGCTTTCTGAATACTACACTGAGCCTACAATTAATTTAGAAACCAAAAATACCTTCTTTCCTCAATAATTAGCTTTAGCTTATTCTAACATTTTCACTTTATAAACTTTGACATCCATTAACTTTTCTGTCTTGGGAGTGTGCAGTGCATGTGTGGGTGTGGCACATGCAGAGGCCAGAGGTCAAGGTCAGGTCTCTTTCTCAGTTGCTCTCGTTGGAGACAGGGTCTGTCACTGAACCCAGAGCTTACCAGCTGGCTAGACTGGCTGGCCAGTGAGCTCCAGGGATCTTCCTATCCGCATCCCCTCCCCTCACACCCTAAAGTTACAGGTGCCTGTCGCCACCTTGCTTTTCATGGCTGCTGAAATTCTTAACTTAGATACTTTTTCTTGAGCAGCAGGCACTTTACTGCTGAACCATCTTTCTAACCCCTCTTTCTGGCTTTTATAAAAATACAAACAAGCTGACCAATTTGTTAGAACAAAACACTGTACACCTCCATGAAAAATATTTTCTCTCCATTTATCTTCATCCCATGTGCTTTGACTTTTAATTTTCAGTATTATTTTTATTTCCAAACTGTTTTGCTAACACACTTCCACACACACTTCCACCTAGGCCTGTTGAGGGTCTGGATAGGAATGACCTTCCCCCAGTTCCCACCTCATCCCAATGGATAGTCTTCAGGGCAGTAACACTGGAGCTGGCCTCCTGGGGTGGCAGCATCTTTGTCTGGGTCACACCAGAGGGACCATCAGGAGCTTTGAGAGGCTGCTGCTCTTGCTAGGAACATGCCATGGTGGTTTACCTAGTTTGTTTTCTCTCAACATACATGGTTCTAAGCAGACAGTGCAGTAAGAATATACCTCTATGTCCATGTTTTCAAGGAGCATTCCTGTCCCTGTCACACTAAGTCCTCACTGGCCAGTTTTACAGAAACCATCTCTAAATGTTCCTCAATACCACCTCCATCCACTGACAACCCAAAGTGAAATGCCTTTTCTGCACATATTCCTTGGCAAATCCTCTAAGGTCACAGAGGAACCTCAAGTGTCTTCCAGATGTTGTCCACACATTGTGACTTCACCTCAAGCCTAAAACAAAACTCTTCAAGTCCTTAGTCCTATTTTTTGTTTTGTTTTTTAAACAGGGTCCCTATCTAGCTTCAAACTTGCTATATAGACCAGGCTGGCCTCATAGCAATCCACCTGGCTCTGTCTCTGTCTCCAGAATGTAGAATCAAAGGAGTGCTCTACCACATCCAGCTGCTCCTAAACAAGGCTCTTAATGTCACAAGAGGCACTGTAATCATCCAGCCACTTCATCAGTGTCTTCTTAGTAGCTTCCTCACTCACGAGACGACCTAACAAAACTCCTCCTCCAAGACTGGGTTTCAAAAACTGCTATCTGTTGATCTGATGGTTGGACCAGGAGGATATATGTGGAAGGAGAAACAGTACTTTGATACTGGGATGGGGCTGAGCCTCTGGGTCCAGCAGTAGCGCACGTGCTTAGCTATGTAAGGCCCTGGATTTGATTGCCAGCAGCACAAAGAGAAAAGGAGCGAGACAGAGGGCAGAGACAAGTATTTGGATGAGACTATTAATAAAATGAAGATGTCAGGAAACATTATCAACAAGTAGAATCTGGAAAAACTGTCTATTTCTCCAAACAGCACTGCCTTGCTAGCCCAGCAATTTAAAAATGTTGCCGGGCGTGGTGGCACACGCCTTTAATTCTAGTACTTGGGAGGCAGGGGCAGGCAGATCTTTGTGAGTTCAAGGCCAGACTGGTCTACAGAGTGAGTTCCAGGACAGCTGGGGCTACAGGGAAACCCTGTCTCGAAAATACCAAAAAAAAAAAAAAAAAAAAGTTAGAAAAGGAGCTGTTTCCGCCATCATTTGGCAGTGACCTGAAGCGTACTGGCAGCAACTGTTCACGACACACTGCAAGGCCCTGGTTCTCAGTGCCAGACCGCACAGTACTTAAATTGTGGCCTGCATTACTGCTCTGTACAAGGTAATTTTGTCCTTAAATTGTATGTGTTATATGTATGTATATGTATATATGTATATGTGTATGTACGTGTGCGGGTACACAGAGGCCTCAGGAGGATGCTAGATGTCCTGTTGTCATTCTCTACCTTACGTTCCTGAGGTAGTCTCTCAGTCAACGTAGATCCAAGCTGGTGGCCAGTAGGGGACATCCTACTGTCTCCACCCCGGCACAGTGCTGCGGTTACAAGCTGCTCACTTGTAGCCACACCCAGCTTTTTACCTGAGTGCTAAAGATCCAATCTCAGGTCCTCATGCTTGTGCAGCAGGCACTCTTACCCACTAAGCCATCTCTCTAGCCCCTCCCCTCAAATATTTTGAACCTGGCAATGACTTGGCCAGCTATGTTTCAAAGTCCATTCAGACATTTGTTTCCAGGAGAGAGGTCTTTATTTTTTTTAAAGGCAACATGACTTTGCTTTATTAGGTACTATACCATATATGGTACTTATAGATACCAAACAATTCATAAGACTACCATCAACATGAAACACTTTAAAAAGTTAACTCTAAGGCTGGGCATGGTGGTGCACACCTTTAATCCTAGCACTTGGGAGGCAGAGGCAGGTGGATCTTTTTGAGTTCAAGGCCAGCCTGGTCTACAGAGTGAGTTCCAGGACAGCTGGGGCTACAGGGAGACCCTGTCTCGAAAAGGCCAGGTGTGGTGGCACACGCCTTTAATCCTAGCACTCGGGAGGCTTTGAGTTCAAGGCCAGCCTGGTCTACAGAGTGAGTTCCAGGACAGCTGGGGCTACAGGGAGACCCTGTCTCAAAAAGACCTAAATAAAGTTACTCTAAAACACTGGATGGAAACCAACCCATTTATTAATATAATAATTTGCAGCTCTTCAGTCAATATCCATAATAGTTCATTTCATAAGAACTATTTGCAGCCCTGCAAAATGGCTTATCAGGCAAAGGCACTTGCCACCAAGCCTGACATCTACGTTCAATCCCAGGAATCTACATGGTAGAAGGAGAGAAGTAATTTCCATAAGCTATGTCTGACTGCCCCTCCATACACACACCATAGCACAGTACACAAACATATATGTAAAAAACGTTTAAAAAAAAAACTTAATGCTCAAGAAAAGAAGTCTGAGGAAATATTTAAAAATTCAGAAAACTATTTCCATATTTAGTCATAATCTTCCTGGTTTTCTCTGTGATCAATAGTTGATCATTTGTCCTGGTTGTAAAACATCTCAAAAATGTAAGGAAATGGAGTGTGAGACCCACAAACTCTGGATAGAGGAGCCTCTAGTTTCAAGAAACATTCTTCCTGAGCTGTGGAGCTGATCTCCAATGCAAGGGGAGCCTCTCAACTACTGGTAGGCACCTGTTTTGATCAGATTTGCAAACTATCCATATCCCAAGGTACCTCAGTTATCCCAAGTCTTCAGATCATGGATTTCACGAGACACCCCAAGCTTTTCTTGTTCATGGAAGCCACCTCCAGGATCACATAAACCTGCGTGTTCCAAGCAACCAGAGTCACATCACTCCCTTCCTGGAAGACATTAGCCTGCAACAGTGAGATCTTGTACAGTCCTATGGGAACCTGATCCTCTGCTACCTGTAAAGTATTTTAGCTTCAAAAAATATGCACAGCTGTTTAGCCTCTATGCATAACAAAAGAAGTTCTTTGGTCTGGAAAAAGCTTCCAGATATAGCCATGCTGATTAATAGACAAGGGGCAAAAAAAAGAGAAAAAAAACTTTAGGTCTCAGAACCATAGAGAGCCCCACGGCCAACACAGACCCAAAGAGCCTGGGTGGTGAAGCTCCACAGTTGACAAGATTTGCGGAGCAGTTATTCATTCGATCTGACCAAAAGCAGGGAATATCAGATCTGCAAACAAAGTTTCTGCAACAGTAGTAGCACCGGTGACTACAAGTCCAATTCCATATCCAACTCCAACAATTTCTCATTCATACAATGGACTAGTAAACATTCTTACACATCTGTCTTGTAAACCAACAATACAACACAAGATTCTACCAAAGGCAATATCTTCATCGAACAGTGGTGAGGTTATCCAAAGTAACTGTTACTTGCTAAAAGAGGTGTGCTTCCCAAGCAGGCCCACACCGCCGGGGCAGTGAGCCACTGGCTGTGTCGAGACTCTACACCTGCTATAGAAGCTGGGTGCAGGAAGCTGCGTACCAGCCACATACTGCACACTGATGGCACTGCCCCTCTGCGCTGCAGTCCAGAGACTAAGCAGCCACCCCGAAGATGGCAAGAAAGATTTACTCTGGCCAAAAATTTTCTTCTACCAAAAAAAAGAAAACAACTTATCTAGAGTTCCCAAAAATTCCACACCTGTCTTTACACCTATTTTTATAGACTTACCACTCTGACTTACGAAATGATGATTCTTGAATCATTTAAAACACAGAAAATTAGCTGGGTGTGGGGGCGCACACCTTTAATCCTGGCACTTGGGAGGCA
This sequence comes from Rhizomys pruinosus, assembly GCA_009823505.1. Classification (NCBI taxonomy): domain Eukaryota; kingdom Metazoa; phylum Chordata; class Mammalia; order Rodentia; family Spalacidae; genus Rhizomys; species Rhizomys pruinosus. Next base: position 1,835,663 of record VZQC01005691.1, read on the forward strand.
GAGGCAGGCGGATCTTTGTGAGTTCAAAGCCAGCCTGGTCTACAGAGCGAATTCCAGGACAGCTGGGGCTACATGGAGACCCTGTCTTGAAAAGACAAAAAACAAACAAAAAACAAACAAAAAACAAACAAAAAAAAACAACAGAAAACTAAGCTGGGCATGGTAGCACACACCTTTAATCCCAGCACTTGGGAGGCAGAGGCAGGCCGATCTCTGAGTTCAAAGCTAGCCTGGTCTACGTAGTGAGTTCCAGGTCAACTGAAGCAAGAGAAAGACCCTGTCTCAAAAAAAGACAAAGAAAAAAAAAAAAATACAAAACACAGAAAACTAGCAATAAATCTAATGTTAAAATTAGATCCAGACTTTTGTTTTTGTTGCTTTTGACTTTTTGCTTTTCTGGGTCTTTTGTTTGTTTAAAAAGGTCTCAGGCTGGAGAGATGGCCTAGCAGTTAAGAGCACCGACTGCTCTTGCAGAGGACTCGGGTTCGAACCCCAGCACCCACACGGCGGCTGAGAACCGTCTGAAACTCCAATTCCAGGAGAACTCCAGTTCCAGGGGAATCTGACACCCTCTTCTGACCTCCTCAGCATTGCACGACATGGGTGCACAGACCTGCATGCAGACAGTACATTCATACACATAGAGAAAAATAAAAAATAATTTAAAAAAAAAGGTCTCATGTAGCCAGCTGGCCTTGAACTCCTACTTTCCCTGTCTCTTACCACGTGAGTGCTAGGACTATAGGTGTTTGTCACCAAACCCAGACTGACCCAGCCTTTTAAAAAACATTAAAAATAAATGTGTTTTGGCTTGTGACTGTTATTAGTGATTGTTAAACTGTGACTGTTAAAGGGACAGTTCTATATCTGGGCCCTCAGTGGTTCCTTTGGCTGACAAAGATATTTCTTGAATCTTTTTGAGTCTCACTTAGCCCCAGCAGTGTGGGCCAACCTGGAAAATGCATCTCTTTCAACAAATAACTACCTTAGATAACTTCACCACAATTTAGTGAAAATGTTGCTTTGGGTGGAATCTCTTGTGATATACTGTTGGTTTACAAGCTTCTGTAGACCTACAGGCCCCTCAAAAACATTGACAAGACCAGCCATGGTAGTACATACCCTTAATCCTAGCATGTGGGCAGCAGAGGCAGGCAGATCTCTACATAGTGAGTTCCAGGCCAGCTGGGGTTACAGAAAGACCCTGTCTCAAAACAAAACAAAACAAAAACATTGACAAGGACCCAACAGGCACATGTGTATATTTACAAAAAGCAGCAAACCAGGTAAACCACCATGACATGGTCCTAGCAAGAACAGCAGCCTCTCGAAGCTCCAGATGGTCCTTTAGGAGTGACACAGAGAAGGATGCTGCCACCCAGGAGGCCAGCTCCACGTGTTACTGCTCTGAAGACCCTCCACTGGGAGGGGATGGTGATCCCGAGCCAAACCCTCAACAGGCCTAGGCATAAGTGTGTGTGTGTGTGAGTCCTGACTTTTAACAAAATAGCTTTAACAGTTTTAAAATATGTAAAAAACATATGGAATAAAGATATGAGGAAAAAAAATTTTTTTGGGGGGTGTCTTTTCGAGACAGGGTCTCCCTGTAGCCCCAGCTGTCCTGGAACTTGCTCTATAGACCAGGCTGGCCTTGAACTCACAAAGATCCACCTGCCTCTGCCTCCAGAGTGCTAGGATTAAAGGTGTGCACCACCACGCCCAGCGGAAAATATTTTCATGCAGGTATGCATTGCTTTAAGCTATTTTTTATAAGATTTTTCTTTAAGATTTTATTTATTATTTTTATTTTATGTATATGAGTACATTGCCCACATGTATGTAAGTGCAACCATTATCGTGAAATGCCTGTGGAGGTCAGAAGAGAGCACTGGATTCCCCTGGATCTGGAGTTACAGATGGATATTAGCTGCCATGTGGGGTGCTGAGAATCGAACCTGGGTCCTCTGCAAGAGCAGTCAGTGCCCTTAACTGCTGAGCCATCTCCCCAGCCCCATACTGTACCTTTTCTATGTGTAGATGCGTTCACATGTAAATACTCCCACTGTATTACTAGCTGCCAGCAACACTCAATACAGTAACATGCTGCACATGTCTATGGTCAGGACATGCAGTAAGCTGTTCCTTGTAGGTCTGGGTAAGCATGCTCTGTTGTGTCAATGTGGTTTGTTCTCACAACAATGAAATCACCTGAGGACATATTTCCTGAGGACATATTCCCATCATGCAGTAAAGCATGCCTCCATAAACCAGCAACAGCCATTATTACCAAAAACTATCTACTGTACTTATTGTATGGGATATACTTTTATATGGCCAGCTGCACAGGCTTGTTTATACCAGCATTACCACAAAAATGTAACAGACCATACTACAGTCTACATCACTAAATGGGCATTTTCAGTCCCATTACAATCTGAAAGAATCACCTTGCACATGTGGTCTCCAACTGACTGCAATGTCATTAATGAAGCATGACTAAGCACATAATGCTACCATACTTATTCAGAAGAATGACAATCAATGGTCCTTGTTATACCAGTTGCTTCTTATAATCAAGGTCAAAACTTTGCTATAATACACTGTGCCTAGAGAAAACTCTGGAAGCATTGACAGTCCTGCAATTGAACAACTCCAAACTCTACTTTTCTCCCTTCTCACTGAGCAGCTCCTCCCACTGATTAACCAATAGCCCTGGTAGACACAATGTTCTTTGAGGCTCAGGTCACATGCTGCTAATGAAAACAAAATGCAAAAATACATACCATTTTCTTTCCAGAAGGTTCCCAAAGAGAAACATCTCCCCACGATGTATTATAAAAGTACTTCTCTCCTGGGTCAAAGCCTTTAAGATCCTTTAAACAAACAAAGAAAAAGACCATTATGCAACAATTCATAAGTTACAAAAATATTTAGAGCATGGTGCCATGTCTGTAATCACACTACTTAGAAGGCTGAGGCAGGAGGATCTCAAAGTTTGAAGACTGAGCAACTTAATAACACCCTGTTTCAAAATGAAAAGGTAAGACTATGTGGCTCGGCAGTAGAGAGCCTGCCTAGCATTATCTGAGGCCGTAGGTATAATCCCCTACTACCAAAATTTAGCACCTAATAAATCTATCTGGGGATTCAAGTAAAGTCATTAGCAAATTTTGACACAATACCCATTAAAGTATGAGAGTCAAGGAAAAGGTTCAAAGTTAAAACTACAATTTTATAAGAAATACACAGATGAGGGGCTAGAGAAATGGCTCAGCAGTTAAGAGTACCAGCTGCTCTTGCGGAGTACCTGGGTTTGGTTCCTAGCACCTACATGGTGGCTAACAACTGACTATAACTCCAGTTACAGGAGATCTGACACTGGATGACATGGGTGCACTTACATACACATGCAAGGAAAACACTTATACACATAAAATAAGAATAATATATAAATCAAAGCAAAAAAAGAAATAAACAGATAAGATCTCCAAAAAAAATTTATGTACATTTTATATTTGTAAATGAGGCCTAAATGTACATAAGGATGTCTACTCATGAAGTTTTGTGAATACACACAAATCAAATGTATCTCAAAGAAAAGAATGTTTATAGTCCCTTGAAAGTGGCACTTTGCCACTGTTCAATCCAGTGTTTTAGAACACGAAAAGAGAAGTAGGTTTTCATCTTCCCTCTGATAACCTTTCTTTTTTTATTATTTATTTATTATTTTCTATATGTATAAGTATACTGTCTGCATGTAGGTTGGTGCACCTGTGTCGTACAATGCCACGGAGGTCAGAAGAGGGCATCGGATTCCCCTGGAACTGGAGTCAAAGACGGTTCCCAGCCGCCATGTGGGTACTGGGAATCGAACCCTGGTCCTCTGCAAGAGCAGTCGGAACTCCCAACCACTGAGCCATCTCTCTAGCCCCCAATCTGAGTACCTTTCAGGGCAGACATTTTAGCCAAGATCCAAATTTTTTTCACCCAAGTTTTTTTCCCAGCCAAAGTAGACATTTTTTTCACTTAAAAAAATAAATAACCTTGCTCCAATGAGAAAGTACAAAAAAATAATGGTGTAAGGGAAACTTTCCTACTACTGGCTGGGGAAAGCAAGCTAAGAGACAGCTGACAGCTGTGTGACAAGCAGGGCAATGGAGGCCAATCCTGGACAGAACAAATAATGGCTCAGCAGGGAAACAGTGGGAGGGATGAGGGAGTGTGGACACATCTACTTGCAAAAGAACAAAAATGAGGCAGGAAGCAGACAGAATATAAGCTGCCTCACCTTCTGGCCATCTACACTGATTCAGTCCTCAAACAGGCACTGCTGGACTCTGGGACCCATCCAGGATAAGAGATTCCAGCCTTAGGTCCATGATTAAAGAGGCAACTTTGGAAAATTCTTCAAAGCAAATACTGTCTTCCACTAGAGACAGTGCCATGAAGAGCTCTTTTAGAAGGTGTAGGAGAAAAACCAGAGAACTGGAATCCGTCAGCCTGGCCTCAGCATGATGAGGAGCGGGCTGTAGCCAGCATAGCCTGGAGGAGACAGAGGAGCAGGTCTGGAGCAGAGTGCAGAACAAAGCAGAATGCTGCAGGGTCCACCTGTAGCTACAGCTAGAGTGACACCCTGACTCAAAGCAACAAAGACAAAAAGTATATGGGAAAACTGTAGAAACCTGAATGTGGACTTGCTATTAAATATACAATCAGTACCATGACTAAATACAGATAACCAAAAATGCATTACCATCCAGAGGAAAAACATCCTCCATGCAGGCACCCACTGTTGGAGTGTGTAAACAACTAGAGAGCCAGAAGCCCCATTAGGAGAGCCATAAAGCCATAAATCCCTGAAAGTGACCAGCTAAATTGGCCACCTGGCCCTGTTTAAGCCTTATCAATCGGTCACCCCCCAAGCAAAGGGAGACTGTGGAGATCATCTATCGTGTCTCCCTGGGGCCCATGAGATACTGATGAGCTCTGCAAGAAAAAAAAAATCAAAAAAGCTTTCATGCCTCCAAGGACACTAGGCCTGGAGGCATGAGACACTAGACACATTCCAGCTGGATAGAAGCCTTGCCACCAGGCCCACTAGGTTGCAGAGAACTCCTTTTCTCAAAAGGAGCCTCTCTGTGGGCACGTCCCTGTATGCTTAGTAAAAGCATATGTTCCTCCCCCACTGCTCTGATCTCTTTTTCTTAACTCTAAACGTTCTTCTTTTTCCTCTCCAAAAAAATCTAACACCCACAGACACAAAGAAACAGAAGGCTCATTGTAGAGCATGACAGCCAACCTTTCTGAATGTAGCATTTGAATTCCATTGTCTGATAGTGCAGAGACGGCTCAGCAGTTAAGAGTACTTGTTCTTAGAAAGGACCCAGTTTTGATTCAGAGTAACCCATAAGCCAGCTAATAATTGTCTGCAACTCCAGTTCTTCCAAGGGGTCTGACACCCTCTTCCGGCCTCTGCAGGTTTGCACACATGTGGTGCACTTACATACATGCAGGCAAAACACTTATACCCATAAAGAGTAAATTTTTAAAAAATTAAAGGTTGCTGGGCATGGTGGTACATGTCTTTAATCCCAGCACTCAGGAGGCAGAGGCAGGCGTACCTCTGTGAGTTCAAGGCCAGCCTGGTTTACATAGTGAGTTCCAGGCTGGCTGGGGCTACAAGGGAGACCCTGCCTCAAAAATGATTCAAAAATTAAATAATTAAATCTCCCTTTCTAAGGAAACAATAGCTGTACTTCATTAACACTTCCAGTTCATAGTACTAACTTGTAATTAAGGATTACTTTAATATTCAAGAAAAAAATTCGCAGCATCAGACAGTGGTAATTAAGACAACTGCCTTCACCTTTACCAAGGTGAGTATACTACCTTGCTCCGCTCAGAACAAGGATTAAATCAGAAATGAGGGCTTTCAGTAATCTGAAAAGAAGTGTAAGCATATATATACTTTACTCTGATTCCAACAAAAAGTAAAAAAATCTCAAACAAAAGAAATAAAATACTAAGGGGCTCAGAGGTTAAAAAGCACTGGCTGCTCTTGCAGAGGATCAGATTCTGTTTCCAGCACCTACATGACGGCTCATTAACAGTCTGTAACTCCAGTTCCAGAGGACCCAGTCCCCTCCCCTCTTCTGTCCTCTGTGGGCACTGAACACACATGGTGCATTTACATACATATAGGCAAACCTTATATATATAAAATTAAATTAAATTATCAAATCCTGAAAAAAATTAAAAGCTAACATCAAATACTAGGAAACATACTTAAAGGACCATTAGGTACATCTGAAAACAACACAGCACAGCCCAATCAACAGATCCCACCACAGCATCAGGCATGAACATGGCAGACCAGCAGGAAGAGAACCCTAAAGCAAGCATGAACTTACCACCTTATGAGCAAAAATCTACGATTTCAAAGAAAACAACAAAAATCAACCACTGTTCAAGAGGGACATCCTCAACAAAAACCAAATGCTAATGAACCTTACCTTCTAGGGGCTGCAAAGTTTTAATATGAGAGACTTTCTTACCTCCTTTTCATAGAACAAAAAAACACATGATGGTAATGAAGTCATTCTCTAACTATAACTTAGAGCTGACTGTTATAGACAGTCGGTTTTGTATACTTACAAAACCAGTATAACTGCTTTCTTTAATTGACATAGGAAATGTGAAAAGGATTATTCTCTATTCAGAACCAAATATAATACTAAAGTCTTTTCAAGCTGTGCATTCAAGCAAAATATATTAATACAGGAGAGCTCTGATATCAGCAATGGATTATTCTGCCAAGGAGATGTTGGCCAGGGGATCCAAGCCCCCCCAAAAGGTAAAGGCTTCTTGCCTGTAAACTGGGATACCTGTAAGAAGAGAGGCGGTGGGGCTGGAGAGATGGCCTATCGGTTAAGAGTGCCTACCGCTCTTACAGAGGACCCGGGTTCGATCCCCAGCATCCACATGGCGGCCAAGAACCGTCCGAAACTCCAATTCCAGGAGAACTCCAGCTCCAGGGGAATCCGAGACCCTCTTCTGACCTCCGCGGCATTGCACGACACGGGTGCACAGACTTGCATGCAGACAGTACATTCATACACATACAGAAATAAATAAAATTAAAAAAAAAAAAAAAAGAGAGAGAGGCGGTAAGGTCCTGCTGTCAAAGACCTGATGCAAGCATGGGAAAGATGTATTGAGACCACACTTGCAAGTGTACAGTTGGTCTCTGGAATGCCAGAGAGTGTTACCAAAGGCCACTAAACCAATAAAGCAAAAATTGGTGTCCTTGAGTCAAGCAAGACTCCTCCATCAATATCAGCTACACCTCACCTGCCTGGAAATACTGTGCAGCAGTGGCAGCCACATGTGTGTATATCCCAAATCTAATTGGCTATTAGCTCTCTCCTTGGAGGAATAATTCATGGCTGATGCCACAAGCTTACATCCTATAGTGGTTAGAAGTTATGAGGCTGGAGAGATGGCCTAGCGGTTAAGAGCACCAACCGCTCTTACAGAGGACCCGGGTTCAATCCCCAGCACCCACAAAGCGGCCGAGAACCGTCTGAAACTCCAATTCCAGGAGAACTCCAGTTCCAGGGGAATCCGACACCCTCTTCTGACCTCTGCGGCATTGCACGACACGGGTGCACAAACCTACATGCAGACACTACACTCATACACATACAAAAATAAATAAAATAAAATAAAAATTAAAAAAAAAGAAGTTATAAACCACAGTAAGACCTTGTCATCTTTTACAGAAAAAATATAATTCATGGATTAGCGTATCACCCAAACATCTGTGTCTATAACAAAGTAACCTACCATAATAATTAGTACTGTTTAAATACCTATATATCTAATTGCTTGTGCTTCATTAATAGGATTGAAAGGTTATTCCTGGACAAACTGTCAACCCATGAAAGGAAACAGCCAGAATTGACTAGAGTCCAAGACAACAGCTCCAGAGAAAGTAGACTGTTTTGCTTCTCATCCACCAGTGCCCCCTTTTTAAGCCTAGGGAACAATCTGCAGAAGAGGGGGCGTGGTAGAATGTAAGGACTGTGATTGGGGTGAATGGTGAAACTATAGCAACATAGTCTGGACACTTATTTGATCAACACGATTGTACCTATAAGCCCCACCAGCTGGATGGTGGGAGACTTGGGCTGTGTGGGTTTGGGCATAGCTGCTTGCAAATTGGTTTTACATGACGGATGCTTGTACTCATAACTTATTACTTATTGTTAAAAAAAAATTTTTTTTAATTTAAAAAAATTTAAAAAAACCCAAATGTTGAAAAGGGTGCTGGTAGGAATATAAATTCATTCAGCCACTATGGAAAACAATACTAGAGATTTCCTCAAAAATCTAAAACTTGGGAACTAGAGACATGACTCAGTGGCTAAAGAGCATATACTACTCTTGCCAAGGACCCAAGTTCAGTTCCTAACACCCTTGTCAGGCAGTTCACAACTGCCTGCAACTCCAGCTCCAGGATATCCACACCTCTGGCCTCCATATGGTACCATATGGTACCTGCACTCACATGCACATAAACACACAAACACGCCATGCACTCACATCAATGGGGGAAGGAAAAAATTAAAATTGAGCTACCATATGATCCAAGTATACCACCACCAGGCAGTTAGTGAAAAGAAATGAAGTCAGCATACAAAAGATTCCTACATGTATTGTGGGAATATTCAAAATATATGGACTTGCCCAAGATGCTCACCACCAAGTGAACAGATACAGAGATTATGATGTATACAATAAAATAAAAAACGAAATATGTCATTTTCAGAAAAACTGCTGGAACTAGAAGACATCATGTTAAGCAAACTAAGCCAAACTGAGAATAACAAATATCACCTCTTCCCTTGTACCTAAGATTGAGGGGAAAAGACATGAAAGTACAAGGCAAACAATTAGAGAAAGGAAGGAAAATTAGGGATTGGGGGCAAAAAAGGACACTAGAGAAGGCAAATTCAATCAAATCACAGCATGGAAACACCAGTGAGGTTCATTCATCTATACAGCAAATATGGACCAATACTTATTATACAATTAAAAGGGGACATCATGTGCATTCGTTATTTCCCTTGGTGTTGTGATCCAGTATCTGACAAACTTAAGGGAGAAAGAGTTTTAGTTTACAGCTCAAGGGGATACATATAGTTTATAATTGACAGGGAAGGCATGGCAGCAGGAATTGAGGCTGCTGGTAACACTGGCTCCATAGTCAGAAAGCCATGAACAGGATAAAGAAATAAATAACCCTCAAGGCCCACCTCCAGTGACCCACTTCATCCACTGAGGCTCCACCTTCTCCACCTTCTGATATTCCTACAACCTTCCAAAATAGCATTAGCTAGACACCAAGTGTTCAAACACACGAAACTACAGGAATATTTCATATTTAAACCACACCACCTTCCAATACTGGCTCAGTAATACGCCTACACAAGGTCTCCTTTACACGGATGCTCTCATGAGTATAAGAAAGCAGTGAGTGGTGGGCGTGGTGGGACACGCCTTAAATCCCCACACTAGGGAGGCAGAGGCAGGGTGATCTCTGTGAGTTCAAGGCCTGCCTGGTCTACACAGGGAGCTCTAGGCCAGCTGGGACTAAAGGGAGACCCTGTCTCAAAAATACCAAAAACAAAGAAAGCAGTAAGTCTGCTGAGTCCACTGGGCAGATGGAACAACCACTGGGCACTGAGACACACACACAGCCTTCCTCCATGCTAGAGAAAGGGCCTGAGCTCTGTAAAGCCCACTTAAGGCAAGTTTCAAGATGCTCAAAGTAATCCCAAATGCTTTATGTCTTAGAAAAATGATGAAAATATCTAAAGGAAACCACAAATGCAGCGAATCATAAATTTGTAATGTCTAGCATCAAGCAAAAACTTCCAGGCATTCAGAACAGCATTAAACTAAGGCCCCAAAACCAGGAACATAAGCAGTGACAGAAATCAGAAATGCAGGGGGCTGGAGAGATGGCCTAGCGGTTAAGAGCGCCGACCGCTCTTACAGAGGACCCGGGTTCGATCCCCAGCACCCACATGGCGGCCGAGAACCGTTTGAAACTCCAATTCCAGGAGAACTCCAGTTCCAGGGGAATCCGACGCCCTCTTCTGACCTCCGCGGCATTGCACGACACGGGTGCACAGACCTGCATGCAGACAGTACATTCATACACATACGGAAATAAATAAAATAAAATAAAATAAAATAAAAAGAGGGGTGAGGGGAGAGAGAAATTCATAGCAAATCAGATTACCAGGGGAAAAACCACGTTTGGAGGGGGATGTATTGATCAGGCTTTGACTGGGATTCCTGATCAAGCCAGCCTCTTTCGCATTCCTAGCAAAATATACAGCTTTCACCCAAGGGAGAGCAAAGATTCACTGTACTGGGATCACTGGACCTTCTCAGCTCCCTAGATANATTTGCTTGTGCTTCAATTAATAGGATTGAAAGGTTATCTCTGGACAAACTGGTCAACCCATGAAGGAACACGCAGAATTGACTAGGTCCAAGACAACAGTCTTCCAGAGAAAGTAGACTGTTTTGCTTCTCATCCCACCTCAGTGCCTCCCTTTTTAAGCTAGGGAACAATCTGCAGAAGAGGGGGCCGTGGTAGAATGTAAGGACTGTGTGTAGTTGGGGTTGAATGTGAAACTATAAGCAACATAGTCCTGGACACTTATTTGATTCAACACGATTGTATACTATAAAGCCCCCACCTAGCTGGATGGTGGGAGACTTGGCTTGTGGGGTTTGGGCATAGCTGCTGCTCGCAAATTGGTTTTACATGACGGATGCTTGTACTCATAACTTATTACTTATTGTTAAAAAAAAAAATTTTTTTTTTTTAATTAAAAAAATTTAAAAAAAAACCCCAAATGTGAAAAGGGTGGCTGGTAGTGAAATTAAATTCATATCAGCCACTATAGGGAAAAGCCAATACTAGAGATTTCCTAGAAAATCTAAAACTTGGGTAACTAGACAATGACTCAGTGGCTAAAGAGCATTATACTCTTGCAAAGGACCCAGTTCAGTTTCCTAACACCCTTGTCAGGCAGTTACAAACTGCCTGCAACTCCAGCTCCAGGATATCCACACCTCTGGCCTCCATATGGTACCATATGGTACCTGCACTCACATGCACATAACACACAAACACGCCATGCACTCACATCAATGGGGGAAGGAAAAAATTAAAATTGAGCTACCATATGATCCAAGTATACCACCACCAGGCAGTTAGTGAAAAGAAATGAAGTCAGCATACAAAAGATTCCTACATGTATTGTGGGAATATTCAAAATATATGGACTTGCCCAAGATGCTCACCACCAAGTGAACAGATACAGAGATTATGATGTATACAATAAAATAAAAAAACGAAATATGTCATTTTCAGAAAAATGCTGGAACTAGAAGACATCTATGTTAAGCAAACTAAGCCAAAAACTGAGAATAACAAATATCACCTCTTCCCTTGTACCTAAGATTGAGGGGAAAAGACATGAAAGTACAAGGCAAACAATTAGAGAAAGGAAGAGAAATTAGGGATTGGGGGCAAAAAAGGACACTAGAGAAGGCAAATTCAATCAAATCACAGCATGGAAACACCAGTGAGGTTCATTCATCTATACAGCAAATATGGACCAATACTTATTATACAATTAAAAGGGGACATCATGTGCATTCGTTATTCCCTTGGTGTTGTGATCAGTATCTGACAAAGCTTAAGGAGAAAGGTTTTAGTTTACAGCTCAAGGGGATACATATAGTTTATATTGACGAGGGAAGATGCAGCAGGAATTGGAGGCTGCTGATTATCAGTGGCTCCATGTCAGAAAGATGACAGTAAAGAATATACGTCAAGGGCCATGCTCGTACACCACACTGAGCTCCATTTTGCGCCCTCTGATAAGTTCTACATATACTAAAAAAGCATTCTAGGTAACTCAAGTGTTCGTAATACACCGAAATACTCAGTGAAATTTTTCATATTTAAACACACAAATAGCAGTGACTTATACTACACAATCCACCGTATCACATACTAGGCAGTGGCTCAGCAAATCCGCCACTAAACATCAGGGTCTCCTACATGGATCAGGCTCTAAGTATATTAAGTCAGCACAGCCAGTGAGCTTCGCTCAGCGCGAGAAGAGCACTACGACCGTTATAAATTCTCGTCAGAGCTAAAATCTGAGGCTAGGAGAGCAGATGATTCTGTGAGTTAAGGCCTACTGGTCTACACAGGGGCTCTAGCCAGCTGGGACTAAAGGGAGACCTGCTCTCAAAAATACCAAAACAAAGAAAGCAGTAAGTCTGCTGAGTCCACTGGGCAGATGGAACAACCACTGGGCACTGAGACACACACACAGCCTTCCTCCATGCTAGAGAAAGGGCCTGAGCTCTGTAAAGCCCACTTAAGGCAAGTTTCAAGATGCTCAAAGTAATCCCAAATGCTTTATGTCTTAGAAAAATGATGAAAATATCTAAAGGAAACCACAAATGCAGCGAATCATAAATTTGTAATGTCTAGCATCAAGCAAAAACTTCCAGGCATTCAGAACAGCATTAAACTAAGGCCCCAAAACCAGGAACATAAGCAGTGACAGAAATCAGAAATGCAGGGGCTGGAGGAATGGCCTAGCGGTTAAGAGCGCCGACGCTCTTCAGAGGAACCAGGTTTATCCCCGACTCCACTAGCAAACCAGGCGGGAGAACCGTTTGAAACTCCCAATTCCAGGAGAACTCCAGTTCCAGGGGAATCCGACGCCCTCTTCTGACCTCGGCAATTGCAGACACGTTGCACAAGACCTGCATGCAGACAGTACATTCATAACACATAGGAAATAAATAAAAATAAAATAAATTAAAAAAAAAAAAAAGAAATCAGAAATGCAGAGCTGATGAGATAGTTCTTCAAGTAAAGTGCTTGCCTGTGAGCTCAATTTAATCCCTGGAGGCCAAGTAAAGGTGGAAGGAGAGGACTGACTCCAAAGCTGTCCAATAACACCCACTGCCACACATAAACATACAGTACACACACACAATAGTAAATAAATTAAAAAAAAGAAAACATGAATGCAAGGGTTAAGGATGCAGTTCACTGGTACTATATATACTTAAATACTATATACACTATATATACTGTATATACTATATATACATTGTATATACTATATATACTATGTACACTATATACACTTGCCTAGCATGTGTGAGGCCCTGAGCTCAATCACCAGCACCACAGGAAGAGGGCTGGGGAGGAAGTAACATGAATGTAATGAGAAAAATGAAATACTTTTTTTTAAATGAGCCAAACTACACTTCTATGAGTGAAAATATGCATTATTTATAATAAAAATATGCTGCACGGAATTAAGAACAGATTTGAAACTGCAGAAGGAAAGCCTAGGAACATTCATTCCTTCATTCATTCACTCACTTCTAGAGACAAGATTTCATTCTATAGTATGGGATGGCTTCAAACAATCCTCAAGCATCAGTTTCCCAAGTCCTGAGGGCTGGGATTTCAGGGGTGAGCCATCACACCCACCTTGAGAACCCTGATCCAACAAGAGAGGAAGACCCCACAGGGCTACCTCGAGCTATAGACAACCAGCGGTAACGTGAAAACGGGTCTCAGGGACATAAGGAGACAGCAATAAAACATCAGTATTTCCAAACCCAATGAAAACTATAAACACTCAAATTCAAGAAGCTTGGCAGAACCAGTCAATGAAAGACAGGATCGAATCACCACAAATCACATTTCAGTGCTGGGAACATGGGGAAAAGATGCTAGTTAGGAAAAGGCATGGAGCAAATCTAAAAAGATACTAACAAGGGGAAAAAAACTAGAATTTTGCCGGGCGTGGTGGCGCACGCCTTTAATCCTAGCACTTGGGAGGCGGAGGCAGGCGGATCTTTGTAAGTTCAAGGCCAGCCTGGTCTACAGAGTGAGTTTCAGGACAGCTGGGGCTACAGGGAGACCCTGTCTCAAAAAGACCAAAAAAAAAAAAAAAAACCTAGAATTTTATATCTAACAAAAATCTCTACTTACCTACCATAAGTCTGGGGGTTTTTTGTTTTATTTCCCCAGAGAAAATGTACAGATAATTAATGAAGCAGACAAACACTTAAAACATAAAGTCCTTTAGGAAGAAAGAAATGATTCAAATGATTTACAACCATGTAGAGGAATGAAGAGTACCAGAAGTATCAAAGGTGTAAAAACCAAGCAATTGTCTTTTTTTATTACCTAAAATAAATACAGTAATGCAGTGTAAGCATGACAACACTGTAGACAAAAAATGCTTCAGAAGAGAGGACAGTAGGTGGGGCNAAAAAAAAAAAAAAAAAAAGAGTGTGGAGCAAATACAACTTATACCACTCTGAACAAACATTCAGCCATTTGTTGTGAAGTAAACATACAACGACCTTCTAATTCCAATCTACTAGATTTTATCCCAAGAGAAACAGAGAAACTCTTCTTAAGAGTTTCATAAGAATAGTTAGGGGAGGGCTAGAGAGATAGCCTAGTGGTTAAGAGGGCCGACTGCTCTTGCAGAGGACCCGGGTTCGATCTCCAGCACCCACATTGCGGCTGAGAACCGTCTGTAACTCCAATTTCAGAACTCCAGTTCCAGGGGAGTCCGAGACCCTTTTCTGACCTCCGAGGCATTGCACGACATGGGTGCATAAACCTACATGTAGACAGTACATTCATACACATACAAAATAAATTTAAAAATTAAAAAAAAGATAAAAGAATAGTTAGGGGAGAAATGGTTCAGCAGCTAAGAGCACTGACCACTCTTGCAGAGAACCTGGGTTCTATGCCTGGCACCCACATGGTGGCTAACAACCACCTGTAAGTGTAGTTTAGGGGATCCAACCCTCTCTTCTGACCTAGGATGGCATTGCCTGACACAGGTGCACTCACATACATACAGGTATAACACATAAAATTAAAAATAATAACTAAAACCTTTAAAAAAAAATAGGGCTAGGGATATACCTTAATGGCACAGTCTTTAGCTTATATGCACAAGGCCTGGGTTCAATCTCCAGAATCACCAAAAAAACCCAAAAAAAGCCAAAACAAAGCCAAAACAAAGCCAAAACTCAGGGCTGGAGAGATGGCCTAGCAGTTAAGAGTGCCGACTGCTCTTGCGGAGGACCCGGGTTCAATCCCCAGCACCCACATGGCAGCTGAAAACCGTCTTTAACTCCAGTTCCAGGGGAATTCGATGCCCTCTTCTGACCTCCGTGGCATTTCACAACACGGGTGCACAAACCTGCATGCAGACAGTACATTCATACACATAGGAAAATAAATAAAATTTTTTTTTTAATTAAAAAAAGCCGGGCGTGGTGGCGCACGCCTTTAATCCTAGCACTTGAGAGGCAGAGGCAGGTGGATCTTTGTGAGTTCAAGGCCAGCCTGGTCTACAGAGTGAATTCCAGGACAGCTGGGGCTACAGCTGTCTCGAAAAGACAAAAAAATAAATAAATAAATAAATAAAAATAAATTAAAAATTAAAAATTAAAATTAAAAAAAAAAGCCAAAACTCACAAGAACTTCCTAACAGTCAAAAAAACAAACAGCATAGGAGCCTAACCATAATAGATACACTGCAATTCATTTGTGTAATGGAATATTAGCCAAAAGTGAGGATCTAACACACATGAAACAATATAGAAAATTTTCCAGATTAACTATAGCTTTCATTTACAGAATTGTACAAGAGGCACATATAATTATCGACAGTGAAATATTTGGGAAAGTGGTACCCAGTGAAGACAAGGGCAGGGACTAAAGGGGAAAGGCTTAGCAGGACTTTATGGAGGAGACTGTTATATGACCTGATAGGGACTTACACAACACACACACAAGTATGTCAAAATTAGCAACCTATACCAACTGGTCAAGGGTTAAAGGCACAGAGTTTCTTTGAAATACAAGAAAAAAACTGCCTGGCAGGGTGGTACACACCTTTAATCCCAGCACTTGGGAGGCAGAGGCAAGTGGATCTTTGTGAGTTCAAGGCCAGCATGGTCTATACAGTAAGTTCCAGGCCAGCTGGGGTACTGGGGGACCCTGTCT